>JAJEKV010000062.1:7870424-8232082 GCA_021234155.1 Isoetes taiwanensis
GCCCTAGAAATGTTCAACATGTGAAAACTTGTTATACATGTGGAGGAGTAGGACATGTTGCATCTAAATGCCCAAGTCCAAGGGACAGTGGCAGGGGCAGAGGTAGAGGCAGGGGTAAGCCAAATCATTGGAATGCCAATAAGGGTAGAGGCAGAGGTGCTAAGGCAGCAAGCACTAATGTGGCTGCCATAGAATGTGAAGAGGAGGATTCAGAAGAAGAGGTAACAAATGTCTTTTCTAATTCTTTAAGCAAGACACAAAATTCTAAAGCATCTTTTGTTGTAGATTCGGGAGCTGAAAGAACATCATAGGATCTTCAGATTTGCTTACAAGATGGGATAAGGAGCAAAAGACAAAGAATATTCGATTAGGAGATGGGAGAATTAAAGAAGTAAAGGCAACAGGCATGCTAAAATTGTATGATCTACAAGGAAACCCAGTGGAAATTGAAAAGGTCCTTTCTGTGCCTTCGATAGTAAAAAATCTAATCTCTGTAAGTCAATTAGTTGACTTGGATTATCAGGTCCTATTTGACAAGTTTATATGCAAGGTTGTGAAAGATAATAAAATATGTTTTTTGGGGAAAAGAGTTGGAGATCTTTTTGAGTTACATACTTCTGAAAAATATTCCAACAGTTAATAATATATCAGTTCCTAGCTTAAAAACATGGCATGAATGTCTTGGCAATACCAATATGAATAATGTGAAGGCCCTAAACAAGTCCGGATATATTAATGCTGCAAATGAAGATCAGAGGAATTTTGTCTGCGGGGGTTGTATGATTGGAAAAAGTACCAGGCTACCCTTTGACAGGAGATCAAAAAGAGCTGAAACACCTTTGGAGCTAGTACATACAGATATATGTGGTCCTCTCAACGTTAGGAGCTACTCTGGAAAAAGGTATTTTATTACTTTTATAGATGATTACACTAGAAAGGCTAAATGTTACTGTTTAACAAAAAAATGTGAAGCTCTAAGAGCATTTAAAGAATATTTGACTGAAATGGAACGAGAAACAGGGTATAAAGTTAAGTGTCTAAGTAGACAGGGGAGGTGAATATATATCAAAGAAATTCAAAACCTTTTGCATTGAAAAAGGCATTAAGAGGCAGCTGACATGCAGGTATTCTCCCCAGAAGAATGGGGTGGCAGAAAGAAAGAATCGAACATGCTTGAATGCAGTTAGAGCTATGTTAAAACATGCTGGATTGCCAAATGTATTATGGGAAGAAGCTCTAAAAACAGCAATTTACATACAAAATAGGTTACCAAGTGCAAGTCTAGATGGGGAAATTCCAAAATTATTATGGACTAAGAAAATGCCCACATATGAAGGCTTTAGAACTTATGGTTGTCTGGCTTATGTTCACATCCCAGAAGAATTGAGGGGTAAATTGGATGACAGGGCTTTAACTGCATTTCTGGTTGGATATGACGAGGAGTCTAAAGTATACAGACTTTATGACCCAGACAAGAGAAAAATACTGGTAAGTAGAGATGTTGTGTTTACAGAAGAGCAGTTGTACAAGGATATTAAAGATCTAAATCTGCAGGGAAAGGGTAAGACAAATGAAATAGAGAGAACAAATCATAATTCTGAATCTGACAGTGATGATGATGGAGATTCAGATAAAATGGTACAAGGGAGCATGAAAACTAATAACCTAGAGGGAATTAATGCTGCTAAACAAAGAAAAAGGATGTCTGAGGCAGAAAGACTCAAAAAAGAATTGGCAGATAAAGAAATTAAAATTGATGAGCATGGGAGAGAGTTGATGGAAAAAGTAAAAGATTAGAGACAATAGAAGAAGAAATGATTCCACACCTAATGACAGCAATGGAAAATGATGTGCCACAGACATATGAAGAGGCAATGACTGGTAAAAATAGCAAACAGTGGTAAAGTGCAATGAATGAAGAAATGACGGCATTTAGACAAACTGAAACATTTGAAATAGTAAACAGGCCAGAAAATAAAAATATTGTGGGAAACAAATGGATTTTTAAGATTAAAGAACTTCCATATGGATCAAGGAAATACAAAGCCAGACTTGTTGCTCAAGGGTTCACACAGCAAAAGGGAGTTGACTATAGCATAAGGATTATGTTAGCACTGGCCAACTCAATGAATTGGGAAGTTCACCATATGGATGTTAGTACTGCATTTTGAATGCAGAGCTAGAGGAAGAGATTTATATGAAGCCACCTTTGGGATTTGAAGAAAAGAAAGATAAAATATGGAAGTTAAAGAGAGCAGTATATGGGCTTAAACAGTCACCTAGGGCATGGTATACATGCATGGATAATTTGACTGACCAAGGATTTATGAAGTTAAATGGAGATGGTATGTATACAAGCAACATGATCATTTTTGTCTCATTGCACTTTATGTAGACGATTGTGTGATGTTTTGGATTGCTTAAACTTGCAAGAAGCTACTCAAATCCAGATTTAAGATGACTGATCTAGGGGAGTTGAAGAAATTCTTAGGAATCAAAGTGATCAGAAATCGAGATGAGAACTATAAACTTGAGTCAAGCAGATTATGTACATGGCGTGCTTGAGAGATTTAAGATGACAGAATGTAATGTGGTGAGCACTCCACTGGTTCCAGGACATAAAGTCAGCAAGAAGATGTGTCCGACAACAAATGAAGAGATTGAGCATATGAAGAAGATTCTTTATAGAAGATTAATAGGTTGTCTGCTACATTTATCAGGAGCTACAAGACCAGACATTGCTTTTGCAGTCAATTTGTTAAGTAGATATAACAACAATCCAGGGAGACAGCGCCAAACGCATTCTAAGGTATTTGAAAGGAACAATAGATCATGGAATAACATTTAGGGATAAAGGATACAATATTGATGCATTTGCAGATGCAGATTGGGGAGGAGATGCAGATCAAAGACATTCAACTTCAGGTTATATAGTAACTAGAAAAAGTGCCCAGCATTGCTGGGCTTTTCCGTCGGGCATGGGTTCAAAGGCTAATAAGTTGAAAATTTTATACACCGTGATATGACCTGATGAAGCAAGAAGGCATTTAAATGGTTAGTTTAGCAAATTAAGCAAATTCACCTTTTCTTAACTCACAATTATAGGAAGACCTTCACTTTCCTTCAATTTTCTGCCAAAGAAGGGATGAGCTAGGTAAGGTGAGAGAAGCACAAAAAGAAATGGGCAGTTTCATGAGGAGGCACATCTATCATTCGGGATGATTGCTCTATTCTATTCTATTCCTTGGACTGGTTATGTATCTCCATTGTCTTTTTTTGTTTTGTTTCGTTTTATGTACTGATTTGTAGTAGCTTCCGATGGTTCTTGGCAGTAGCGTTCAGTTGACAAAAGTACTTTATTATCAATGTTTCCTTGTCTGCGGTTCTTAAGTGGTCCACTTTTAGTACACCCCTCTATAATATTTTTTAATCCCTACCCTAATGGTTTCATTAAATGCAGCATGTATCTTCTGGTTGGTTTCCAAAGAGATGCTTAAGGGGTTGGAAAATGCATAGCCCATGATGATAAGCAAATAAAGGTGGAGTAGGAAACATGTCAAGTGGCTTAAGCGATATCATCAATTGTCTTATGAATGTTAATTATTTCTTAGATTTTGTTAACGGATAACTTGGTTCAAATCTTGTCGCAAATTCGTAGGACAATAGTGATGAAGCTTTTGTTTTCTCCATAGTCAACATACATTAACATTATACTCTTTTGTGCGTGGTCTTATTTAAAATATAAAAGATTGAGTGCCCGCCCAAGGGTCATATCATTCATGATAAAGATAAAGAACATTGCATTGTAATTAATTTGGACGATTTAACACTAATATTTTGGATAGTTTTAACACTAATATTTAATATTTTGGATACAACCATAACTACATTGCAATTCACATGGTGCAATAGTTTTTGCGACTCAAATCTGCACTGCACTGTAGCCAGCACATAAACAAAGATTTAGAATGAGGAGTCTACAAATATTGACATACCAATGGAAATGAAACTGCTTAAGCTTTAGGCTCGGGTTAACTCTATTCAATCACCAATTTATATGTGTAGTTAAAAACCATTCCAAACAGTATTCGAGCAAAAGATTTCCACTTTGTACCTAACATCAAAATCTCTAACGATCATGCATGAGCATCAAAGTTTTCAGGAAAAATCTTATAATTGCCTATGCTTACACAAACTGCAGGTTCATTTTTTTAGATTTTAAAAAGTGGCAACCATAATGAGAGTTATCATTAATTTAAAGGGGATTTTCATATGTATTCCTCCAGCTACATTTAAGAACTTCCATAGATATAAACAATAACATCCTTTACCTGCATTCTTTTGAAGATGACTTGCAAGTTTTATCTAAATACAATTTTTTCTCTTCAAGTTGGACTATGGGTTTTACATGTTCTTCATTTTCTGGAGACAACTCTACTCCTTCCCCTAAGGATGACAAAGTAGATATTCACCTTTAGTGCCCTTAAATATAAGGAGGTCCACCAAACACATGGTAACATAACCATAAAACGAAGTTGCATGCACCTATCTAGAATATAAATTTGGAGGACATGCATTAATAGATCAAGTGCGGTTTAGACAAATCGCAATTGAATACCATATACAAGAGGATAAATGTTATAGCCGTACAACCTAAGAAATGAGTAAAATTGCTATACTATACACCATGCAAAGCTAACCTTGTTCTTAAAAACCTACATCATCAACATCCATTCTAATACTGTAAAACATGTCTGGCATGTCAATTGCACATATCTAGCTCCAGTGACTGGTCATGGTCATAGTCATGGGGCACAATTCACATGAAAATAATGAATGGATTTAATTGCATGAGACAATCTTGCTGGCTAATCTAAATGACATATAGGTGGATGATAGACTACCATATTCTGGTTGCCCAAATTAAGCATCTTCTTAAAGATGACCAATCATGTTGTCCTAGTGTGAACGATGCCTCCATCATCCATCTCTTCAATGTGTGCTCAATACCTTCCCTTTTTTTTTCCAATTGAAGAGCCAATATTAGACCCTGTTCTCGCTCTCTTTTTCCATTTTTTTCTACCATCTCTATATCTCCCTAAATGTGCCGCATAACCTCCTAAAATACAGATGAGAAATATGAGAATCTTATGCTAGTGTACAATGAATATAGCAAAATATCCATACCTACAAGATTAAAATAAGAATCATGCTTGCTTGCCTACTATTTGTGCTGATTTGCAAATTTCATATATCACTTGTTTCACTATGCAAGTAGAGAAAGATCGAATTGCATCATTTATCGGTATTTGGCAAAATAGGATTCTGGCCCAGCAAAAGACAAACAACATTCCCTGAATCCATGATAATGCCAAGTAAAAGACAAACAATACTGCCGTGCCATGTTTTGTGTTTCCTTTCTGGCCCCTTCCCCATATTTATTAAACAGAAAAGCCTACAATTGAGTAAAAAGAAGCCTGCCAAATGGAAACCTCTATCTCCATCTCACATGAGAGAGATGATTGCTTAATTCAAGTGGCCTCTGAAGCAAACAATACTTACCTCATTACCGATGAATATATTGGCTGCAGAAAAAACATGTTGACCTTCAAAGACATGCAGACTATAAAATTCACGAACAACAGTTTAAAAATACATGCTGGCAAAATGAGGACAGAATTTAGAAATGCAGAAATGAGAGATCGTGATTCTTTAGGTGACATGACCATCTTAACGAAACTGCTTATTTTTAAGAATTGTGCGTGCGTGAAAAAACAAAGATGAATCTTATCTTTAGCTTCCATTGAAATAGGGAACAACTCGAGCATAACGTATCTAAAAGCTAGAAGAAGTTACTAAGCCAGATTGTATATTGAATGATTTGTTGTCCTATGGATGTTCTTGTCATGTGGATGTTCTGCCTTCCCTCCAATCCAACGCCAAGAGATGCTAGCACAAGGCTCAATAAGATAAAAGAATTGTCTGCCACAAAGATTTAGAAGTTTGATGATTTCCTCGTGATTACTAACTCCTACAAGATACTATTCTAGTGATAGTGGCGAGAAGGCACAACATGTTCAAAAACATATGAGAAAAGTTAAATATAAATTAAATTAAAAGAAGACTCTTTGCTTTCACTTTGCAATAAAAGCTTTTGGAAGACATACCATGACAATGATCTCCAGCCAGAACAGTGACTTTCATAACACTGGACAATTCATAATTATGAGAGTGGATTGTGCAACGTCCAAAACCGCGGAGGGAAGAATCTAAGCCTTCAGATTTTGAAAAGAGTAAAGCTACAGAGATTGTGGGAGCAATAGAATAGGCAATGCTCTAGTTTGTAAAGAGACGCTTTGTGTCATCAGCATGCATGTAGATTGGAGACCATGCAGTTTCTTCTTCCATCAGAGGGTAAATTGGTGGCCTATCCCCAAAACACTTCAATGCAGGGTGTAATTACAACCTTAATCTGTGTAAAATCAAAGCCTCCTCGTGTCACTACGCATGTCCCCTATTTTGGTAGAGGAGTTCAATATACATATGCAAGGAAATCCATCCATTTGCATATTAAGGTGAAAGAAAGAAATGAACGAAGCTTGGAATGATCTTGTTTACCTGCAACTTTCCTTAGTAGACTTCTAATCCAGACCCGTCTAAGCAAGAAAGAACCGCTTCACAACTTGATACACGGCTCTTGTCATGACAACACAGCCACACAGACATAAAAAGTCCAACAGCATGTGCTCTCTGTTTTCCAATAACCACATCACTCAATACATATTACATAACTTGTTCAAATAGCATGTAATATGCACGGGCAAATTGTTTGCATTGAGAATGTTGAAACCCTAAGTGATGAAAATGGACAATCCCTTGAGCTATGCAAGGATGGTACAAGCATTCTCGTAATCCATAAGAAATCCGAAAATAGTAAAGGAGATTTCAAAATATCACAAAGCTTCTTTTTGCAATGATGGGGAAGACCTGCTTATAGCTGTCATCATCACAAGCTTATGTGAGGTGGTATTTATAAAACTGATGAATTGAGGTCCTCAGAATAGCTCTGCCAACGTTGAAAATATATATCCTGTCAGGTATAGACAAATTCTTTAGCCTTCAAGGACATTACAAACATCACGCTCACCACCCAAATGGTAAAACTTACCCGTGCCTACCATAACAATATTGTTTCACTACGCAAAGCAAGTTCATGTACTTGCCCATTGGTTAATGCTTGATAAAGAGTACCCCAGCATTGTTAGTCATCCTTGAAATGGTGCATGCAGCATCCATGTTAATTATTGTAGTCTCTACGTTCCATTTGAGAAATTGAGATATACCATTGGCTCTAATCTTTATAACGACGCTGATCATGTACTAGGGGGCATAGTAACGAGTCCAAAAACTATTGCTAGGGGAGGGTGTCCATTGGCTGCGCACTTAAGGGAAAAACGGTTGCAGCAACCACATGAACATGCTACATGCCATGCACGCCACATGCCAACATGCCCAATAAGCCCATATACTTGGAAAACCTTATTGCATGCCAAACTGGTACTGCTAGTTCAATTTGTGATGTGCCAAAGTGGTGGGGGTAAAGGTACCACCAAGGCTCAAGTCACGACCACATAGGCTACCAGCGTGGCACTTAAGGCTGCCTTGCAAATTTACTAGCGGATGACAGTTTTTATTTTCTATTCTTGAAGTAAAGAGCTCAAACAAACATCGAACCTTTATTTCAACAAGATTTGATGAACAAAACTAGCAAAGTCTGTATTCAGTCCATGCTTCCTATATCAAGACATCAGCTCCATGTCAGCGCCATGTCAGCCCTATACTTATGACTTCTGTCAAGTCATCAGCTCCAATCTGCTCCTATGTTTCTGATCTATGTACAAAACAAAGCCCCATGCTTCTGAATTTCTTGCTCACATGTCTGGCATTTAAGTAACAAAAGACTCAGGATATACTCCATGTCAAGCACATGTTAAGCGCTACTATTCTTTATATTAGAGAACATGAAGTGAAGTCTTACCTATCACCAAGGATTTATGATCTTGACCTCATTACTTCAATAGTTTACAAAAAGTGGCTGCACTAATTCTCTGCCTGGAACACATGGCATGTAACATTAGCAAACAAACTCGTTATAAGAAATTATCTTTCTCTAATTTTAAAATGTCATAAAAATATTCAAAAGTTTGCATTCTATAAAATTCACTGGCCATGGCAAACTCAGTGCAATTCAGTGTGTCTTGATCATAATGATAGAGTGATCCTGGCCTATGTCAACATAGAAAAAACAATATGAATGCTATTATGTTTTGGCTTTTTTATATAGAAATGCATAACTCATCACAAAGAAACTTACGCAGCATCACCAAAGATTACAACCTGAGACCTTTCGATGGATATAATTTGCAAAAGATTTATGGGAAAGTGTTTAAATCTGCCTATGGATAATGCTGCAGAACAAACATTTAAAACTTTTCGGATGAACTACGAAACATGTCCATGAACATTATTTAAATTACATTGTTGTCGCAGCCATTTGCAGCCCAACAATTATCAGCTCACACCATATAACAATACGTCAATACAAAGCATAAGTCAAACAAGATTACAAATCTGAACTTGATAACAAAAGAAAATAAACCTCTTGTATAAGGACCAGCTTCATAATTTGCAATGATTGGGACGTTCATTAGAATTCCTAGCCCCTGAATCTGCATATTACATAGAGAAGTCAAAGCTTTTTCATACTACACTACTAAAACAATTTACAGATTCCATCATTTGCAAAATTAATAAGCCCTAGGCAGTCTAATCTTCATGTACCATTTAGAAATAGTCTAAAAAAGTACCATTACAAGAAAGCATCCAAAAATGAACAGAATTTAAGATAATTGCTACTACATATGGCCAAGGCCATCTCTATCACAAAACTACATCAAAAAATGAAGTTACAAGTTACCTTAGCAGAAAAACAAGATAAGGGAAATAGAATATGGCAAATGGCAGGACAAAGGGATAAGATAAGAATAATGAGAGAAGAAGCCAACTATAGCATGATTACTGTGTCAAAATCGTAGGCCAGAATTACGGTAATTGCGGAGAAAACATAGAAGACCAGAAAAGATGGAATGATATAACAAATCAATATGGCAGGTATAGAATGAGAAAAACAACCAAGACAGAGGACTTCTAACTAAGCTAAAAATTGTTATTACTAAAGTCCATGAGTAATCTATGAAGAAATTGAATATGAAACCTAATACCAACTTATCGATTGCATTACTAGAAGCAAAAAATTTCAATACTAGGCACTTTGGGCAAACAAAAAGTATTTTCCTTGGAGCAAGAATAGTTAGCAAAAGTAAGCTATCAACCTATGTGAAGTCGCAATGCCAAAGCATGATTTATGAACTCTGATCATTTTGGCGGATTATGATGAGTCCATTCAAACAATTTCAGCTCCACATGCATCGATGAAATAGTGGCTGCAGCCGCCTGCTAGGGCTATGGCGGGAGTCCTCTGTGGTCTATCATCGGAGCAGTATGCTTCCTCCACAAAGCCTTAAAACAAAAAAAAAACGAAATCCTTTCCCTCCTGTTTGAAAGCCCCCGCATGCTTTTGCCACATGTGCGGTGGGGCTTTCCACATCCGTGAAAGGAACTGCCGCCTTCCCTAATGTTTCACAATGTCATCCACCTTTTGTGATATAAAGCTGTATGTAGCCTCCCTCCCACATTTAATCGTATAAAACGTGGAAATTTATTGTTGTTGTTGTTGTTGTTTTTTTTTTTTTTTTTTTTTTTGGGCAAGGTTTGTTGTGGCTTTTGTCATGCAAGTAATTTTGCATTTCTTTGAAAAGATGGATAGCTTTAATGCTACTGTGAACGTGCACATGGCATGGAAAGATTCCATGAGACAATATTCTCTTAGGCACATATAAATCCCAGACTAGATTTTTATACTCAAACACACGCTACAAGAATGCATTATAGGTGAATAGAGGAAGTACAATGGAAAACTGCATCACGGTCCAGCGTGTGGGTTAGCAAGTAATTGAGTTTCCAGTAAATCCTAACATAATCCAATAAAAGCTACGCTAGCAAGAGTTTCAATGTGGCAAGATTTGAAGCCCATCTGCAAAGAATTTGCAAAATTGCATTTGCTTTTGCTATAACACATTAGACTCTCAAAACACGTTTGAAATAAATTATACTTCATGACTAAGGGTGAAATCACACCTTCGCCCGACCAAAACCTCATTTTTTGGGTTGTCCCTAAGGGGGCAAACCCTCGCTCATGTGGGTTTCCAGCATATTCTAAACATATGCTGGAATATGCTTAGGATATGCCAAAAAACGCTCCAAACCTAATGTTGCCTGTAAACTGGCGGTCGTCAGCGTTGCTAGGCAGCCGATTTGGAAACTGGCTAACCGGCTCCATATCCAAGCTCAGCTATGGAGGTCGATGCATGCGGTCACCTGTGTTATGGCTAATTTATGGCAGTTCTTGGCTAGATATACAGCTAATAGGGTTCTTGGCCAGGGACAGAGTTTAGTTAGGGTTTATGCGTCTTTCAACTTGTTTTCTTTAGCTGGAGCTTTTGTTCTGAGGTTTTATTCGATCGAAGCATCAGAGATTCTGTGGTTGCTCATTAAATATTGTGTCTGGTCGTTGGGCAATCTGTGTATGAGCGTCTACATTCCATTTTCTGCTGTAATCTCAGTTGTGAACCTCAGGGTTGATTTTCAATGCCAGGGTGTGACCTTCCAAAGTTTGGGGCTTTGTTTCATGCATCTTCTCTGCCTCGACCTTGATGAAGAAGGGTATAAGCAATTTTGCAAGGTATCGATCAATGCTTTCACCATATTTTTGCCCGTTCTTTTCTAAGAAGTTACAGCTTCTCAAGTTTTAAAGACAAGCTTCTAATCATTCAGGCAAGCCATTACTAAATTTTCCTCTTGTATTCAGACGAAAGCACCAAGCAGATTTCGGCTCGCTCATGTTGTTAAGATTCCTTTCTTTTTTATACGACTGAGCTATTATGCTCGTGGTTTCCTAGGCTCAAGTAAAACTTCCAATGTCTGCTTCTGTAAAGAATACAGCGATACTGACCCATATACTGGTATGGTTCTAATGTTCATATTTATTTCCTTCTCTTATTATCATGCCAGATCATATTTGCTTTCTAAAGGGTCATGTATATGCACATATATCCAACCACTGATCAGAAACTTGTTGCAATATGAGCACGGATTCACTGCCTTGTATCAGCACCATCTATCAAATTTTGGCCCAAAAACAACTCTCTTGACTTGTCCAAAATTTGCTTATCTTGGCTAAACCACAATCTTATATAGATAATAGATAATGGAGTTTGTTAGGAGGGCCTTAGCTGCTTTAATGCACCTTCTCAATGTTGCTACATCTGTTTTCATCTTGACAGCTTGTGGCAGTTGCAAAACAAGACTGCAACAAGATGCATTGTTGGTAGTGCCATGATCCATATGCATGCTAGAAGTGTTTCAGTTGTGGAGGCACATGTTGTAATTGATAAGCTGAAATTGGAAAAAATATTTGTCGCAGGTGGTCTACCTGTCTACAGTTCCCAACTATTCCCTTTTTTTGCTAGGTGTTTTCATAAAGAAGCTATTTCTGACAGGTATCATATGTTAGCAACTTATTTAGTCTTTCAAGTGATGATGATGTGTAAGTTTGTCCAATGAATTTATCTAGTAGGCTATCTAGCATGTTTCACAATGCTTTTTTATTGTAAAGACTGGGCTACTTTTAAGGTTATTCTTCTTTACCAAGTTGGGAGTGTATTGTCATATAAATAGTTTCCCATGGTTGCAGCTTATGTCTGCTGTAATAAGCTGGAAGAAACCTGGGTTATACTTGATAAAAAACCTGGTAGGATTATGGCCTTTTGAAATGAAATGCTAACAGCATTTGCAAAGATTGAAGAAGTTGATCTAGATTCTTTGAAAAAATGCAATGTGAAGGCTTTATATTTGCTTACAGTCATGCAGGCAATCAGATGTTTCAGCTTTGCAGGTTCTCAAGCTCCTCCGCAAAAGAATATTGCCATTGAGATTCTTTGTATATGTTACTTTATATATTATGTAATTATGATCATGATGCTATCACACTACCATTTATTAGGTCATTATGGTAGACAGTTAATGAATTAGCAACTCGTTCTTCCTTTAGATGTGGAAGAGGGTGTTGCATTTGTTTGGCAAAAGCTTTCCACTTGTGCAATGACTAAGGATTTAGTTTAAGCCTCCACAACTTGGGTTTAGATCTATATGCTCCCCTTTAAACTTCTAGTTCTTGAGTTGCATAGCAAGCCATCGCTTGTGTTGTGCAATGTACAAATCTTAATTAAGCTACAAGTTTCACCTTTGAAACCATTTAATAATGCATGAATGTAGATCCTTAAATGATGGTAAGATGCAACTTCTGAGGCAACTTACTTTGTTCTAACGTGTGGTCATTGGATCACAAAATAAGCCCTGGAATATACCAAATCAAGGATGGAGGAATTTACACCTCACACCTCTGTATAGCACAACACTACCCATATGGCATCAAATACGTATGGGGATATCTCCCAACAAGTAAATGTTGTGTGGGATGAGATTTTGCAGGGGTTGCAGAAACACCTCAATTGGTGGAAGGGTAGCAAGTTGTCCATGGCAGGTAGGATCACTATTGCCAAGTCAGTACTTTGTAGCACTCATGTGTATACAGCATCTGCGATGTTGGCTCCTGAGGGTAAGATACAGGCTTTGGATAAGATTGTTCGAAATTTTGTGTGGGGCGGGGATGATGAAGGGGCGGTTGTTAAAGTGGCTTGGTGGAAGTGTCTCCGCCCCGGAGGATGGGGGGGCTTGGCCATTCCGATTTGGCACCGCATAGTAAGGTGTTGGTCTCTAAGTTTATTTGGAGCATTCTGCAGGATGGAGCATCTTCTCCTGGTGCGGCACTATTGTGGCAATCTCTTAAGCCATTGTGTGGCATTTGGAAAGTCGTCTGTGCATGTAGAGTTGCCCCAGGCACCTTTGTTGTATGGTCTCCGGCCTTTCCCACATGCATCCCCTTTTCTCACGGGGGTGTTGCGGGCTTGGGATCACGTCGTGTGCTCTTCCGGCTAGATTATGCCTCGGTTTATCACCACTCTTCTCCTTTCTTGTGGGTTCCTCTACCCCTAGCGTACTTGCCCTTGGCGCCACTTTGCGGCATGCTTTCGGGGCGCTGAGGCCCGTTGGAGGCGAGCTGTTGTGCTCACCTTGGAGGATTGGTATTGGGATGGTCACTAGCTTCGTGGGAGTTCTTTTCGAGCTTCGCTTTTCTGAAAGGGCGGTGGCCAGGGCTATCACGGGAACAAGTGGCGGGGAGTATTCCGCTACACATACCTATAGTCCCTCGGGGGTGATGTGGTGGTGCGCAGGTTTGGAAGGTTCATCCGGATGTTGTATCTTCTTGTTTTGTGCGGTCTTGTTACCGGGTGTTGGCTATTCATGACACTCTGCCCCTTCGGGCAAGTGGTCTCTGCGGCTTCCGGTTCTCGATGGCACTTCGGTTTGGGCGTGGACATGGAGCTCACTTCCCCACCGAAGGTTCGGGTGCCTTACGTGGCGGTGGTGCACGGCTGTATCGTGGTGAATGTCCTTGTGAGTCGGTTTAGGCGGGTGTGAGCCCTCTTTGCCCTTGTTGTGGCCTTCATCGTGAGGCGTGGAGCATTATGCGGTTTTATGCCCTCACTTGCGGGTTGCACAGGGATTGGGTCGGGGCTCTGTTTTTGTGAGATTGAATAGCCAACAATTCTTTGCTTCATGTATATCCCGGTGCTTGGCGGCCAGATGCGGCAGACAAGCCTTGCATCCGTCGCGTGGCTTGGTTGGTGTGGTTGATTTGGAAGCGGCGGTTTGTGGATCTTCGGGGGGATTGAAGAAGCCTGCGGCCTCTCGATTCCTCGACTTCGGTACAAGCTATTTCAAAGCTTTTTGGTATTCCCGGGATTAGTAGAGCGGAAGTTTTCCATTTGGCGGGACTTCTTGGGTGTGGTAGATGGTGATGGCCAGTTTGTACAGCAGTAGAGTTGCAGTTGTTGTGGAGTGTCGAGGTATCACTGTCTCTTTGGGGCAGTTCTCCTTCCTCCTCACTTGCTTTGTAACATTATCATTCTTTTAATATATTGCTGACACAGTTCTTCAAAAAAAAAAAACAAGTAAATGTTGCAACCATTGTTGCCAAAGCAAAGTTGCAGAGCTTTGGTTTCGTTGGCATAGAATGTGTAGCACGTGGTGCATCGAACAAATTTAAAAAAATGGAAGACCGTTCCACGATATATTCCTGCAATTCCTACAACTCTAACCGCAGGCGGCATACGAGAACAAATGCAAAGACAACATTCACAGGGAAGATGTCCACGATTGCTGAAGAATGATTTAGGTATTACAATGCACATAAAACACATGGAAGGATGCATGTTTGTCGCCTCTCTAGGAAGCGACATTGTGCAAGCTAGTGGACGCTATGTACTCCCAAAATCCAATCCTGCCTTTCGACATCCCGAACCTTACTCCCCCTTTTCGTCCTCGTCCTGGGGTGGTTCATATGCATCAATCATATATCAAAATGGCATATAATCTCACACCCATACTTATGCGGAGTAATGCTGGGCACACGTTTACGAGTCATATGTTATACCTGGATTTCACAACACAATGGTGATACTAATAGTTTCAATATGATTAAAATAAGATCAGAATAACAATATAACTTCTTTCAATGTCTTTCAAGTGGAACATCTCCCGAAACATTGTTTATTGTATGTTGTGACTCATTCAACGATGTTATATACAAACGCCTATAGCTTAACATATTGTCCTCGTTCTAATCCAATACGGAAACTTGCTACGACCAACAACCAACAGTTATAGGGTGTTAAATGTGGATGTCGTGGACGAGCGAGCAATGCACACAATCACAGTAATTGCTGACGACGAACACGGCGTGGAATTACAAACCATGTTGAGACCAGGTTTTTGGGTCTCTATACGTAATTTCGGTGTAAGGAAGAGAAACCCATTGTACGAGTACGGAGATTGTGTGAACACCATAAAGATTCAAAGGAACACTGAAGTGACACCCATTGAAGGGCCTGGAGTTCTTCTCTCCTTATTGCCCACAGACAGAGCAAACATACAGTCACTATTAAGCGCGACCCATGACCAACCCATACACGTCAACCTGCTAGTTGCTATTGTCGGGATCAAAGAACATACGATGTTCCCTTGTTTGCTAGTTGCAAATGGGTGCGACAAAAAGGATGTCGCAGAATTAAAGTTCTGGCCTGAACAGGCACATGTGTTTGACAAGCTCAAACGCTTGTTTCTTTTAGGACGTAAACCCATTGTCTTATTCAAGACCCTAAAGGGCCAGTATGTTCCGTGGCCAGACTAGCTTAACATCAGGGGTTTTAGTTGTTGATGGGGTTTAGTTGTTGATGGGGATAGTCTGGCCACGGAACATACTGGCCTTTAGGGTCTTGAATATGACAATGGGTTTACGTCCTAAAAGAAACAAGAGTTTGAGCTTGTCAAACACATGTGCCTGTTCAGGCCAGAACTTTAATTCTGCGACATCCTTTTTGCCGCACCCATCTGCAACTAGCAAACAAGGGAACATCGTATGTTCTTTGACCTCGACAATAGCAACTAGCAGGTTGACGTGTATGGGTTGGTCATGGGTCGCGCTTAATAGTGACTGTATGTTTGCACTGTTTGTGGGCAATAAGGAGAGCAGAACTCCAGGCCCTTCAATGGGTGTCACTTCAGTGTTCTTTTGAATCTTTATGGTGTTCACACAATCTCCATACTCGTACAATAGGTTTCTCTTAAACCAATTACGTATGAAGACCCAAAAACCTGGTCTCAACACGGTTTGTAATTCCACGCCGCGTTCGCTGTCAGCAGTTATTGTGATTATGTGCATTGCTTGCTCATCCACGACATCCACATTTAACGCCCTATAACTATTGGATGTTGGTCGTAGCAAGTTCCCATATTGGATTAGAACGAGGACATGTATCTCTTTTCCAGGAGCAGCGAACAAATAAGTTGATTTTTAGATTGTTTTTATTGACTTTGTATTGGGCATATGCATAGATTCCCCACTTGTTGTGCGTTAGGTGCCACTGGATGATGCCATCTGCAGTGTGAGGCTTGTTAGTGGGATGCGAAAGGAATGAGGACAAGCAATGGAGTTTAGCGACAACAAGCAATGGGGTTTTAGTTGTTGATGGTTGGAAAGCTTGCTCTCCACCATTTTTATAGAGTTATTATATATCATGGTCCGTCTTCAATTTGATTCCTAGAAAGCTATTACTTTTTTCTAGAGCTTCTGCTGTTGTTGTTTAATACCCTGTTAGTATCCTAGGATCTGGTTTTTGGTGTATCATATTGAGGATTGCTAGGTCGATAAAGGAGGTACAAGAGGTAATTGGTTGTCAGATATGTCTTACTGTCTTTATATTTCAGCCTGATATTGCTAGGCGAGTAGTTTGGTTGGGTGTAGAGCTTTGGGTAAAGGCTTGGTTTTGAGAATATTTAATGTTTTAGTGTTGGTTTACTAGATGTTTGATTGTTTGGTTATTGGCTAACATAAGGTTCATAATAAGTGGCGTAAATCCTCATGCACAAAATGAAAACTGGTAGGCTAGAAGATCTTTTACTTTGATACATTCAACCTTATTTTGTCTAGAGACAATAAACTGAGAAGCTTTAAGAAATCCCTTGATTTTGTACATAATTCATGTTCTAGATGCATAAGCTGGTCCGTAAGCTTTTTTCTAGCTTGATATTGGACGAGAGAGTTGCAAAACATGGTGCCAATTGTTTTTTTTTTTTTTTTGATTCTAAATTGTGTATGTATCAAGTCCTTCGTATATGTTGGACTTCTGCAGCTGGTATGGCAGATGGGTCATTCTATTGCAGTATAGGATTGTAGTGTAGTTAGCTGTACTGTTATATGGCACTTTTTACCTTTTTCTTTTTTTGTCTTGTCAATAAAGGCAATCTGCAATTTTTTTGTGCATTCTAAATAGATCTTAGCATGTAATCAAATCCCAGAATATTTGTTTTTAATTAAATTTAGTACCGCATGTATCAATTTCTACCTTGATCTAATATCGTGGTTTTACAGGGACTGTCCACAATGGTGTATGAGCGCTGGCAAAAGGAGGATGATCCGTTACTGCTGCAATTTTGGGACATGGAGGAAAACAAAATGTTATCAGTGCAAAGAAGGGCAGTTGCATTCTTGCAAGAACATAGGCATGTTCAAATCTGCCCGCACACAGTAATAAAGCATGCAAAAAGATTGATGAGTGCAAAACAAAGCCAGCTGGCCCTTGGGCTAGACGTGCACACCAACCCATCAACCGTAGTGACTAGCATGTTGTCTACCATACGGGAGGAAGCAGAAACAAAACAGCATATAAGGGTAGATGCAGCCACTTCATCTGGTGTAGATGACATAGTAGCAGTGAGCAGTCCCAGAAATCACAATCCAACTACACTGCACAGGAACAGACAGTAGTACGCACATGTGCGCAACCGGGCGCGCGATATCGACCATTGGCACAATGCTAGTGACGAAAGCAAAGCCGCAGGGCCGCCGACAATCGGACAAATGAGCGGGATACGCTTGGTAACAATGTTTATGGAACGCGTCCGGGCATCGATGTTCAGCTCAAAAAATGCGCCCGTCTATTTATGAATGAGAATGCGAACATTGATATGTCCTATTCAAACGTACGCAAGAGAGTGAATAGCATACTCGATATGAGGCAAGCTTTAGAGCAGCAAGATAGCAATGTACAACAGATTGAGGAAGCAGTTTACCTCGTAGATGGAACCACTAAAAGCGATGAAGAGAATGGTCCAGCAAGTACATCGGGAGATGACGAAAACGAAAATGATGAACGAGATGATGAAGCAGATAGTGAAAGATGCAAGCAGAGGAGCGCTTTAAAAAGTACAGTGCAGACATACCCATATTTCCATGTGCCAAGTGCAACATGCTTTGATAGACTCTGCCTCAAACTATTATGACAAAAAGTGTGCCAGGGCAAAAATCCGATAAAAAGTGTGCCAAGGCAAGCGAGATTGCTACTGCAACCCTAAGCTAAATAGCCATGTGCCCCGAGCCATTAGGACAAAAAATGTGCCCAATGCAAAAATCCGACAGAAATGTGCCAAGATAAGACGATTTTGCTTGGCTCATACCTTGGCACATTATCTATATCAAGGGAAAATCTTCATCTAATATATCAATAGGCAAAAGGCCATATAAAGGTTGAACTAATAAATACTTGGGCACTTTGGACATCTTTAACATCTTATGGAAAAATGCATTGAACAAAGATTTAGAGAGGGTTGTAAAGCTTTAGCATTAAAGCAGAACAATAGTTTTTGAGCTCAAAGTACATGCTTGATCTAGTCAAGCACATAGGTTGAAGCTTTCTTCTTCCCAGGCTTCTCTATTGTGCCAATTGTTAAATCAATTTCACAAAACCATCATTTCCTTTCCTTGGATGTATAATTCAACACTGTCAACGATGGCTATTAAGTAATCCTTTAGTATTTCCCATACTTGCACCATCTTTATCCTCATCCGGCCACCAGATACTTGCCACCAGATTCAGTTTTTATACAGCTTTATGGCAATTGCAGGTTGTACCCCTATTTCTCTCATGCAATTGCAGGTTGTACCCCTATTTCTCATGCTAATGCAATGCATTCCTTGTACCTGAAGCACGAGGTTATGTCATCATTTGCCATTCCGGTGGCCTGCATGAAGGAGTAAATTACTATTGTAAATTACAATACAGGCCTTTAACCTTCTAAATCTTATGTAACAAATATACCCTTTCATGAACTGGCAAAGCATATTACTGCCATGATTTTTCCCTCGAAAAGTTTTTGGGGCGAGAGTTTTTTTACCCGGGCAATAATAAGTTTGTTGCGCTCTCTTTTTTGGGTTCCGTAGGCCGATTGGTCTTCATAGACGATAAAAGCCTATTCTATTCTTAAGAAACCATATATTCTTTAAGAGAAAAGAAAAACAAGGTGCTGCGCATGGAGGGTTGCCCTCCATGGCCGGAGGGTGAAGTGGCTTAAATCATAGTTCAAAGTCATATTTTGGCATGATTGGATTACTTCATTATGTAAACATATATACTATATTCTTACAAGCATGAAGCCTGTTGTGTTAGTCCAAAGTTGCAACATCTTGACATTAAACGGCAAGTAAAATCATAAGTAAGGACATTAGCGCGGCAACATTAGGCGCACGTTTACTAGTTCTTTCTATATTGCCTCCATTGTGGCTCCAAAGGGCCTGTCAATTACAGTTTTGGCCAATTAGCACGTATTCTCTGTTGTTTATTAGAAGACAACATCATTGACTTTCATATCAACAACCTTGGTTAAATGATGTTCATGTTGTTCAAAGCCCTGTCATAGTGTTGCCCAATAAGGTTCTGGAAAATAGGTCGCTATAGATCGCCATAGCCAAACCACCTATTAAAAAACATACTTGCCAAACCACCTATTAAAAAACATACTTGCCATAGCCAAACCACCTATTAAAAAACATACTTGCCAAACCACCTATTAAAAAAATTGGGTATCACTCCATTGGGCGCTCTGTCTATAAGAATCGAACTAAATTTACTACAGGGACAGCAAAAATAACTACTCTAGAGAATCTTAACCTAAGAACTATCGGTCTCACAGGCTCCAGACCACTACAGATCAAGGATTTTTAAGAATTGGATCCAAATGGTTGGGGAAAAAAAAAACGTTCCAATAAAAAATAAGATTGTAGTGTGCTATCTTCACCAGCTCCAAAGCTCTAGCATTCCAATGCTTACTTAGAAAGTGTGCGTTGAGATATTGCTTTAGGTAATTGTAGTCCGCATTGTTGGTTACATGTATATACCTTTGTTCCTGCATATTTCATTTGGAGAACCAAATGACTTGCTTCTCCTTGCAACGTGCTTCCGGGCATTGCGCACCCATGAAAGGCTTTCTAAACCCGTTCCAAAATGAATGATGATGATGTATTGATATATATGTTCTTCTCCGGTAGCTATAGTGGTTATAATTCTTGCCTTTAAGTCGGGGGGCGCCCTTGCAGACATGGAGGGCGCGAGGGGCTGGTCCGGGGAAGGATCTTGCCAATTCAGCAGCCAAACAGGGGATCTGGCACTCCCCCCTCGAGTCCCTCTCGGGGGCCCCAGACCGCAGGCATCCACATCTTCCGCTCCCCCCCAGGACCACCACTACCACCGGGACTGAAGTGGCGATGCATGCCACTAAATAGGGATCGTGCCTCGGCGGGTATCCCGGAATTGCCGGGGCTTTCCATGGCGTAAGGGGACAATCTCAATTAAAATCGCCATGGACATGGACCTTATCTTCCTCATGGAAACATGGGGAACATCTTGGTCACAGGCTACCTGATTTGCCGGGGATACCGCTACTCCGCCTTCAATGAGTGCACCGAAACGAGGACACGGAGGAATTGCGTGTTATTACCGCATGCGACCTTGGCCCAATCGGTCTCCCCGTAAGGCGTGACAGCACAACAGATAATACTGCACAGGGTGCGAGTGCGGAAACGGCGATGGCAGCCCTCTCTTTGTGGCGGCTTGCTACTTCCCACATGCCGAGAGCAACTTTTACCACACGCACTTGGATGTGGGATGGGATTGTGAGCCCTATGTCGATCTATATGATGACATACGCTGTGATGTCTGCACAATTGGGCAAGGTCATGTTGCTTGGAGATTTCAATGCGCCGCCGAGGGGCGTGAGCAGATCCCAAAATTAGCACCTCTAGCCGAGGATGTATTGCAAATGGACCCCGCAGAGATGGTTTGGCCAAGGGCGCCGATGACAGCCCGTGACACCTGGTATGGCCGAAGCTTTGCCGCTCTTTGGGCAAGATCTTTGACTGGTCATTTGCAATGGGTCGGCATTAGTGGGTCGCCCTCCACCGCTTCACTTGTAGACGGGGGAGAACTGGCACGGCGGCACCGCTGTGGTGGATTACGTGCTAGCGCCACGAGCAATGCCTACACTTGATCACTCGCCCGATCCGGGACGGTGGCCGGACGCGGAAGTAGACTCACCATCAGCCCCTGTTCTTGCGGATAGATTGGCAGCCAACCGAAAGCACCCATTGCCCCAACACCCCATGTACCACTGGGTTGCCCGGACTATGATCATGCGGCGGTCTATGCGAGGATGCTTGAGCATGAGCTGCGGAGTCCGCAACTCCCCACACTTCAACAAATAGCGGCCCAAATTTGAACCCAAATTCTAAGGGTAGGGGATGGATGCTTTGGGAGAGACCGCTCTCGACGATCCACGGGGGCTGCAACCACCTTCCCCGCAATCAACGGTTCGATGACCTAATGCCGGGGAGTTGAAACGATGGCTCCGCCAAGTGCCGGACCCCACCATTCGCCTCAAGAGTCCGTCAATACCGCTCCTTCCTCAAGACCAAGAAAGCTGTGTACCTTTTGATGAGCACCAGCAAATGATGTTTGGTCTTCTAGACCGCCACCCTAGGGCCTTCGAGAAAGGTCTTGAGTAAGCCCGCATGTTCTCACGGGAAATATTACCCCTAACAATGGGTGAGATACTTTTGCGCAGCTTGTATGACCCAATGGGAAGCCGGGCACCAAGCATTCGCAGAGAGGGCCTAGCACCGGGTCATTACATCAAAGGGGATGTCATAATGGGCCTGGCAACGCCGCTAAACGGGAAGGCAGCAGATTTGGATGGTATGCGCAGAGCTTCTCAAGTGGGTTTCCACCCCCAATGGTGCCGGTTCTCAAAGACACTCTTCAACGAGGGCATTGCAAGAAGGCTTCCCCCTCGCACCGGACTACCGGTAGAGTTGTGCCCATATACAAGCGGGGGACCCCCACGGCCCGACCAACTATCGTACCATTATGGTCGATTCTGTCTTTGCCAAGTTGCTTGGGATTCTTGGCCACCATTGACACTTTGGGCGGGGAGGATGGAGAAGTGCGGGCTCAAGACGCAGCTTCTCCGCCCCGGCATTCTACTATTGACCATATCTTCACTCTGCGAACACTCATAGAGGATAGCGGAATCGGCCTTGAGAATCATCTTTGTTGCTTTGTGGATTTCGCAAAGGCTTTTGACACGATGCCTCCGGGATAAGTTGTGGGGACAGATTGAGACGACTAGGGACCCCCGTCGACTTACGAATGCTATATCTGATTATCGAGGCTTGCTCCGGCCGTCTCACACCGCTCTGGGAGCCCGTTGTTAGTAGCATTGGGTGCGCCGGGGCTGCCCTCTATCCCCGACGCCGGCTTGTACATTGACCAGCTAGAAGAATGGCTAGCCGAGCCCAGGGGAGGCGCCAGTTGATGCACCACATAATCCGCAACTCATATATGCCGATGATGTTGGCCTGCCGCATATACCCCGTGAGGACATGCAACGCCACCGATGCTTTGGACACTTTCTCGCCAATTCACCGACATGAGAGTTAACTTGGCCAAGACAAGGGTGCCGCTGGTCCCATCATCCCGGACCCACACGCTCTTCCCTCATTCACTTACCGGGCGAGTGTAGTGGAGGTGGCTCAGCCTTATAAAGTATTTGGGCATTGAGTTTTCTACTACCACACACCGGGATGCATCCATCGTTACGGGTCACCGCAGTCGGAAAGCCCCTCAGATGCAATGCAAAACAACAAATCCAAGGCGTAGTCCAGATGCATGGGGTCACCAGCACACTTGTTCGTGGCCTTGGTTGAACCGGTCCTCCTCTATGGGGGCGTATGTGGGGGGCCGTGATATCCCTCACCACTTGGAACGATCTAGAGCAGGTACGTAAAGCTTTCTTGGCCCGGCACCGGGAGTGAAATCCACGGTCCCCATATCGCATCTTGCTCCAAGAGACGGGCTTCCTTCCATTCTGAGGGTCGCTACCGAACGCCACATTATTTACTTCCGTAAGGTGGTGGCTATGGATGAAGCCCGCTGCCCAACCTTGCTTTGACAAAGGGTGATGGGCCCGCAAACTCAAAGCTTCTTTGGAAAGACAAGCAAGCCCGTGGTTCTCGCTATGGAATGTGCGAGGCACACGGATGTGGACCACATACACCGAAGGAACGCGCTGCCTTGAAGCAAAGATTTGGATGCTTGCTTCATGGCCAAGCTTTGGGATGCAGAGGCCCCTATCACATGTCAAGGTGGCAAATTATCGACAAGAAGTTAATCCCATGCTCACGAGGGGCCCACACCACTACTGCGCACCCATCTACCCATGAAAAAGCGGGGTGATTGCTTCCATTCGCCGCAGTGCACACCACCTCCGCATTGAGACGGGGAGATGGATTCGAGAGCGTGAGGGACGAGAGTCCGCCGCTGCTTTGCCACCGGCGCCATTGAGGATGAAAGTCACGCCCTCCGGGCCTGTCCGTGCGTCACGAGCATATCCCGCTCGGTATGCTCGGTTAGTTGTGCCCCATCGGGCCTTGCATGGGCTATTGAGCACGGCCTCTGTAGGCTTGTTGGGATCGTACCTCAGGAGGTAATGGATCTGCGGACTTCGGTTATGCCCCCGTCCGACATTAACCTCAAATACTTGTGATTATGTATATAATCGTGCGGTATGTCAAAGATCCTTATTGCTACTAAGGTTTTTCCCCCGAAAACCCTTCGGGGCGGGGGTTTTTTAATCCTGGTAGTAATACGCCTGCTGCTCTCTCTCTTTGTACTTGGGTCCCATAGGCCAGTTGGTCTCCGTGGACGATAAAATCATATTCTATTCTATTCTATTCTTTTAGTTTTCTAAATTGCAAGCCTTTGTTATCACTTCTTCAAGGTCTTTTCTGCATTTACGTGGCATTCCCTTAAAAAACACAATGAAGTTTGGGAGTTAAACTTTCAATTAAATACCGAATGCCAATTTGGAATTCTGCTATGAACGCTATGAAGATTTTAAACTATATAATTATGTTGACCTGAATCACCGCCAAATGCCCTTCAATGGACCACCAAATGCTCTTCAATAGACCATCAAATGCTCACAACAAGTGCCCAACAATGACCATGCATCTCATCCAACTTACAATAGTTCTTAAGGTGGGCTATTAAAGGGCAAACATGGGCAGTTAAGGGGCAAAATAAGGATGTTCAAATGGGCATATAAAGAGCAATGGGTGGAAGAAAGGCACCCTCCTCTAGAAATTGCTAGTTCATAAGTAGATATTTGATGTTTATGTGTGCATTCATTTATTTCGTTTTGTCTTTAGATCTTAAACCCATTTTCAACCTCTAAATCTTAACCCAAACTCTAGATCTAAGCTGCAGACCCTATCCCTAGGCCTATTTCAAAAAGTAAATCCTAACCCATATTATTATCTTCTAATCTAATCGCTAAAGCTTAACTCTAACACTCTAAATCTATGCAAACCTCCAACTTATTGAATCAATGTGATTTATGACAACTGACCGTTTGCTTAACATCTTTAGCAAAAAGGCTTGAAGAGGTTTCTTCCAAAGAAGTTGCAAGAGAGGTGAACGTGAATGGCCTGTTGCAATAATCTATGTAAAGTATGGGTGACCGTGGAAATATTACAGTGGGATTTTCTAGGTAGAAGTTACGGTATCGCAATTTCTTTCTTGCCTTCAGTGCCAACTCTTCCCTGGTTAAGATGGGATTGTTTGAGAGATGGCAGAACGGGGTGGTAGAACCTAAAGGCAGGGAAGTTCTCGAGTTGATGCCCAGCCAGTTCATCCTTGCAGACGCCCTTGCTATCCTTCTAAGACCCATCAGTGCCTTAGCTTTGCTAATATCCATGGAAGAGCATGCAGCCTTAATTTTTAACTTCCTGCTCATGAAGTGCATTTAAGAAGTCTGAGGTTAGTAGAGATGATGTAACATCCTCTGGAGGCAAATCGAATCCCTGCACTCTTTGCACAGTACTACAAGTTGCTTTGCAACCTTCAAGCAATGTTGTCCATGAAACAACATTGGCTTGAAATGGCATGTTACCTATTATACTTTTCGCTTCATCCAGCCATCCAGTACGCGAGAAGAGATCAATCATGCAAAGGTATTGCTCCTACATGGTGTGATACAAGAATCATTCGCATAAGAAAAGTAATGACTTTCCTTATCCAGCAGTCCCCGCATGGCCACATACGTAAAGAATGCTAGTGAAAGTTCCTTGGCTTGGCCATATACCATCCATAACCATAAAATGGAAGAGCCTGAATACTTCCTTAGAATTCCCATCTTTGAGAATACTGGCGCAAGCATAGAATTCCATGAAATCACATCTTTTCTCAAACATCCGATCAAAGATTATCCTTGCATTTTCCACAATTCCGCAACTATTGTACATGTTGACAAGTGCGATCGCATCGGGATATCGGACCAAGATGTTTCACGAATTACAAGATCATGTACTCTCTTGCCTTCTGTTAATGAAGCTTCATTGGCACATGCGGTAAGAATAGTTGTAAGTATTACCTTATCGAGGAACCAAACCCTCAATGTCCATTTCTGAAAGATCGGGAGTACTTCCTTGCCATGTCCATGGTGCGTGAATGCCGCAATTAAAGCGGTCCAAGAAAGAACATCCATTGTGACCATGCCATTAAAAATTATTTGAGCACTAGAAAGATGGCCCCATGTTCCATACATATCAACAAGGGTGGTCCCAATCTTTGGGATCCGACTCTAGTTGTCTTTTTATAATAATGCTTTGTGTATCCTCTTAGCTTCAACAATATTTATCTCCATTGCAAGAGCTTAAAAGTGCTTAGGAATATAGCATGATCGAACTGCATCCCGCATTTCCATCTCCTGGAAAAGATGAAGAGCTTTAGCAACATGCCCATTTTCAATGTACGCATTTATCATAGTAGCCCAAGAAACAACAGTTCTCTCAAGCACAACTTGAAATGCGATTCGTAATCTTTTAAACCGCCGGACTTCCCATACATATAGATAAGGGCATTCATAACTATGACCTCACAATTAAATTTACTATGCGTAATTCATGCATGTACAATCTTGCCTCTTATGAGATCCTTCAAGCCGAACATGCACCAAGAACAAGAACCATTGTAACTATGTTAGGACTCTCACCGTTAAATAGCATTTGCTCAAAGACCCCTAAAGCTTCATCATATTTTGCATATGCTTTGCAATTATTGTGGTCCGTGAGACAACGTTCCTCGTGCATGGCATTAAACAGTCTATGTGCATTCTTCACTTGCCCACACTACACATATCTTGACAAAAATTGTCCAAGAAAATACATTAGGCTGAAGCATGTTCTCAAATACCATATTTACATAATTCAATGCACCACACTTGCTGTACATGCCTATGACTAAGTTGCTCAAATAGACATTTTTTTCATGTATGTTTTTCAAAAGCTGACCATGAACGAGCTTTCCCACAACTAGGGCTCGTGAAACACTGCATTGCTACAAAATAAATGCGTATAAAGCATAATCCTTTTGAAATCCAGGTGTTCTTAGTCGGCCCAATAACGTTTCAGTTCTTTCTTGTCTTTGCCGATCTCTTAGCATTTGGGTATGGTGCTACTTTTCTTTTACTGTCTTCTTGCATGCAAATATATTCACATCTGATCTTTTAGGTCTGGATTATGGAGAGCTAAGGAATACCTGCTATGTTGGTCCGAATTTCTTAGAAATGCTTTGCTCATCTATGGATTTTGAGGGCTTTTATCAATGCCCTTCAAATCGGCTAACAGAGATCAGCAATGCTCATCTTATTAGAAAATACCTCTTACCCTAACGCGCAGTTGGATGTGCTACTCTTCGGATCGCGAGCCTAGAAAGAAATTTGTGGCCAGAAACCAAATCACCAGCCTCCCTCTGTGAAGCCACCATCTCCCATAATCAGAATGTGGTAAGGACTCTGAAGCTCTATCCTAATCAAGCAAAAACATTCTGGCAATCGAAATGGGTAAGAGGAGTCCGAGAAATTAGCCTGTGACCGAGCACTTACAGGCACCAGCCAGTTTTTAGCAGTCACCAGTATATGCTAGGCATATGCCGGCATATACCTGGATATGCCCACATACCCACATAAACGAGGGTTTGCCCCCCTAGGGGCAACCCAAAAACAACTCCTCAAGAAAGACTACAACACAACCTTAAAAAACCACACCTCCATATAACTACATATAATTTTTTTAATATATCTTCAAAAAACCAATCCATGTTTTGTTTTTACTATTGTTTTCAACTGTGGACCAAATGTTTGGTTGTTGTGACATTAGTATTAGGCAAACTTTTTAAATCCTATGGCAATTTTTTTTAATGTTTCCTGCAAATAGACGAATATTTCAAGCTGCAATTGGAAATTTGTATTGCCCTTGTAGAAATATACATAAAAATCTACAAAAGAACTTTCTGCTATACACAAGCTCAACTGAAAAATTGCAATTCCAACCGGAACAAACCCGGATTTTGCCCAACAGTGTTCCGTACTTATATTAGGTATTATTTGGCAGAGGCTATTTCACCTTATTATAGTATTCCACACTTGTATTAGGTATTGTTTGGCAGAGGCTATTTCACTTGATTATAGAGCCAAATTATATGTGACCAAGCTGCCTCTTCAAATCATCAAATTTTTTTCTGAAATCTCTGCTTGTTGGTGCTGCCCGAAACTAAATAGACTTAGCCTCAAACCATTATTACAAAAAGTGTGCCAGGGCAGAAATCCGATAAAAAGTGTGCCAAGGCAAGCATGATTGCTACTGCAACCCTAAGCTAAATAGCCGTGTGCCCCGAGCCATTATGACAAAAAATGTGCCCAATGCAAAATCCGACAGAAAATGTGCCAAGACAAGGCGATTTTGCTTGGCTCGTGTTTTGGCACATTATCTATATCAAAGGGCCAAAGGCCTTATCTATATCAAAGGGCAAAATGTTCATCTAATATATCAATGGGAAAAAGACCATATCTATATCAAAGGGCAGAAGGTTGAACTAATAAATACTTGGGCACTTTGGACATCTTTAACATCTTGTGGAAAAATGCATTGAACAAAGATTTAGAGAGGGTTGTCAGAACAATAGTTTTTGAGCTCAAGTACATGCTTGATCTAGTCAAGCACATAGGTTGAAGCTCATAATACACAAAGTTTCTTCTTCCCATGCTTCTCTATTGTGCCAATTGTTCAATCAATTTCACAAAACCATCATTTCCTTTCCTTGGATGTATAATTCAACATTGTCAACGATGGCTATTAAGTAACCCTTTAGTATTTCCCATACTTGCACCATTCTTTATCCTCATAGGGCCACCAGATACTTGCCACCAGATTCAGTTTTTTTTTTTATACAGCTTCCATATGTACAAAATGGCATTAGAAAATGGTCAAAATGGTTGTTCTACAGCTTCCATACGCACAAAATGGTCAGTCACTTAGTTAACCGCGCAATGATGCAGGTTGTACCCCTATTTCTCATGCATGCCCTATTCATGGTTTTTGTCTGTCTCCTTGCTTCATCATCTAAGACAGTTCAAGCTAATGCAATGCATTCCTTGTACCTGAAGCACGAGGTTATGTGATCATTTGCCATTCCGGCGGCCTGCATGAAGGAGTAAATTACTGTTGGCCCAACTTGCCTAAACCCTCTCTTCACAAGCTCCCTGCTTATCAATTCCGACTTTGAGCTTTTTGAAGGCAGTTGTGTTGCAATCCGGCAGGCAGTCACAATTGGCTTCCGGTTGAAAAATCCCCACATGAAATTATCGAAGGACCCAAATTCCTGCACAACCTGAAGAACCAAAATTGAGATTGAATTAGAATTCTAAAACAAGCGGATCCCAAAACGGTTAGGACTGTGACGAACCTCAAGGACAATGAGTAGGTTAGTCAAGTATGCAGGCAATGAGTAGGTTAGTCAAGTATGCTGGAGGCAATGAGTAGGTTAGTCAAGTATGCAGGCAACTACCCACTTGACCAATCTTTTACACATTCCATCCATGTTGACCGTTTGGTGAGATCACATAAGTCAACATTTGTTAGCAGGATGTATGACCCTGAGTATGCTAAAGAAATCTTGAGGGCGATGGTGAAGAATCCAGGCCAAGTTCCTATGCAAGCAGACGTGCTTTCTTGGGATAGGAAAAAGGATGCTCCACTCCAGTGGACAACGCTAGAGGAGCTTACAGTGGAGAAACCAAATGTATGCTTCCTTAGTATTAACGAACAACATTCTATTGAAGCGCAACGATCCCTATCCAACCAGGCTAAGCAAACAGGACAAACCATGTATCTGCTTCATTACAACCACAGGAGGTGTCGGTTTCTAAGCCCCCATACCTCTGCAGAGGACCTTGCAGAGATTAGTGCAACATTGAACGAAATGGGCGAAGTCTTTCTTTATAAAAGATTAGTATATTAGGTGGCCTTTAGTTAGATATATCAAGTAGGAATAACAGTAGTAGACTAGATCAGTATATGTGTTCATGTTGTCAGTTCGTGCCTGACGCAAATTGTTAGAATGAGTACACGCCAAAAACGTTTTAGGCAGGCAGTAGATTGCCAATTCGCGCCTGGCGCGTATTCATGCTACTACGCGCCAGGCGCGAATTGGCAATCTATTGCCTGATCAAAACGTTTCTGGCGTGTATTCAGCTGCCATCGGCGCGAATTGGCAGCATGACTATGGCAGCTGAATACACGCCAGAAACATTTTGGGCACGTCTGGCTTTGTCCATTCCTGATTATCCTTTTGGCTGATATGATTTCCTTATTCGTGCATCCCTTACATGGAACAACTCCGTCATGCCCGCCAGCAATGGATAGAATATGGAAGACCACTGCAAACAAAACAGGGAGGCACGAAGTCTGAGGAGTATAAGGCGTTGGAAAAGAACTTGGCCCAGACTATCATCCAAGATAAGAAACCAAGGCCCAAAAAGACAGGAAAAAAAATGGGGAGAAAGCAGGGGAGACGTCTGAAGCATCTTCGAGAGGCCCTACAGATGCCTAAAGGATCATCTTCGCTAAGGACGAAGTCTGGGCGAAGTGGAATGAGTTCTGGGATGCTTATGCTCAGAAACAGCTGCCAGATGCAATGGGAAGAGTGCCTCCTCAAGATACTTCAATATTTGATTTGAAGACCACCGAGATGAGGAAAGTACAGGGCCTTCAGGATGATGAAGTCATTTGTCTGTTAGATCAATGCATAAACAAAGAAGTTCTGTACAAAAGGTTTCTTCAGTTAAGGACAAATGTCCTTCGTTGATTATTGCACTCATATAAAGGACATGCGAGTTATGAAGGTAGCAGTTGGTCAAGAATTTTAGAAGCTATCTGGTGATGTAACATTGTCTGAACTCGGTCTGCTAGACAAGTATGGCGTGTCTACTGATGACATCAAGAAATACGTCTTCTGGTCCAAGGACTTTCTGCAAAACAGGAAATCAAAGAACCAACAGCACACTACAAAACTATCAGATAAGATGATGGCTGAGCTGAGAAGAAAGGTTGCCATCCTGAAAGATGCTGGTGGTGACTTACCCGCACTCCAATACCTGGTCTCTACTGGCTATAAAGGTCTCCTACTCGATACAACAATAAGCCCTCGTAATATTTCTCTGTTTGTATTGGATAGCAGGACTGCAAAAGGAGAGAAGGGAATGACTCAAAAAGAGTGCAACAGTTTTTTTACTAGCTGCATAGGCTTAACAACTGAAAAGCTCTTTACTATTGTCACCATATGCCCCCCAGGAGAGCTTCATATGCATGCTTTGGTGACTTTATATGACTTGGAATGCCTAAAGGTCGTTAGGGAAGGTACCCTTCTCTTTGAGACAAAGGATACTGATTTGAGGATGCAGTTTAAAAGCGCCTCTATAATCTTCATAATGATATCCCTTGTGCCAGATGATGATTATGAGGTAGCTAAGAGCAAAGGGACATCAGATAAAGGTGCATGGCAGTGTTTTCTTTTGGATGAACCCAGCTTGAAAAATGTGTTCTACAAAGCAGATGATGAGGACGAAGCGAATGAATGCCAGGAATTTGATGTTTCTGACCTTTACTGGAAAGACATCACTCTGGAATTGCTGAGAAAAGAAAAGGGTGCCTTGAATAAACATGGGTTTGCAATCAATTTGGCAAGCTATCTTGTTGAGGCTTTTGCACCACTTGATACCACTTGCTGTGAACTTCATGTTGGAGGGTATATTGGTAGAGAAGCCCTGAAGACATCAAGAAGATGTCTAAGTTTCGTCAACGATTACCAGTCCAGGGATTTCCTTGAAGTGTTTTTCGAAAAGGTACTAGCTACGGCTGATTGGGGTCCTCTCAAAGATAAAAACCCGTTGGCTTTGGTACCTTACAAAGGGCAGAAGCAGACTACTATTTCACAAAAGCCTCCAAGGGCAAGTCCAGAATGTTCAAAAAGCAATGCAACCCCCGAGGAGAAGGCCGCAATGCTGGCGCGGGAATGTGAGATCATGGAGCAAAATATGGAGTCCATGCTTGGTAATATTCTAACTGGTAATGTTACACTTGGGCGTATGACTACAATAGCTCTTGATACAAGCCATGATGATCATGCAATCTCAGATTCAACCACTGAGGTTAGGAATCAAATTCCTGAGGTAGCTTTCATAGAAGAGAACATGTCTGAACTAAACCGTGGAGTTGATGCTTCTGGCAGTGAGCATCCGGGGAGTGAAGTAGACGCTACGACTGCTGGGAATGACAACGATGATGAAAGGCAATTCACGCCAGGTGCAATATGTAGCTTACTTCTGACGGACAAAACGCGCTTGGCGTGTATTGCAGACCATTTTTGTATGGCTAACTCTTTGTTTTCCATGGTTCAGGGCTCCATCTGCTTGTGACAAAATCATTGCCTTCGATCTGAATGGTGTCCTGTGTAAAACATTTCCTAAGAAGCTTATTAATAGGGATGACTTCGAACAAGTCCCTCTAGAATCGAATACTAAGTGGATCTATCCTCGCCCACACTTAGAAGATATGATGAATGAGGCATTCAGATTGTTTCGAGTTGCCATATGGTCCTCAATGGAACGCAGAAATATTGATGAAGTTCTTAGGGTGTTAACAGACATGAATCGAGACTTTGTGACGATTTGGGACCAAACTAAGTGTATAAAGTTTCCACATCCAAGAGATCCGGATGGCAAACCGGTCTTCGTGAAACATCTTGGTACTATGATGGATCAGCTTGGCATTCAAAGGAAAGAGGACATCATAATAGTAGATGGTGATGCTCTTAAGTGCTTTTATAACCAAGGTCAGGCTCTAAATCCACCAAGTTATACTCCACTAGATTACTCAACAGATGAGTTTCTAGTACTATTCATGCCCATTATGAGTGGCTTGGCTGCTGGTAAAACAGTATCAGATATTGTCAAAATGCATCCAGAACTAGATCGGACTAAGGAGATGGATCCCTATCTTGAGAGTTATTTGACAAAGAAATGACTAGTCCCTCCATGATGTAATCTTTATATCAAGTGAATACAATGTTAAAAGTGTTCTGTGTATATTGATGTGTTGTTATCTACAAATGCTAATCAAACAACACATTCTTCTCACTAAAACAAAAAAATGTTAAACCACCCACTACTATAATGTAAAAATTTGCAACCTTGCAAAACAGCATGTCACACACCACAACACTATATTGAAAAAAAGGTATGCAAAAGTGGCGTGCTTTTGGAACAGACATAAATCCAATTTAAATGAATGATGGTTATGTCTTCTAGACCAAATGGTCTCACAGACAATAAATAATCATCTTATCTCATCTCCCTCCCTCCCTCCCTCCCTCCCTCCCTCCCTCCCTCCCTCCCTCCCTCCCTCCCTCCCTCTCTCTCTCTCTCTCTCTGTGATTGGGTCTCTCATCTCATTCTCCCTCCCTCCCTCCCTCCCTCCCTCCCTCCCTCTCTCTCTCTCTCTCTCTCTCTCTCTGTGATTGGGTTTGATAGAAGAGTTGGCTCCCTTCCCCAAGTCGAACAAGGCCAGGACTTGGCGTGGCTGCCTTACCAGCCAGACCCCAACAGATGGATCCCAGAAAGGTTGCTGAGGCAGCCTTTCCTCATAGTGTTCCTCCGGGAGGCCATATGCTAATGCCCCTCCTAAATCGTTGAATCCTGCGTTCAAGCAACCTGCTTTGAGCAAGTAAAAAAAAATACAAGATCGCTCTGGGAGAACTTAGCAAACCATGAAGTGCCCTGCAGCCGATCGTGTAGAAACCCAAGAGTTTTTCTCGTTCGGGCAGTACAGAGGCTTCGAAATGGCAATTTGACTTTGCCATATCGTCCGGAATGCGAAATTACTCTAGGGACCAAGTTACACAGTCAGTTTTGACAACGAAAGATATACGAACACTCTACATGGAAGTATTCCGCAGCTATCTCATAGGCCAATTGACTATGAATGTGTTGGACATGAGCTACTTTGGCGCCTCATGGAGAAGGAGTGGTCTTCTACCCATGAAACTTTCTCCTCAGGGTAATGTCGACATTCTAAGCCCATTGGAAAAGTCAATTCACAGTTCTGGAGTGCGGGAGTTGCTCGTCCGTCGCCAGGGCCATAGGGAGAGGACATTTGGGACAAGGCTGCTTCCGAAAGGTTTTAAGGATCCGTCTTCTAGCACCAACAACCTCCCTCTACGTGATGATACTATGCATGATCTTGGTCGAACCTTACTAGGACATGGCCTCCGAAACTTAAACCTTGTGTATTGCTAGGTTATTGAAGGGTTTACATTATAGAGGTTGAATTTTGGTCCTTTGCACTTGAGACATAACCGAGAAGTTGGAATTGAAGACAGAAAGCATTAGGAACTGACGGAATGGAATTTGGATCTATCCTCCTCCCGTTGTGGCAATTAGAACTCAAGTGCCGCTTTTGAAGTAGCAAGACATTGTTTGGGATTGTTCTAAATGGCCGATAGATCTGACCCTTGTTTTTTCAGTTATCATGGCTCGGCATGCATGCTTAGAGATGATGCACTGAGTTATCCATGAAAATGACCACTTTTTGGCCTCCGAAGCATAAACCCTGTGTATTGTTAGGTTATTGAAGGGTTTACGTTATGGAGGTCGTTTCCACTTGGGACATGACCTAGAAATTGCAATTGAAGACCTGAAGTAATAGAAATTGACAGAATGGGATTTGGATCTATTCTCCTCCCACTGCGGCAATTAAACGTCAAGTGCCGCTTTTGCAGTATCTCTGCTACTACATAGGCACTTTTGGTGATCCAAACTACAATTTTATATCCTGCACATGATCTTAGATCCTATTCAGATATGTGCCAGTTGCAATCACGCAAAAAACTGTTATAAAGATCGAGATCCAAAAATCTGCTTGTTGGTTTTCTGTAATAGTTTGAACTTGTTTTTCCCTATCCCGGTTTCAAATCAGGCCCGATTTTTCCCTGCATGTTCTTACAACTTTTCTCTGCTTGTAATTTTAAAAATCATCCAAAAATGTTTAGTAGAACTCGAGATATCATCATTTGAGTGTGCAGACCCGTTGTCTTAGGAAAGTGCACTGACCAATTTTTTTCCAACTTTGAACTCGACTTTCTCAGATATTCCAGATCCAAATTGAGCTAAAAAAAATTCCACTCAACTTTTCTCTTGCTGCTCCTTTAAAAATCATTTGAAGAAGATTAGCATAGCTCAACATATTTAGATCTGAGCGTAACATCTCAATTTGCTATAGGAATCCTAATGTAATTGATGCATTTTTGCATAATTTTGCACAAAGATTGGTTCCCTTAAGAAACCTGGAGATTCTAATACACCAAATCCATATCAAAGCATGTGTATGAACTAACACACCCGAGAAGTGTTACTTGTATACGCGTATCCCAAAATGATTCAATGGGCATGGGCGAGGAAGACAAGCCATATGATTAGATCTTACAGGATGCATTAGACTGTATGACAAGGTTAATAATTCCTACTCTTTTGGATACTTCTATTAAAAATAATCTGTATACAATCGGCACTTGACTTCTAATTACCACAGGGGAAGGAGAATAGGTCCAAATCCCATTCTATCAGTTTTTACTGCTTCGTGTCTTCAATTGCAACTTCTCGACCATGTCCCAAATGCAAATGACTAAAACTCGACCTCCATAATGTAAGCACTTCAATAACCTAACGATACATTGGGTTTACGTTTTGGAGGCCAAAACGTGGTCATTTTCATGGATAACTTGGTGCACCATCTCTAAACATGGATGCAGAGCCATGGCAACTAATAAAATGGGGTCACCATCTCTCGGCCATCCAGAATAATCCCAAAGAATGTCTTCCTACTGCAAAAGCGGCACTTGAGTTCTAATTGCCACAATGGGAGGAGGATCTAAACCCCATTTCGTCAGTTCCTATCTTCCCGTCTTCAATTGCAACTTCTCGACTATGTCTCAAGCACAAAAGACCAAAACTCGACCTCCATAACATAAATCTTTCAATAACCTAACAATACACATGGTTTACGTTTCGAAGGCCATATCCTAGTAAGGTTCGACCAGGATCATGCATAGTGTCATCACGTAGAGGGAGGTTGTTGGCACTAGAAGACAGACCCTTAAAACCTTTTGGAAGCAGCTTGTCCCAAATGTCCTCTCCCTATGGCTTTGGCAACGGACGGGCAACTCCCGCACTCTGGAACTATGTATTGACTTTTCCAATGGGCTTAGAATGTCGACATTACCCTAGAGAGCAAGTTTCATGGGTAGAATACCACCCCTTCTCCAAGAAGCGCCAAAGTAGCTCATGTCCAACACATTCGTAGTCAATTCTTGGCCTATGAGGTAGCTGCAGAATACTTCCATGTAGAGTGTTCGTATTTCTTTCGTTGTCAAAACTGACTATGTATCTTGGTTCCTAGAGTAATTTTGCATTCCGAACGATATGGCAAAGTTAAATTGCCATTCAAAAGCCTCTTTACTGCCCGAACGAGAAAACTCTTAGGTTTCTACATGATCAGCCGCAGGATACTTCATGGTTTTCTAAGTTCTCCCGGACCGATCTTGTATTTTTTTGAACTTGCTCAAAGCAGGTTGCCTGAGTGCAGGATCTAACAATTCAGGAGGGGCATTAGCATAGGCCTCGGGAGGAACACTGCGAGGAAATGCTACCTCAGCAACCTTTCTGGGGTCCATCTCCTGGGGTCTGGCCTCTCTCCACTGGTAAGGCAGCCATGCCAAGTCCTGGCCTTGTTCGGCTTGGGGAAGGGAGCCAACTCTTCTATCAAACCCAATCAGAGAGAGAGAGAGAGAGAGAGAGAGAGAGAGAGAGAGAGAGAGAGAGAGAGAGAGAGAGAGAGAGAGAGAGAGAGAGAGAGAGAGAGAGAGAGAGTTTGTATTATTATGTCAATTGAGACCATCAGGTCTATGTGACATTCGAGGTCCATTACATCATCAAAATAGAAATCATCCGTGCTCCCGAAAAAATGGAGCGTCTTCATGCTCAGATCTCTCTAACTCATCGTCAACTTCTCCAAGTAAGGCATTTAAGTCTCTTATATGTGATTCTCTTTGTTGAAGCATTTCAATCAAGTAATTCCCAATGGCTTTAGTCGGAAGCTCAAAGAAATGAGCTAAGGATACCGCACACGTTCCATACCTTTGCCGGATGTTCTGATAGGCTGGGCAATTTAAAATTGCATGTTCTTCATCTTCTATCTCATCTAGACCACAAATCTTACAAAATCTCTGATTCCTTGGTATGTTTTTCCATCTGCCTACCTCGACCTCAAGATGATGCGAGTTCAATCTCATTCTACATATCGTGTGTCTCATTTTCATCGACAAGTTTTCTACCAAGTAACCTGCACCTATCAGCATTGGATTCATTTGATTTCTATAATCATCCATTTTTGTTCCTCCCTTATCCCACATTTTCTGCAACATATTTGTGGTCACCCACTCTCTAATTGTTTTTGAATCAAAATCGTCCATTTTCATGCCCCATTTCTCAAGCCACTTGTGAAGGTCGGCATACCAGCCTTTACATGAACTCTCTAACATAGCAAGTTTTGGGTACCTGTCATCTTCCATTTCTAAAACTTTTTTCAAGTAAGTCGAGTTTCTAAGAGGGCTTCACCTTCCAAGGGTAACATATTACATTCTACCAACATCATTTCATAGAGAGAGAGAGAGAGAGAGAGAGAGAGAGAGAGAGAGAGAGAGAGAGAGAGAGAGAGAGAGAGAGAGAGAGAGAGAGAGAGAGAGAGAGAGAGAGAGAGAGAGAGAGAGCCCCAGCCTAAGTGGCATGTTTGAGCCACCTTGGCATGCCTTGCCTAGTTGGCATGTTTGAGCCATCTTGACATGTTGGAGCCCGGCATGTTTGAGCCACCTTGGCATGTTGGAGCCCATGTGGCATGTTTGAGCCACCCCATGTGTCTGAGCCACCTTGGCATGCTGCAGCTTGTAGGCATTGACTGAACGATTTAGCAAGTTGCACACTTCTATGCCGCCACATATTCTCCCATTGTAAAAACTCCAGCTCTAGATGGACTCCGGTTACGCAGTTGTTAAGTGACCTTGAAATGAATAATGGTTTCTGCACGCAGAAGAGAATAATATAAAAAGAAAACCTGGTCCTCATTAGGTTCCCAAAAGGTTGTTTGGGGGCCGTGTAACCTAAGGTTTTGCATGGTTAAGGCATGTATTCGTATCCAAAATGGTATTTTGTTCTTTAACTCAAAAATTGGGGTTTGGTTTGGCAATGGTCGGATGGGTTTTATTGGTTTTACGCATCCGCCCACGCGCCACGCCAAAGCCATCGCCACGATTGCGGTTGCAAAAATTAGACCTGCCCACCGGAGGGCATGGCCATGGCGTAGGGCTTCCGCCAGAGCTGTTTGGGACTTGATTACGGTGCCGGGCTATAGCATGTGCATCTTTTCTTAGAACAAAGCAGGGTTTTGTCGATTTGAGGGATTTGGCCGGCCTTTATATGGCTTTGTTTCTTGCGGAAATCGGTTAGTCTCAGTAGCAGTTTTGAGAGTTTGCAGAGGGTTGTGTGAAGAGTTGAGTGGGTCGGATTCCTGAGCCCCGCTAAGGCAGCCATTGCCGTTATGAGTATTAGAGAATCATATGGCATTGAGGTCTGGCTCCCAAATCGAAGTCTCCGGTCTTCAAATCTGCGTGCCGATTTAATCGGTGGGGTTCAAATCCCCATTCTTGCATGCAATTTCCTTGTTTTGTTCTGCCTTCCTTTGCTCTTCTACGATTATGTATTGAGGCTCATTCTGTCTTGCCCCATGCTTCAGCTTGTTCTATTTCTCATTTCATGCACCGGAGGTGGTCAAATGCCGTGTTGTATTTATTTATGTTGGACATCAATGAAATGCAGTTCGGGACATGCATTCGGGAGGCCCTGCTTTGAATTTGTTTGCAAGTTTGAGTCTTGTGTAGAATATTGCTGCGCAGGAGCAATGGTGCTGTTTGCAAGTGGTTTTATTTCTCTGGTATTCCTGTGTATGTACGTCTTTGACTTGGATGCAATACTTTGCAATGCACCTTAGGGTGACGTGGAAATGGGGTTTTGACCCCATCTTGACTTGTGGTGGACGGCTGCGGTTATTGGGTTAGGCATATCCTTGGGAATATGCCCTCATTGGATGGCTAGGATAGAGCGATTATAGGATAGAGCGATTATAGGATTGGCAATGGAAATATGGAAAAAATACCCTATATCATTCTCTCCTTAAGGGAAACGTCTAGATATCAACAGAAAGAAGAATTTCTTCAAAAAACGACCATCGTTGCAATGTCTGTACTTGTCCAAAATGTGTTTCCATAATATTGTTGTTATAAGGATTGATTGGGGTGCAAGCTTCATACAATAATTTCTTTGCTTATGATACAATGCAATATAAGATGGAAGTTATTCGATAAATAAGCATAAATCAAATATCTACATGTCTGGATTGGGGCTTCGTGCTTGGAAATCCATGATGTCCTGTTCCAAAGCAAAGAACAAGTCATCCTGAGATGCATCAGTTACTGAATATGTTTTTGTGTGCTTGGGAGCAAAATAACATACTGCCATGAAATACGGGATATGTGATCCTTTTATTTCCAGCCAAATGTACTGTTGGTTCTTATCCTTTCTAATACCTGTGATTAAATCTTTGCATGCTGGTCTAACAAAGCAAGCTAGGCCACCATTGCCAGTATCTGTGTCTCTGAATCTTATATTTTTCACTGAATATATCATCTCGAATCCCTCAATATCCGGAAGAGCATACATATCATGTTCCTTAGTTTCCACGAAACACATAACATCCACTTTCTCTAGAATTGTATACATGCTAAGAACTTTGTCAATAGTCAGCCGGTTAATATTCCATACCGCTATTCGTAAGCCTCCCGCAAGTACCTATTCAAAAACAACCTTCCCTTTGAGCCATTTCACCTTCTGGTTATTTTGTTTTGCCTCTTTAAACTTTGCCAACTCCTGCTTCTTTTCCTGCAACTGATCTTTTGTAAGATCATCGTTAACTCAAATGAATTTGCCTTTCAATGTATGCCTCTGCTTTAAAACCTAAAATCTAACCTCTTTATTGACAAATTTAACCAAAATATGCCTTGTTCCATGATCACGTGAACCAATTAAAGCTTCAAAGAAATCCGGTTGTTACTTGCATTTCTTCTCATCAAAAAAATTTTGAAACTACCTCTTTCGTATTCTCCTTGTCCTGCTCAGGCAAGCCTACAATTCGAAGATTTAAAGCCCTTTGCTTTCTTTCCTGTGTCTCCACATATGATTCAAATGCTTGTTTTAATTCATAGAACTCTGGTGCATGCTGTTCTTCAGTTCTTGTCTCCTGTAATTCAACAATTTCAGATTTTACCTGGTCAATCTCAGCTCGCATCTCCTGGAAGTTTGTTTTGATGATTCATTCTCGGCCAAAGGTGTTGGATTTCTGCCATTAATTTCTCCTTGCGAGATGCTGCCTCCTGCCTGAATGCTATGAGTTCATTCAGAATAGTACTCAACGAAATTTCCTCTGCTTGCTCTGAGTTGGAATCTTCCTCTTTGCCTTTTGATGCGATGCAGCTTCTTCCATGCCATTGTCGGTAGCAGCCACGAACTTGCAACCAAGTCACACCTGCTGAAAATACCGACCGGAAAATTACAATTACAGATACCTAAACAGATCCAAACTGGTCATGCCATATACTGTTAGAAAGATCTCGAATCAGCTTTCCAAAGAGCCCAAGCGGCGTGCCAACTGGACACTGGGAGAGAGTTATGGCCTGTTGAACTTTCACCTCTGAAACCCTAGCGTCCAGCGTCCAGAGAGAGAGAGAGAGAGAGAGAGAGAGAGAGAGAGAGAGAGAGAGAGAGAGAGAGAGAGAGAGAGAGAGAGAGAGAGAGAGAGAGAGAGAGAGAGAGAGAGAGAGAGAGAGAGAGAGAGAGAGAGAGAGAGAGAGAGAGAGAGAGAGAGAGAGAGAGAGAGAGAGAGAGAGAGAGAGAGTCACTCTTCTTGGGTTTCCTCCATAGAAAAATATGGGATCCATCAACAGCACCATACACATTTGGCAATCCTGTTGCATCATGAAATTCTTTTATACATTGAGTCAGTCTGGCTCCAGAAGGCATGGCTACAAACCTTTTGTAAAGCATTGTCTTGGAGGCCAACACTAGTGTGATTTTTTTAGTATATTTCTGCACTGTAGCTTTTCCAACATAGAATCTCTGACCCACATGCAAAGGCATATCACCATGTGCCAGAAAGTAAAGAACCATGGCTACAGCTTTCCTGGGATCAACTGGAGCCCTAACCTTAACCCCTGGCCTAATCAAATAGGGGACAACGAGCCCGACTAGTCTCTCAAAGCTGGCCCTCTTCATTCTGTAAAATTGATGCCACATATCATCTTCAAATGAAGCTATACAATTCCATGCGTGATTATCTATATTATCCCATTGGGTCATTTGCCTTGGAGCAATCCAAAATCTTCTAGGTGGCCTTCTAACCCGGCATAATCCGGCTAACATCAAAGATGAGGCAGCACAGAAGAACATACTGCAATTTTCTGGCAAGGCATCGTCATCGAACACATTCATTGGGTCTTCAAGCTCGTTTAGTTCCAGAAGCTGCAAACAGAACCTTTGGAATGCGATTCCGATTGTCAGAGCACGCAATAGCATGGCAATCATTCCAAGAATCAGTGGATCCATGATAGAACGGTAGGAAATGGAACCCCGCACAAAGAACACACAGAAAAAAGAATTATCCCACAAAGCTTACCTACCAAACAGAACAGGGAAGAAATATCCCATATTTTGGAGGCCGATTCAAAATTGGAGGGGAATTATCCCACAAAAACTTGACCTACCGGAATGATTCGATGGAGTACTTCTCCGGCGGGAAACCAAAATTTGAGGCCTAACGGCCGCTGTTAGAGCTCGAGAGATGGCCTTCTCTCCTCTCCTCCCAAAAAAATACGTATAATTCTGGGAGGAGTCGTATGCGACGAGAGACGGGTATTTTGGCGAGCATGTGGCCAACCTAAGAGAGAGAGAGAGAGAGAGAGAGAGAGAGAGAGAGAGAGAGAGAGAGAGAGAGAGAGAGAGATAGATAGATAGATAGATAGTAGAGAGAGAGAGAGAGAGAGAGAGAGAGAGTTTGTATTATTATGTCAATTGAGACCATCAGGTCTATGTGACATTCAGAGGTCCATTACATCATCAAAATAGAAATCATCTGAAGTGCTCCCAGAAAATGGAGCGTCTTCATGCTCAGATCTCTCTAACTCATCGTCAACTTCTCCAAGTAAGGCATTTAAGTCTCTTATATGTGATTCTCTTTGTTGAAGCATTTCAATCAAGTAATTCCCAATGGCTTTAGTCGGAAGTTCAAAGAAATGAGCTAAGGATACCGCACACGTTCCATACCTTTGCCGGATGTTCTCGATAGGTCAAGGCAATTTAAAATTGCATGTTCTTCATCTTCTATCTCATCTAGACCACAAATCTTACAAAATATCTGATTCCTTGGTATGTTTTTCCATCTGCCTACCTCGACCTCAAGATGATGCGAGCTCAATCTCATTCTACATATCGTGTGTCTCATTTTCATCGACAAATTTTCTACCAAGTAACCCGCACCTATCAAAGATTGGATTCATTTGATTTCTATAATCATCCATTTTTGTTCCTCCCTTTATCCCACATTTTCTCGCAACATATTTGTGGTCACCCACTCTCTAATTGTTTTGAATCAAAATCGCCCATTTTCATGCCCCATTTCTCAAGCCACTTGTGAAGGTCGGCATACCAACCTTTTTACATGAACTCTCTAACATAGCAAGTTTTGGGTACCGCCATCTTCCATTTCTAAAACTTTTTTCAAGTAAGTCGAGTTCTAAGAGGGCTTCACCTTCCAAGGGTAACATATTACATTCTACCAACATCATTTCATAGAGAGAGAGAGAGAGAGAGAGAGAGAGAGAGAGAGAGAGAGAGAGAGAGAGAGAGAGAGAGAGAGAGAGAGAGAGAGAGAGAGAGAGAGAGAGAGAGAGAGAGAGAGAAATGAAATGAAAATGAAATATATTATTCCGTCTTCGAGACCACCAGGTCTATGAGACGTTTACAAGTTACATTCAAAATTATAAAACAAGTCATCCAGTGCGTCTTCTGAGAGTAACACACTGGGCTCCTCTATCTCAATCTCTCGTACCTTCTGATTTTTCAAACAAGTATCTCTATGTTTAAGAATGTCAACAATATATCCCCCATGGATGCCCCCGATACCGAAAGAACTCCTCAAGGGAGGTAGCACTGATCCCATGTATGACTCTTAAGTCTGAATAAGCACGGCAACAAAGTAAGATATGAGCCTCATCCTCCACCACACCGTCACTACACAAGTGACAATGTCTAAGATCATGAGCGATGTCTGCCCATCTCCCTACCTCCACACCAAGATGGTGCGAGCTTAACCGGATCCTCGCAATTGCTTGCCTATGCTTCATAGATATGGGTTCGCTAAGATATCATACCGCCTTCAATGTGGGATTCATCCGAGTCCGATAGTACTCTTTCTTCACAAATTGGCGCACTCCATGTCTTAGTGAGAACACTCTTCCAAACCCATCCCTCAATATCTTCCCCGATTCATCCGCAATTCGTGAATATCCATCCCCCATTTCACCAGACCATCTACTAATATCCGTGATACCAACCTTTGTCACTACTCTCTCATGCAGCAATTCTTGGCAAGCTATTCCCTGGCATATCATATAAAACCTTATGCGGATAACGTAAGGTTTTGCAAAGAGCTTCAGCTTCAAGGGGTATCATCCCCGCACTCTCCTAACATCATATCATATGGCGTTTGCATTTTAGTTCCCAGCCCGTGAAAAAAATTTTCTTTTGTATTTTTTCCACCTTTTTCCACCCATCATTAGCGAGGCCTGGTTCCCAGGCTTCACAACCATACAGTATAACCGTTTGTACCAATACTTTAAAGAGCATGCGTTTCATTTCAAAGTTCCAAATGTCAGCATTCACACACCTTCTCTGCATTGCATATAGTGCCTTTAAGCCCGCACTCACTCTATGTTCGACCGCCTGATTCCAATTCGGACTTTTGTCTACATTCAAACCCAGATACTTATAGTTTTCAACGACCTCAACTTGCTTACCCTTGTAAAATAGCCGCACATGATCTGTTTTATTCGCTCCAAAAACAACAGCCTTAGTCTTTTCCAGATTCACCTGCATACTTTTAGCATCACAAAAACCGGCAAGCACATCCAAATGTCTTTGCATCCCCTATATGCTCCGAGATAGCAACACAATATCATCAGCATATAGCAAGAGCATAAGTACATACCCATTCAAGGATGTACCATCCCCTCCATGTGCTCCTATCCACCCCTCCAGTTGATCTATGAACAATCCAAACAAGGTAGGCGACAAAGGACACCCCTGTTTGACTCCCATATTACTCTCTACTACATCATCACACATTCCAACAAAAGGGAAAGAGAGTTGCACGAGTACTTTTTTATAAAGAACACTTACCACATGTCTAAGCCCCATCGGGATGCCCAAATCTACCATCCTATGCCACAGATTTTGCCTATTCACCATGTCAAAGGCCTTGCTGAAATCCACAAATACAGCATACAAAGGTTTCCTTTTTCCCACCACTGAATCCATCATAGCACGAAGGGTGACCAAATGGTCAGTTGTAGACTTTTTAGGCCTAAAGCCCGCTTGGCCTATTGCTCTAGCATTGTGACCCTCTGCCCAGTTGCTTATCTTGCCCTCAAGTATAGAGGCATAAAGTTTTATGTAAAGGTCGCCAACCATAATGGTACGGTAGTTACCCTGATCGATGCATCCCCGACTTGTGCAATGGCACAACCCTATTAACCCGCCAGCCCTAGGAAACCCATCTCTCAAAGCCATATTGAACATGTCGACCAGCCTATTCAGAATCAGCTTCTCCAGCCCACTTAAGCATTTCGCCTTAAGGCCACAAGCATCCCCGCTTTGCCATTAGCAAGTCTCTTGAGTCCCACCCGAACATCCTCCGTGAGTAAAGGTAAGCATATCATCCATCTCACATGTCTCTTCGCCATCTTATCCTCAACTCCATGGACATGGTATAAATTATGCACATGCTCCATTAGTGCCTCCGCTTGCAACACATTACCCCCATGCTTCAAGGGTTTAAGCCTATTCCAAAATTTCTTTGATCAACCAAATAGCTTCTTCCACCATTCGCCTATGTTTACGATGTAAATATGCCTTCTTCTTATTTTTGACCAGCTTGGTATACACTTTCCTTTCCTGTACTTTAGCTCCCCCTTGTGCTGCTCTAAATTTTTGCCTCTGCTGTTTACATTCCATGTCAAACCATCCATTACATGGCAGCCCCCTCCATTGCCGGTGAGATACAAAACATTCATTCGCTGATTCAAGCAAAACCCTAGACAACGCCTCACTCATATCCCCTACTGATGTGGGCCATGCAAAAGATGCCATTTTCTGCCAAGATATCTCGCTATATTCATCAGCTTTATCATACTTGAGAGACATCCATTTACCTTTATATGTATCTTCTTGCTGCCTATGATGCCACTGTACATGAAGTTCAATGAGCAAAGGTACATGATCCGAGCTTTCATTCTCATCTCCAATGCATAAGCTAATAACATGTTCTGCAAAAGTAGGTTTGGCAATAACATAATCCACCACACTAGCATTTTTACAAGTGCGCTTTACCAGAGCTCGGTACCTATCCGTGCCATTGAAGATCACCATCTCAAAACCACTACACATATGTAAGACATGACGCCTCAAGGTGTCGGCCATTTCACATTGTCTTCGATGTTCTCGCTCCATCCAATTGTCTTCACTCAAGATCATCCAAAGATTTCCAACCATTCTCGCTTCTCCATCTAGGCCCACCAAAGCTTTTGATGGTTTCCCCGCGACCCATTAAAGTCTCCTAACAATAGCACTTCTCCGCCAAACCCAAAGCTAGTATATCCCATCTCTAAGTGAAAGAATGGGTCATCCTTATCCAGATCTCCTTTGTTATACACGGGTGATTCCCTTGGGGGGAAATAACAACCAGCTACATATATCTTGTTGCCCTTACCTGGCAATTCAATCCAAATGTATTGTGCAGTTGCCTTATGTGTCAAAACACACACTGCATGCACAATTTCATTCACGAAAGCATAACATGCAATACCACCTGTACCTTTGAGATTCCAGCCCTTCTTATTCCATACTGAATGCAATAGCGTAAAACCAAAAATATCTGGAAGAGCCTTTTGGAGAGAGAGAGAGAGAGAGAGAGCCTGAGCCTAAGTGGCATGTTTGAGCCACCTTGGCATGTCGGAGCCTAGTTGGCATGTTTGAGCCATCTTGACATGTTGGAGCCTGGCATGTTTGAGCCACCTTGGCATGTTGGAGCCCATGTGGCATGTTTGAGCCACCCTGGCATGTCTGAGCCACCTTGGCATGCTGCAGTTGTAGGCTGTTGACTATGATTTAGCAAGTTGCACACTTCTATGCTGCCACATATTCTCCCATTGTAAAAAACTCCAGCTCTAGATGGACTCCAGTGGCCAGTTGTTAAGTGACCTTGAAATGAATAATGGTTTCTGCACGCAGAAGAGAATAATATAAAAAGAAAACCTGGTCCTCATTATGTTGAGAACATAAGCAATGGAAATATGGAAAAAATACCCTATATCATTCTCTCCTTAAGGGAAACGTCTGGATATCAACAGAAAGAAGAATTTCTTCAAAAAACGACCATCGTTGCAATGTTTGTACTTGTCCAAAATGTGTTTCCATAATATTGTTGTTATAAGGATTGATTGGGGTGCAAGCTTCATACAATAATTTCTTTGCTTATGATACAATGCAATATAAGATGGAAGTTATTCGATAAATAAGCATAAATCAAATATCTACATGTCTGGATTGGGGCTTCCCGTCTATATGAGCTGTCTATCTTAAAGTTTCATGGCCTTGGCCATGATGTATCTGTTAAAGCCTTCCTACTGCCACATGTTATGATTCAATGAACCTGCTGTATAAGAATAGACAAATATGAGATTGAAAAAATGTCGAATTCAAACCATTTGCATTGAAAAAATGGAGTGGTCTCCTTCTTTTACTACATAATTGAAAGAAAAAGAACTAAAACCAAAGATCGATCCCAAAATCATATCTCACGTAATCAAATAGATGTAAATTAATAGCATAAAACGAAGATTTATGTAACCCCCGTTCTTTCAAGCCTTTGCATCTGCGAAAAACATGTTTATGAGAGACCAAGAATATCGTAAGGAAAAACGAAAAGCTCAAATAAACCCTAACTTACAATTTGGAGCTTTAAGTCCATCTTCATAATGGGTCCGCATGCCTACTCACCATTAGTAAGCACCATATTTAAACTGAGTCAGCACGCATATAGAATGTTTCCAAAAATAATCTAGACATCCAAAGAAGAAATGTTCTCAAATCATACAACACAATCGTGGCATATGCACGGAGAAGAAGATTGGGAAGGGAAAATCGAAATCATAAGCAAAGATATGCATGCGTAAGAAGATTGGGAAGAGAAAATCGAAATCATAAGCAAAGAAATCTTATCGATTTTTGAAATCGGTTTTTTTTTTTTCAGAGTTAAAAACCCAACACCATAGGAAAATCATTTTAAAAAATCCCAAAAAGGTTTTTCTCCGAACCGAAAATCCCAAATTAACAAGATTGGTTTGGCGGAGGCTATGTCACCTTATTATCCTCGTTGCACACTTGTATTAGGTATTGTTTGGCAGAGGCTATTTCACTTGATTATAGAGCCAAATTATATGTGACCCGACTGCCTCTTCAAATCACCAAATTTTTTCTGAAATCTTTGCCTGTTTTAAATCACCAAATTTTTTCTGAAATCTTTGCTTGTTACTGCTGCCCGAAACTAAATAGAGTATGCCTCAAGCCATTATGACAAAACGTTATGCCCAATGCAAAAATCCGACAAAAAATGTACGATTTTGCTTGGCTCATATCTTGGCACATTATCTATATCAAAGGGCCAAAGGCCTTCTCAACATCAAAGGGCAAAATGTTCATCTAATACATAGCAAAGGGCAAAAGGTTGAACTAATAAATACTTGGCACTTTGGACATCTTTAACATCTTGTGGAAAAATGCATTGAACAAAGAGTTAGAGAGGGTTGTACAGCTTTAGCATTAATAGAGAACAATAGTTTTTGAGCTCAAGTACATGCTTGATCTAGTCAAGCACATAGGTCGAAGCTAAGAATACACAATAACATGCTTGATCTAGGTTGAAGCTCAAAATACACGAAGTTTCTTCTTTTCATGCTTCTCTATTGTGCCAATTGTTCATTCAATTTCACAAAACCATCATTTCCTTTCCTTGGATGTATAATTCAACAAGTAATCCTTTAGTATTTCCCATACTTGCAGCATTCTTTATCCTCATCCAGCCACCAGATACTTGCCACTAGATTCAGTTTTTATACAACTTCCATATGTACAAAATGTCATTAGAAAATGGTCATGGTTGTTCTACAGCTTCCATACGCACAAAATGGTCAGTCACTTAGTTAACAGTGCAATGATGCAGGTTGTACCCCCTATTTCTCATGCATGCCCTGTGCATGGTTTTTGTCTGTCTCCTTGCTTCATCATCTAAGACAGTTCAAGCTAATGCAATGCATTCCTTGTACCTGAAGCACGAGGTTATGTGATCATTTGCCATTCCGGCGGCCTGCATGAAGGAGTAAATTACTGTTGGCCCAACTTGCCTAAACCCTCTCTTCACAAGCTCCCTGCTTATCAATTCCGACTTTGAGCTTTTTGAAGGCAGCTGTGTTGCAATCCGGCAGGCAGTCACAATTGGCTTCCGGTTGAAAAATCCCCACATGAAATTATCGAAGGACCCAAATTCCTGCACAACCTGAAGAACCAAAATTGAGATTGAATTAGAATTCTAAAACAAGAGGACCCCAAAACGGTTAGGACTGTGACGAACCTCAAGGATACGTTTGGCATTTTCTACAACACCCTCCATCTTTCCGTCTTGTTGAAGAATATCTAATTCAGCCTTGAGAGATGCTATCTTGTTTTGATCGAAACTTGCAACCACCACTGGGTCGAAGTCCATGAATGCAGCTCTAAGGAGATAACAATTGTCAGAATTGGGGACAAAATTTAGGAGGGGAAAAAGAGGTCTGTAAGGACATCAATTTAAATTGTTGCAGGTACTCACCGATATTGCTCACGCTTTACTACAATAGAAGACCAGCTGTGTTCTGCTTGGGCCCCTGCTAAGATCAACATCTCAAAAAGATTCCTGTACAAAAGGTAAAACTAACCTGGTCAACTTCCATAAGATATTGGTTGGGATTGTAACATGAAAAGGTAAAAAAACAAACTAAGTTCGTACTTGTCATCGTGAACAGGAACTCCCCACTCCTCATCGTGATAAGCTACATAGGCTGGGTCTGCAGCAAAATCACGGGAAATTTGGCATTCAATTCACATTGAAAATGAAAACCAGATTGTCAGCATTGGTTAAAAATGTCCTTACCACTTTGTGGTGTGATCCACCCGCACCTTTTCTTCAGAACTTTGGGCGAATCTGCAGCTGAATTTGGAGAAATTTTGGCCAGGCCCATACCTCCTCTGGTTCTAGAAAGCTTATCTGATCTTGGTGTGGCAGGGGACCTTATAGCCGGAGAAGCTGGAGAATTTATTGCCGAAGATCGAGGGGAACCTAATGAAAGCTTAACCTTTGGCATTTGAGCCCCCCTTGGCGATCTAATAAGGGGAGATGAAACTTCCAGCCCCTGCATTGAAATCTTTTTCACTTTCCCAGCCGATGTTACGGCACAGAGCTCTTTCTCATCAATCTGACTGTCGAAAAGTCGAGCACTTGACTTAATTGAAGCATCTTGAGCCGGATTAAAGACCTCAATGTTCACAGATTCCACAGATTCTATCTTCTCGGTCAAGACAAATGCATCCAGGACAGCGCCTTTTTCAAATGCATCCAAGGATTCCTTGAGAGCACCTTTTTCAAATGCATCCAGGGCTTTCTTGACAGTGTCTTTTTTAGGAGAAGAAATTTTGGGAGATTTGGGAAGTACCTTGGGCTGAGTCCCCTTAAGAACTGGACGGCCGATTTCAGGAGCGGTGATTACTTTTCCTTGTGGCCGCCGATTAATTCTTGCCTCGGAAGCCATAGCCATAGTTCGTCTAGTCCACTTCAAGAGAAAACTCAACGAATCACAAAATGCCTATTTCTTTCTACTCCAAGAAATGCTGCAGAGACGAAAAAAGACAGAAAAAAAGCAGGCCGGAAGCAAAAACGATCCGAAATTGCAAGAATTATGGATATAGAAAGCGCGGGAGGAATCGCCGGATTTGGCTATGGCGGTGAAGGGCGACCCGGGTTTTTTTGTATGCAACACGTTTGTTTGGTCACGTTATAAGGAGCAAAGAAGAATAATTTTAGTTGTTCACTAATTACTTTAGTAACTTTTCTTTGCGTCCTGCTGATGCCACGTGGCCCTATGCGATGATGCCACTTGGCACATAGTCTTTATCCTTCCAGATCAGTAGCAAATAAAATCAATGTGGCTAGGTGTAACATCGGATATAGCGTATGTTCGGCTTTTATCATGCCCTGTTTACAGCTATCCCATGTCTTCTGTCAGGAGAATGTTCTGGTTTTGTCTATGCATCTACAAACATGTCCTGGCCCATTGCTACACGCTCATCTTGTCTCTAACATCTATTGACCCCCGTGTCATCCGTCATGTTCACTAGCACTCGCTCTGTGCCCCACTCCTGAGGGATATATGCAAACAAACTAGTAGTTATAAGATTTTCACTTCCATCAGATAAATTTTGTTTGCTGATCTTAGGAAGTCTCGGATGAGGCTCCCAAAAGGTCTTGCTCTGTTTCGTTTTGCAAAAATGTTCCCTTCCTTTGCCAATGTTATGAGGATGACGTACAAACCAAATCTAGAGAATTCAAAATGAGCAGATGGCACAAAGATGAGACTCTTGATGCATCTTCTCTACTAATATATGGACCCAGGCTATATGACAATAGCAAATGATGATGTTTCTCCTCATTTATTCCTTTCTGTGCAAGAAAGGGCAAGGATAACCATATGAAAGTGAAATTTGTCGTCCCGGACAAAAACATGTGGGAGGATGGCTCTCCACCCTACTCGACCAACTCCAAACAAAATCAAAATTTTTGCGATGTTAAAACTGAGCACTCTTCTCTGCACCTTGCCTCTTCCCCCCCAATTCCATTAATAATATGGTTTACATCGTTGCAATCATTCTGCTTCGGCCCAACAAGAATTCCATGTATGTCACCCTTATTTGTAGCAAGGCTGCCGACAAACTAACAACAATTTTTTACTTGTCTCCCATAGGGAAAGATTCAATCTACGATTCAATTGATGTATAAAGCTTACTAGCAATTTCTTGAGTAGTTGAAGTGTTCGTCATTTTCGTTAAAAGAAATCAAGAATAGAAGAGACTTTACCACTGCATAGACCAATTAGCCATGAGACCATATAGTTGGACTTGTACAATATTACTACTAGGATTAAAAAACTGTTACATAAACACACCCAAGCTCTTACATGTAAGCAGCTGCCACAAGGACAGTTGTCTAAGTGGAAAGATAAGGGTGCACACAAAGCCTACGATATATACATAAGCATGTAGACAAGGAGCATGATAAATACTCTAGCTAATATGTTAGATTCTGCTTAGAGAAGGTATTGGCTACTAAGGCTCGAACCTACTTATCTAAAATGTTTTTGCTCTTTCTCTCTCATGCTGATGTAACGCTTTTTCCGGCGTGAGTTTTGGAATCCACAAAGGCATTTCTGGCCCCTTTCCCTCCCATTACATTTTTCTCTAAAAGCCGTGTTTTTTCTGCTTCGTTATGCACATTATAGATGCTTACGTAGCAGAGGAGCGGATAGATCGGGCCTTGATTATCATGATTCATCTGAAGTGGTCCTCATTGGATGCATCAGAATAGCCGTAGTTATTGCCATGTTTTTTATTATGCACTCTATTTGGATAGAGCACAAAGAAATAGAATTACTATTTGATAACCATGATCAAAACATATGGCTTTTGTGTTCTTCTCTTCCTTCTCCTTCCCTACCGGGTTGGGTATTTTTGAGCTCTGGTTAAGCTCACTTGAGGGCGTGACCTGCAATTCGTGAGCATGGATTTTCTATTCTATATTATTTTGATTTGCTTTCAATCCTCTTTCTGTGCTTTTGAGTTTAAAGATCTGATATGTTTTTATTTAGAATGCTCTGCATTTAACTTTTTGTTTGAGCACGATTGCTTCAAAATATCTTATCTTATCTTATCTTATCTTCAAGCTGACTAACATTTGTTTTTGTGTGGGCTATACAATATATCTCTTCCATCATTTGCTCTGCACAGGTGGTCAGAACAAAGGAATGTCGTCTAATAATATTCTGGCATAGAGAAGGTAGATCTGCGCCTGAAGGCAAAGATATCTAAATAGTCGTTTTGTGTGTAAGTTTCTTTACTAATGTGCAGGCTTATCAGCGTGGAAATTAAAAATTGTGGCAAGAAAATAAGTTTGGTATATTATCATGGCGTTAGATCCCTTTAAGTTTTCTTTTATTTCGACCATCCTTCTGCTTGGTATTCCGATCTTTTTTTAGTTGCCCAAAGGGAAAACCATGGATGAGGCAAGTTGATTGAATAATATTAGGATATGCTAATTCCACGTATAACATTAGGAATATCTCTGCATTGAAAAACTGAGGTCGAAGTTTTCTCTGTGCTATGTGAAGTTACTAGTGTGACATCCTACCATCTAAATTTGAGGTATATATGGCCCCTCTGTCTGTCAAAATATGCTTACAGAATCATGGGATCATCGGGGTCGATCATATGCTAAACATTTCCTTTCCTTCCAGTCCCTTTCTTCCAATTGACGGGAGCAACTTAAGCATTAAAGATTTTGAGATAATGAACCTTTCATTTTTTGCCTATTCTATTTGGCAAATCTAATTAACAGTAGACGGGTTATTGGACAAGATGCCATATCTCAGACGATAAGAATAATAGGATGGGGTGGATCATTGGGCAGGAAAGTTGGGTGCTTGCTATTCAATGCTTCGGATCCCCTTCAAGTCTTTTGGCTTGCCTCAATCCAAAAGATCTTCTTCTAAAGAGGTATGTAGGTACATGTATCTCTCTTACTTAGAGGGAATGCACCCAGTTAAAATTGTCAATGTTCTTCTATACAACGGTGGAGTATAATTTGCATTGAATGCAATCTTTTCAGCCTATATAGGCCATAGGGACTTGCTAAAAATAAATGATTCTTTTAAGGTGCTTGCATTAATTTTCCACAGTCAATGGTCAATCTTGGAATGATCTTACATTGTGATATCCGATGTGGACACAAATTACAAACATAGAAGATGCGAAGAATGTAGGTTTGAGCAGGACAATTATGTTCTGGCTCCTGATCATGCATGTGCTAATGCAGATTAACTTCTCCTTTATTGTTGATGATGAATTTTCCAAGTGAAGGATGCAATGACATAAAGAGTAAGATATAATATGTTTCTTATGATACCTTATACAATTTTAGATGAATGCATGATGGTTTTAGGACTAATACAAAATCAGTAAGAGATTAGATGTAAACATGGACTATTGTTGGTTTTGATATGGTTGTCAATCACAGTTACTGAATGATGCGACCTTTGAACTTCATTTATTGTACTTGGTCACTTTTTTTATTTTATTTTTTGAAGGAGTGAGATTTTTATTCATTATTAAAGGAAATTAAGTAGAAAAGTAAGATTACCCATGATCATAACGAGCCATAGAGTAGATTTAGAATCCAGTTTATACGACAATGGAATACATATCAGAGTGGAAAAGTCCGTCTGAACAATGAAAATGACATAAGATTGGAGCAACAAAGTTTTTGCAATAATAACTGTTTCATTACACAACTACCATTGACATTATTAACACAAACCATTGCATTTAACATATCTACTTAATCCCCCTTAAACCCCCTTTGGTTTGGGTGCATATTCACACGGGGGGTTACTCCGGGCAACGAGAGCTGTCGGATGGGCATATTTGCCCTTTATTCCAAGATCTGGACCGTACATAGCGATCCTCGTTTGTGGGGTACGCATGTACAAGTTTTTATATACTGTATATTCAGATTTGTAAAATACTATAAGGTTTGAGAGAATGTACTTAATGGTGTTAATTTTGTACATGTATTATAAATATATTTTTGGAGCTCTCGCTGCCCTACGTAACCCCCCGTGTGAATATGCACCCAAACCAAAGGGGGTTTAAGGGGGATTAAGTAGATATGTTAAATGCAATGGTTTGTGTTAATAATGTCAATGGTAGTTGTGTGTTGATTGTTATATTAAAAAAAATTTTGGGCCCTTCGGGCCCTAAGTAACGCAAACATAGGTAAATGTTATGGGCCTAAATCATAAGTGATCCATAATAAAAGGGGACCCGCAATTTAGTCGATCACAAAAATAAAGGAGATACCTCTACGCTTTGACCCTTGAACATGGGTCCTTCGGAGGGTGAATTAGGCATGGGTCACCTTATGTTATCCAAGGAAATGGTAAGCAATAAGTTTAGACCGTCATGCAATGCTAAGGAACAAGTGTAATCTCTTCATGCAAGATATCCCATTATATATCTTCTAAGTGCAGAAACCAAAGAAGTGGGTCGGACCCATGCGATGAACCAAGCAAATTTGGATATTCTTAATAAAGACAAATAAACAAAGAAAACAAGACTCAAGCATTCGGCTACTTGTAAGCTGCTGCCAAATATAATCTGCCGCTTTCCATGTGTTTCAACAAGTAAATTTTGATATTGTTAATGGCACAGCTAAGAGCAATAGCTGGTGACGTCAGCCTGATAATAGTTAGATAGGACACGGAACCAACCATCTACACAATGCAAGCTTGATACCCTTGCATACCATCTTCTACACCCAAGCATAAAAGTAATGCACCAAGATCGGTGATTTAATATGAGCTTTCAACCTGTTTGATCTGGCCAGAACAAAATTGCTCCACGTGTCATTGCCATGCAATCAACATAAGCACTATTTTGCTTTCTTTAGACTAGGATGTGTCCTGGACCTACTGAATCCTTCAGCCAAAAACTTGTTGATCTTGACATGCCAACAATTTGGGACCCTGTTTCAAGCCTATAGCTTGCATACCAAATGTTCCTTGTCCCCTGTAACTAGAACATACAAGAGACAACATCTCCCACGAGCTCACACCGAAACAAATCTTAAATATAATATGACCAGCCAATGTTGCTGACGTCAATGTGGTACCAATGAATTTAAAAATTCATGCTGTGTCAAACAGTGGAGGTAGTAATTTGAATGACAGCACGATGGGCTATGAACTGTTCTTGAGGCTATTTATTTGCTGAATACAAAGCTCAATAGGCAGACCTATGTGGCATCATGAAAGACCCATTTTGACTATGCTGTTGCATGTAAGGGCGTGAAGATGCGCCAGATCCAAGTCTTAATGTTTCATTAATGAAATTGGAGATTTTAACTCCTATCCTGTTCGATGCGGATGGAACTTGTGCCAAATTTGCAAAAACACCGACTTCAAAAGGAATTCGTCCAGGTAGGCGAGGCCGAGTTAATGTATATCAATTCTCCCTTCTCAACGTGCTTGATTGAAATTGCTGGCGCCCAGAGCATCGGACTACCTGCAAGCTGCTGCCAAATCCTGCATCGGACTACCTGTAAGCTATTGCTTGAACTTGCCCAAATCCGTCAGGACTCACCCAAATCCTCTGCAACTGTTTGGACTCGCCGAAATCCATCCGAATGGGGCGTAATGGCCTGGCAAGAATAATCTGCAGGATCCAGCTTCATGGCAAGAGTAAACTGCAGGATCCATCTAGAGGAAGCTGCGTTTCTGGGAGGTTTAGGGTAAACGTACAGAGCCGGGCCTTTTCGCTCATCTGGGATCTTCATTGCTCCATATTTTAGGCAAAGACAAATTCTGTTTGACACAAAGAGCAACAGAAATGAAACAACTTGATACCTTTGTGGAAGCTAGTTCACCGCCCCTGCTCGCCCTAAACTATGAAGCCCCTCACTCACAGGTATATCCAAAGCAAAGCTTGATCCAAAGCGAAGTCTTAAAACACTTTGTTTTCCTTGAGCAAAACCCTAAAAAAAACCCTAAAAAACCCTAAAACACTTCACCCACCACAAAAAAAGCCGGCCACCACGAATTTGCCCCCTTTTCTAAAATCAACGGCTAACAAAAGGGTGCACTCTAGAAATACTACTTAGTACACCTGGATGAATACAGCCACCAAATCATATAAAAACCTTAGAGAGAACAGTATAAAAACACAAAAAAAAACCCCTGTTATAATGCTACATATTCCAAGGCATTTTGTAGAAGCCATAGTAGTTGGCTCTTCCCAAAAATCCTGTAGATGGTTTAGGGTTGGAAAGCTAGAGATGTGAGCTTTCCATTGGTGTATAATTCATACAATTTTGTCGTGTCTATCTCGGCTGGATTTAGAGTTTACAGATTTCGGCTACCATGGCAAACCCTTTGCTAGCTTCCGGAACACGCTCGTCAGCCAAGAAAGTGGTAGGTGGTGCTTCCGCTTCTTCGTTTGCGCATGATATGAATTCTCCTTTGGCGCTCCCTAATTTACCTGATAATTCTCGCCTCAATCCTCTTGCTTTTGACCCTTCTCTTGTTAATATGAGTACAAGCTTGCAACACTTTCCCCCTCTGTCTAAATATGCACCTTTGTCTACTTCTCAAGTAGAGACCACTGTAAATACTTCTACTGTTGCTTCTACCTCCTTTGTGTCTACTTCTGTTGGGTGTGAATCTGCTCCTTCTGCTCCGTGGAATTCTTCTGATGCTATGGCTAGAGCATCTTCTACACGATTTAGCGATTGGATCAAACGTGATTTTACATCTAGTGTGCAATCTGCTCGTGTTTCTGCTGCATTGAATACTATGTTACAGAATAATAAGAAGGAATTGAGCTCGTATCTAAATGAGTTACAAGCACAAGATGACCGTATGGATGTTCAGTTGCCTCCTGAGGGTGTATTCTATGAGGCACAGCAGTGTTCAAACGCTTTTACACAGGCTGGCCTACCGGTTGTCGAAATTGATCATAATGCTCATTTGCAGTGTGTTCAGAACCTTGTGTCTCATGCAGTTTGCCATTTCATTGGACAGTTTTTGGATCTCACGAGAGTTGGATTTTGGCTAAAACATCATCTTCAGAGACTGGGTCTCCCTCATTATGCGTCTCTAAAGGTTTTGGATAAAGATAATAATTTCTTCCTAGTCATGTTTCATTATTCACTTGCAGTTGACAGGCTTGTGGAGCGTGGTGTTGATCCTCTTTGGGGACATTATCTTCTATATCAGGTTTACTCTCCCGGATTCTTGCCAAGTAAGTCCGGTGCATTGCGCATGCCTTGTTGGCTTGCCTTAGAGGATTTTCCACTAGAACTGCAAGTGTTTGATTTTATGATCGCTATTGCCAATGGTTTGGGTATGCATCTTGCCCATTCTATTGTTAATGATCCTCGAATTTGTGTATCTCTTCCTACTTGTGTTTCTATTCCTCAGTCAGTAGTGGTCAAAAGTGGCCCACTTTTTTTCAAATACAAACTACGTCTGCTTAATGGACCCGAGCTTGCCAAGATGTTTCCCAATATTGAGGTTTTCGCTACTTACAGGTCCAGGCATACTTTTGTCTCTACCTCCCCAACTGCTCCTATCCCATGTCACATAGCATCTATTGCACTTGAATATCATGTTGTATCATCTTCTTCCTCATCTGCCTCTGCACTAGTTAATCTACCAGTATTACCAGCCCCTGTGCCTTCTTCTTTAGCTATTTCTGCATTATCGCCTTCTTCTAATGCCTCTCCATCTCAGTCTATATCAGTAGATCCTCTTAATGAGGATCAACACTCTCGTCTTCAGGACATTGCTCAGAAGCAAGAATTATTGGAAGAAGGATGGTCTACTCCACGCCTGAAGAAACTTGCACGTCGCAAAAATAGCTCGGCTCCTCAATCTGCATTGGTTCACTCTGTAGCTCCAATATCTGCTACGATTGTTACAGCTCTTTGTAGGAGAGGAAAATAGTGTGAACTGCATTTTATTGTCATGCTTAGACGGGTGGCCCTGCTCAGTTGGATCTGATTGTCCACTGGGTTTTTTATTCCTGTCTCTGCATTGTATTATGTATTATGTGTTATGTTGGAGTGTTATTAATAAAGTCTGACGTCCTTTCAAAAAAAAAAAAAAAAAAAAAAAAAAAAAAAAAAAAAAACAAAAATCCTGTAGATACCAAGGAGCCAAAAATGAAAAATTTAGAAAATAGCCTGTGAAAAGGTCAAGTGATGTCTATTGATTTTAGAATTGATATGTTTCCAGGAAAGAAAAATCTTCCCAGACATCTGGCTGGATGATGAAGTTACCATCGCTTTCCCAAGCTACCTTCTCAATCAGCTCATTTGGCTTACATGTTGCAAATAAAGGAGCATTGAGGCATATAGATCAGCATTACCCTTGTGGAAATAATAGCATTATCTGTATTGCTTAAACCGAACATCTGTCATCTACTGATTGAACATCAATATGAACCAAAAAAGAGTGAATATATGATAAGTTGCACTATAGTATTTTAAGGTCCATTGTTTTTACTTATTAGGAATGGTTGTGGATCTCAGAAAATACCTATCCCTCCTTGTCAGCCCCACACAAGAATCAATCTGTTGAACAATATGTCTAAATGACATTGGAGGCTTGCAAAAAACTTTTTGATCAGATGGTTCAAAGTCCCAATTGAATCTTGATTTATAAAACACCAAGTAGTCTAGCACAGAAAAATTATGAATTAGTATATGCATGAAAATGATTGAGCAAAAATAAATCATAGAGTCCTTGAGAAACTCCATTGTTATTCCATTTGGCATCATAATCCCTCTCCAAGTTTTTGCATTTGTTCCTGTGAGAGCTTGCAACAGATTCTAAGTCATATTTAACATGCAATTTCAACCATATTAAAGTAACTTTTCTTTCCAAATAGGCATCTGTTCCTTTGCTTCCAGATATTCCATAAAGTGATATAACATATAGTGTTATAGAATGGATCATTATTGGTAAGAAAATGAATAAAATCTATAAGTTTGGGAATATTGAACACATTTTGAAACCAATTCCAAAAGGATCCCAGCTTAGCACAGGTGAAGATATGAGTCATATTCTCTTACTAGTTACAATTGAGAGAGCAGTTCGAGTCGATTGACGCACCATTACTGAAATTAGAGCCGCGATGCTTAAAATAGGATACCAGATTAGGAACACTTTTATTAGCTAAGATCCAAATAAAGAAAGCAATTTTAGTGGACAATAAGAATTCCAGATATTATGGAAAAGGCTTGAAATGGCATTATCAGGAATCTTCCACCTAATTTTAGCTTTAGAAGGCGTAGTGGGAGTAGCCAGGAACTCATAAACAGAAGACACTTTATAACCAACTTTTCCATTGGGAGTCCAATCGGGAGTTCCAACAATATTACCAATATTATGATTGGAGATCATATTCTTTAAATGAATTTATAGAATCTTATCTGATGAAGTACCCCTAACCTTAAACTTAAGCCTCGTCCAAGTAATCATTCTTTGATTTGAGTATAAGTCACCTACGCTATTGATATTGGCCTCTGTCCACCTTTTGTAAATCCTAGGATCAATAGCCAAAGGGGTATTATTTCTATCAGTTAGCACATGATTCCAAAAGATACTAGAAGAACAATTCAAGGCATCAATATTCTTGTGCTGAAAGGCATCTTTAACCTTGTTCCAAGCTGTGATAATATTTCTCATGAGAGGGGAGGTATTACTGGCAGGATGCAAATTATTGAAGATGGAGTGAGGAAAAGAATGAGCAATTGAAGAGTGCCCTTTAACTTTGTTTTTAAGAAGCCAATATGTAATGAAAATTGAAGCTGAATTCTTTGGCCAAAAAAGAGTCTTCCAAATGTATTTCCCAGCTAGAGCACAACCCTAAAGATACAAGTTCTTGCAACCCAAACCATCTTGATATTTCGGTCTAGTAACAGTATTCCAGTTAACCATATGATTCTTCCCCCAAATGAAGTGCCTTATAATTTTCTCAAGCTAAAGGTAGACACATTTTGGAGCAAGCAGAGAAGAGGAGAAATAAATATGAGAACTAGCAATAACAGAGTTGGCAATGACAGTTCCCCAGCTAAAGAAATGCAGTTTCTATAATTATTTAACTTTTTCTTAATTCTAGAGACAATGGGAGACAAAGCCCTTTTAGATTGTTGTCCACGGAGAGAGAGGCATCTCCATTAGCTTTATAGCCTGCATAGAATTTATACACTTAATCCCAAGAATATTTCTCTCCAAGTTCTCCCCGACAGCCTTAGTTAGGAGATGAGCTACAATAATAAACAGATAAGGAGCTAAAGGACAGCCCTGCCTAATCCCTCTGACCAAATGGAAGAAATTACCAGGGGAACCATTGATTAAAATAGATGACTGGGCTCTCAAATTTAAGTCCAGAATGAGATGAATCAATTTTTCACTGGTCCCAATCTTACCTAAGGCATACTCAAGAAAATCCCATCTAACTATGTCAAAGGCTTTCGAAAAATCAAGCTTCAACAGGATACAATTTTGACTGGAGATTTTGTTCTAATGAAGACCCTCCATAGCAGCAATGTAATTGTCTAGAATAAATTTGTTTTGAAGGAATGCAAATTGGTTGAAGCTAATGTTCTTCTGCAGGAAGCATTTAATTCTGGCAGCAATGATCTTGGCACAAAGTTTATAGGTTGTGTTGGTTAAGGAAATAGGCCTCCATTCAGCCAAAGTTTCAGGATTGTCAATCTTAGGAATTAAGGTGATCAAACATGATGCAATGGAAGGATGAAGATGATTATATTTCCAAAAGCCAAGGATCATATGAACTAAATCATGTTTAATACAATCCCAGATATTAAGGTAAAATTCAGCAGGAAGACCATCAGGGCCAGGACTTTTCCCCTTTGCAAAGCTTTTTAAAATGGTAAGGACTTCATTTTCATTAGGAGGGAGCTCAGCTTCAGGGCCAATAAGGTCAACAATATGATATTGAATAGAATCCATGGTGTCAAAGAAGGATTTAGAACTTTGGTCATGAGACAAACTATTGGATGGATTCGAGAAAATTTGGGCATATTTAAAGGCAAAGAAATTAGATGTATCACTTTGATTAACCAGGTAGTATTCTAATCTACCTGAATAGAAGAGATGCTATTTTTATTGAGCCTCTGTTTAGCAATTCTGAAAAATAATTTGGAATTGCCATATCTTTAGCATGATACTCCTCAATGTTTTTTATAGATCTTTCTAAATCACTCTCCTTAAGGTGGAGGTTGGTATTAAAGGGATCAGCTTGAAGATCCATTCTAACCTTTTTGATTTCTTGTAATTAAGAGATCTTTTCTTTGTTTCTTAGCTCATGCATATTCTTAGTCCAAACTTTGATCCAATTCTTAGAGGCTTTAATATTGGCATAAAAGTGAGCCATAGAATTCTGATTGTTAACCCTTGGAAGACTGTTATAGAATAATTTAAAATCCTCACAAAATTTAGTATTATCAAGCAGGGCACAATTGAGTTTGAAAGGGGTATTGCCATTTCTCTTGGAAGTTATATCCAGCTTAGAGCTAAAAAACTGAGGTTGATGATCAGAAATTGAGTAGAATCATCACGTGTCACCAGGAAGTTATCTCAAAGGGAATTATTCGGATTGGTGATATAGAATCTGTCCAGAGTGCAAAAAACTCTATTTTGACCCTATTGCGTATTTGACCAGGTGTATTTAGAGTTTGAGGAAGGAATGTAATTCAACATATGATCATCAAGCAACGAATCCCAAATAAGTCTCTCAGTATTAGACATGCTTAGATTCTTATCAAATTTGAGATCCCAGGAAGGAGTATTATTAAAGTTCCTTCCAATAACCCACGTGTTAATAGTTTGGGAAGACATCAGATTATTGATCTCAATCCAGACAAGTTCTCTAATCTTGGGGTTGGTTGAGACATAAACATTGATGACACCAAAGGATATATTATCCTTTTGAAGGATAGCAGCCTGCCAATTCTTAGAAGGGCTATTGAAGATGTGGCAATGATTAATGTTATTTCAAATTAAGCAGAGGCCACCAGAAGGACCAGTAGCTTCAATCTAGATGGAAGAGCTCCCTGGACTAATCCAATCAGCCTGATGAGAGCACTCATAATTCAGAAGCCTAGGCTCTTGCAGCAGAAGAATATCAGCATGATAAGATTTAATTTGGGAGATGGCATGCTTTCTCTTCAAAGGGCCTTTTACACCTCTAAGTTTCTAGGATAAAATCTTCATTACCAAAAAGGAAGGTAGAGGTGAAAGGAAAAAACAAGATGCCTCAGATTTGGCTTCTTGTTTTTCTTTTAGAACTATGCCTGGTGTTAGCAACAGGAGTATTACCAATCTTCAACTTTTACTTGGTCAATTGCATCAAATAGAAGTTTGAATTGATAAGACAATCAAATTCAATGATTAGGCATTCAAAACACATGATTGCAAGGAAATATTTGGATTGGGTTTAATTATCAAGTCCATAATGTCGGGCTGTGTATTGCCCATGCAATAGCAAATTGTCTTTGCTTTATAACCTCATTAGCAGGGACTTCATTCTTCTCTTTGCTCTCACCTCCATTGTTCTCATAAACTAAAGCATTACTAACTTTATGCCTTGTACAACTTGAGTTTTACTGGCACGCCATTTGAACCTGCAAAATTCATTGGAAACTTTTAATTATATTAAGAAAAATTACCACCTTATGATAATAGCATCCTATTGAGAGTATTATACCCCTTGTTGTAAATTTTGTTCTTGCTTTGATCCTCTCGCTGGCTTTGAGAAATTGCCGGATAGTTTTCTTATTCCTTTTTTTTGAAGAACTATTACAAAGCAAGTGAGGAGGAAGGTGAACTGCCCCAAAGAGACAGCGATACCTCGACACTCCACAACAAACTCACAAAAAAACTGCAACTCTATTGCTGTACAAACCGACCCCTATTTTAACTCTAGACAGCACGAGGAAAGGTTCAAAAGTACAACTTCTCATGCTCTAGTTTTTAAGAAATTAGAAACCCTAAAAGCATGGAAATAATAAAAGTACATAATAATTACCAATTCGTCGCCACTTCTTACATGTAAGTCTTCCTAGTCACTCCCTCCTACTGACTGCCATGCTGCAAGAATGTAAAACAACTTTAGCCTAAATCTACTATGCAAGAGCAAGTATTAACTATTTATGAAACTATGGCAAAAATATTGAAAAAAAGATAGATCCAGCCTTTGGATATTTTTTTTTAATATGCAAAATTTAGTTCCCACAATATTAAAACATCGGGGAAGGCTTTCTTAAGAAAGAAGGCAATTTTTATACTATATACTATTTTCAAGGGTTGCACAGGGAGTTAGCCAAAGCCAGGGAGTTAAACCAAGCAGGGATACACGCGGGTGTCAGGAATGGCAAAGTCTACCTTCACAAGAGGGTAAGAGAACATGCTACTTTGACACAGGAACAAAATGTGGAAGCAGAGGGACAAGCAAAATCAACAAAATTAGAGAAGGAGAACATAAACCCCCTGATGACTATACAGCAGGGGCAGGAGAGCAGAGTTCTGGGGGGAGCGCTAAGGGCGATAACGTTAGAAGGGAATCAGCACAGAGGAGCAGAAAGAAGCGGAAGCGGGGACGACGAAGACCAAACACCGCAAGCGGGGTTCATGGGCCCAACCCCGACAATGAAGACCAGAGGAAGGCCAAGAAGAACAGGCAACGGGACAGAATGCACGGAGACCCCGAAGGAGCAACCTCGAGGGAAGAGACGCTGACAATATGGTACTGGAACTGCACCGGGTATCCGTGGGATGATGGAGAGAGACTCGAGGGTGCTCACAGATGTGACATAATATGTCTAGTAGAGACATGGGAGCACAACGTCAAGAGGCTGCCATAGGAAGAGGGATATCAGCTGCTCACGTGTTGGAAAGATAAGGATTTCAAGATAGGGAGGGGAAGTGCAGGCCTGGCCTGTTATGTAAAGAATAGTATAACTAACAGCGCATGTATTTTACATTCAGATATCAATAAAAGATACATGGTGTTGAATATTCAATTGAAAAACAAACAAGACCTTTTTCTGATCATAGCATACTATCCGCCAAACAGTGACAAGCTAGAGTTGCTGGACCTAGGGGAGAGTATGATGAAATGGAAAGAACAGGGGCCAATGATTCTGGTAGGGGACTTAAATGCCAGAACTAGACAAGAACAGGCACAAAGTACGGAATGAAACAGATGGTCAGATAATATACACAGCAAGAACACAGGAGTGGCAGAGAGACACAGAAGATAAGGCAGGGGTCAACGCTAGAGGCAAATTACTGCTCGAAGTCTGCACAGCAACAGGGGTAATCATAGCTAATGGAGTGCAAAAATGGGGAGGATCAGGGAGCTTCACGAGTCAAAATGCACACGGTAAGAGCATAGTAGACTATGTAATTATGAATGGGCAAGCAGTGGAAACAGTTGTAGGGATAATGTTACAGGACTGACCGACTGGAAAAAGGGAAAGTCATAGACTGATCCAATTAACACTCAAAGGGGGTGGGACGACACAGGTCGATAGCACAGGGGAAAAGGAGGAAGAGAAAAGGAGGATGAGAATCCAATTTCAGGAAAAATACACAGATACATTCATACAAACGATCAGGGAGGAAATGGGAAAGTGGGAATGGGGAAAACACAATGCGGATGACAATGGCAACATCCTCAATGACATCATGGTGAGAGTAGCAACAGAGGTATTCGAAAAAAAGAAGAGACCCAAAAAGAACAAGGCTTTTAAGGCATCAGTATGGTATGATGACGAATGCAGGGAACAAAAAAGAAGAACCAAAGAGCACATAGACAGAAAAGGCAGCATACCTAAGACTACTGAAGTTAAAACGGAATAAGAACTTGCTGCAGCATCAATGGGGTCTGGCAAAATTGCTGAAGAAACAACCTCGAAGGGTTTGGAGGGGATTCAAGAGGAAGGGAGGGGAGAATATGAAAACAGAGAATGAACAGGACATTATTGGAGCAGCCGGATGGGAGAAATACCTGGAGAAATTGTATAAGACAGGGGCATCACCCGTATCAATACCAACACTGTAGGATTTGGATAAACCATGCTTCAACATGCAGAAAGTAATGGTAGCCTTAAACAAGATGGCTAACCACAAAGCTCCGGATCTATACGGTCTGACAGTGGAATTACTGAAATGTGCTGAGACAGAAATAGGGAAACAGGTCACGGACATTTTCAACGGCATAATACATACAGGGCTTCCAGATAGGTGGACATACAATAGGGTCATACCTCTACATAAGGCAGGAAGCAGACAAGATCCAGGAAATTATAGGACAATAATGGTGAGATCCATCTTCGCAAAATGGTTCGGAAAGGCACTGGACAGCAAATTAAAGAACTGGGCAGAAGCGGGAAACATGAGGGCACAAGGACAAGCAGGCTTCAGGCCAGAACACTCAACCACAGACCATCTAGTAACCCTTCGGATATTAATAGAATAGAACAAAGCACAGGGAAGAAAGATAATTTGCTGTGTTTTGTAGACTTCAGGAAAGCATTCGACACAGTTCCGAGAGAGAAGCTATTACAGAGGTTGATAGACATGCAAGCCCCAAGAAACATGGTAGGATCGATTGCAAGACTATACCATAGGGTATATGCCAAGATAGAGCAAGAAGGACAGCCAATAGACTGTGATACAGGCGTTAAACAAGGTTGCCCGCTATCCCCGACTCTATTTGGGATATACATAGATGATTTACAGGGTTACATAGCAGAACAGCAAGAGGAAGAATACGCCCCTACGTTAGGAGACACCAAGGTACCGATTATGCTATACGTTGACGATCTGAGTATGATGGCCACAAAAAATAAGGGGATGCACAGACTACTAAAAATACTGGAAAAATTCTGTGAAAAAACCGGGCTAACAGTAAATCTAGCAAAAACTAAGATAGTCATCTTCGGCCATAAGAACAGGCATAGACCCTTCAGATATAGGGAAACAGAAATAGAGGAAGCAACGGAATACAGGTATCTGGGGTATGATGCACGTGGCACAGGGAGGTGGCCTAAGGGTGCAGACACGAGGTTCCAATCAGCCATAGGAAGCTATTTCAATATGAAGAATTTCTGCAACAAAAGCAGAATAATTGACTGGGACATCAAATGCTACTTATTTAGTGCAGTAGTAGCCACTACACAATTATGTGGGACAGAAGCTTGGGGGCCAGGCCTAACAGACAAAAAATGGGAAAAACAGGAAGGAATCCTCAGGCAATGGCACAAACAGGAATTTAAGGTACAGACAAATACGCCACTGACAATCATGGTCCTCAAAACAGGGCAGAAACCAATGGAGGTGAGAGCATGGGAGAGGACCATAAGGTACCTGATTAAGGACAATGCAGGAGATCTTCATGGGAAATTGTCTAGTATTGTAATCACCGAGTCAGCAAAGTCACACATTCTCATAGGCAGTGGATGGTTTAAGGATGTGGCAAAATGGACCAGAGAGATGGGATTGAACCTGAGTGACATAATAAGCGAAGGGCAGTGGAATGAGGAGTGGGCAAACAGAGCTACAAGAGCATGGCTGCAAAAACACACAGGACCCAAGACAATCTGGCTCATGACAGTTTTCAACCCAGATCAGCAGGTAGAACACCAGATGTATGGGGATAACATATTGGGAAAAGCCAGAAGAGATATCCTGGCTAGATTCAGGATGGGGAGCCACAATCTGAGAATCGAAAAGGACATTTGGAGGGGAATAAACAAGGAGGACCGAATATGCAGAATCTGCGACAATAGGAGAGTAGAGGATGAGAACCACATGATTAACGATTGCCCCATATACGGGGATATCAGAGACAGGTACAGGACTATAAGATGGGGGCAACCAGTACATATTCTAATGACGATAAATGTAATCAATCGAGAGATTTAGCGACGCCGATCCGGGAATGATGATCGCATTACCACGAAGTACCACAGGGAAAGAGGGTTTGTAATATGAACCGCACAAGAAACGGCTCATAAAAACCCTACAAAAAGTGTTCAGTTAAAAGCTGATTGATAACGACGCATCACTGCACGGCCACGAAGCCGAAGTAAAGCGGGATGCTGGTAATAATAGAAAAAAGTCAGTCTTCAGAAAAGGCTACATCATAACAGCGTGACGTGCTAGTAGCATCCTTTCAGGGAGCTCGCCCATGCTACACAAGTCCAGGGGCCTGAGGGCACAAGGGAAGTTAATTTCTATTCTATTCTATTCTATTCTATACTCTCTAGGTTAATTATTCTAGAACATTTTAGAGCTCATAGATGATGCCCCATAAACATCATCATTGGAGGTAGAAACAGTATCACATGGCATCGAGCTTACTAGCTAGAACATCGTTTATTAACTTTAGATCCATGTAGAAATTCCTGCAAGCAATGGAAAGGGTAAAATGATAAAAACCTAATAGACTCAATGTTAGGCCAAACTTCCACCTTGCCAACAAGCCAACCGAGGTTGGCCAAGGTTGGAGAGGTTGGTATGAGAATCCAAGAGTTTGTTTGTTTAATGATCAGAGTGCAAAAAAAATGGAACTACAAAAAATTCATACGAATTTCACAGTAGAAAGTTGTAACTAAAATTAATGTAAATAACTTAAAAATTATGAAAGTGAATGGAATAAAGTGAAAATTCAAATTCAAATGTCTGAAATCAAAGAACTTAAAATATAGAACATGTTAATTTCAAAACCAAAAGTAACTCAAACTAAAACTAAACTATGCATCTGGATTATCATGTAGGTCGGCTTCAGATTCCTCTTCCCCTTCCTCTTCACAAATTTCATCCTTGCTACTCTCGGTAGAGTCATTAGTTTTCTCATCACTGCTTTTAGATAAAACATGCTCTGATGTTACCTCATGCAATTCTGAAAGTGATCTAACTCTTGGTCCACGTGGTCGAGGCTGTGGTGGAAAATAAATCCTTTGTTCACGTTCAATCCTATCCACTTCACTCTGTTTATCAAGTAATCATATTTCATCACCAATGCATAACCTATGCATTTGTAACACAAGCCACATCAATTTGCATTTGCAATGCTAACCATATCCATATTAAATTAATGATCAGTTTTCACAGCATAGTAATGCAACCATGCATTTAAAATAACCATTGAACCCATGGAATGTAGACTATACAATATCAATACATTCAATCCGAAGAGTAACACAGACCTTTCACAATATAATTCGATCTTCCTTTTGTCTTCCCGAGGGTGTGTAGTGTACATTTTAGATTACAGTTTTTATGGCCAGTTTCGGCCTCTCTGCCGGACCGACCTCTTGCCTCATTCTGGTTTGGCATGGTCTTATTAGACCAATATTTTCAAATGAAGAAATGGCTCCAAATAATTGGGCCGATTATCTTCATGCTGTACCTTTGTATAAATACCCATATCAAGGGTTTAACAAAACAAATTAAGCAATGCTTCCTAATGACATGTTTACATCATAATAATAGCATTAGGGCTTAACATATGGCTAGTCAAGTGCATGTCTTTAACCTGAAACAATTCAGTGCTAAAGCCCCCTTCATAACTCTGTATTGTTTTTCTTTATCTGAACCTTTTACTTCATTAGTGTAGACAACTTTCTTAGTCTGACACTTGTTCCCCCGAAGTCTTAAGTCCACAATTCTGACAGATTATGATATGAACCTATATGTTTCTGACATAATTCTTACACCTTGGCTGCCACCGCTATCGAACAAAGAATATTGTTCCTTAATTCGTGCTTGCAACGACAAATTCTCACCTATAATTTTCGTGAGATAAGAATACCATGTATTCATTGATTCCAAATCTTCCATTTGAGTTGGAGATTTATAAAGTGCATACAACAAATAAGCAATAACATGAATAGGATATCTCATCATCCTCCATGTACTGCCACCGTCATCTTGATCACAGAAAGATCAATTTCAATAACTGCAATTTTTTCATCATCCACTTGATCTGCAAGTACATCAAAATGAAACGAACTGACAGAGATCAAGACCTCTAGAAATGCAGTTAGATTTCTGCAATTGCTTGGTCTTTGCAAATCTACTAGTGCCATCTTCTGATGAAGGGTGTACATGGTCCCACTATTTGTAATAACATGAAACCATCCATATATATCCTGCCAACAGGTTCACAGACACAACCAAAAAGTTAGAAGGAAATCAGGTTTGAAATAACTATACCTTTTGCTTGACCCAGCTTAATTTGTTATCTCCATAGCGAGGAGATGATACACATCTTACTGATAAATGCTTAAAGAATTTCCTGGTCCCTTCATCATGAAATCCATCACACCTTCCTATACTAGACAGAAATTAAATTTCAATGAACAACAATGGTTGCCTATAGACAACATCCTCTGTGATGTTACCTTCAATAAAATAAGAAGCTGTAAGGAACGTATAAAATTGAAACAAGGTGTGTGATGAGATGTTTTGTCATCCCACAGCAACAAGAGGATGCGCACGCCTACTGCTGATTTTCGTTTTAGCATAGACAAATTAATACTAGCAGAAGTGGAAATGAAACAGAAATAGAGTATTTAGAGACAAAAGTATTTAGAGTATTACCTTCTTTTCGAAATGTACACAAACGAATCAAATGCCTGCTCTATAGCACAAAGGTAATATTAAAAAATAGTTGACTGAAAGATTTTCAAGAACATAGGTTGTAGGTTCATTCTCGTCATTTCCTACATGTCACTTCAAACAAGAATAGTAGAATCTCTGAGCATGTCCTCATGTACCTGGTATCCAGCAACAAACAACGTGCCATCATCTGGAAATTATTCCAATATAAGCAGCCCAAGGAGTTGAACTTTAGCATTCCAGTGCTGCTATTTTTATACCTTGTTTGCAAGATATAAATACTTTACATCTTTTTATGGTTTGGAACATAAACTTTACACCTGCTTATAAAGCTTACCTACACCTGCTTACAGAAAGAAAAAGATGTCGAAGGAAACAAGATACACTTAGAATGGCCTCCAACAAACACACGACTGCAACCAAGAACTCTGTCATTTTCTAATGCTCAAGGATGTTGAATGCAAATGTACATAGCAAAGAAAGCAAAACAAGTAAACTAGACAAGAAGAACAAGATAGCAATGCTCAAAGAAATACCTTTGTACATACGATTAGCAAAACTTGTGATGGAAGGAAATGCATTCAAGCAAATCGAGATACTTGTTCTTCTGCATCTGCAACTAGTCAGCGGTCAAAATAGACCAAGAAGAATGGAAGAAGCAAGGTTCTATGATGTGTTAAGTCTCGATTGCAATGCCTTCGATCTCACTTTAGATCAATCGCTCGTTTTTTGAAAGGTCACAATCCTCAACAAAAAAGTCAGTTACCAAAAGTCTTATCAAGGCCAACTTCCATTGGAATTTTACAAATCTTACGGTATTGGGCAATATAGATAAAATACGAGATTTGGTTTGTCGGAAGTTTTAAACTAAAACATGGGGCTCGGTCCAAGAGATGAAGATGTCTTTCTACCAACAATGTATTAACCCATCTCTATAGGCAACAAATACTTGTTAGAAAATATATTTGTCTCAAATATGCATATGGCTTGCTTGCATGCGCCTAAGCTCACGTTATTTGAAAATCGGACTGGAAGATGGTAGAGGATACAAAGGGCAAATTGTATATGTGCATTGTGTTCAGACTCCAGATGGCAAAATTGAAGATGAAACGCGTACCTTGTTAACCCGTAAGTGTTATGAGGACATTAGAACTCAGTATTCTATACATGAAAGCTCATTAGTTGTGCTCTTTGGACTCTCAATAAAACACTTGTGTTCTTATATGTATGAGGTGCTACAAAAAGAATGTATTTACTTGCAAGCAGAAGAGGCCAAGATGCATGGAAAAGATGTGGAGAGACATGAGTTGGAGGTTGATCCCATCGATCCGAGCCATCGGATCGGCATTCTCGAATGAGCGAGCATGCATCTCTTGCATGCATGCATGCATTGCATGCATTTTCTATGGCTCTGGTTCATTTGGTTCTTGCAACTTCTTCATCGACATTTTCTTCTCTCTCAGCAGTTCCTTTGACTCCCACCCACCCTCCCTTAATGTTTATGTTATTGTAAATGTTGTTTTTGTTGCGTGGCACGCATGACCAGCCCCTCGCATTTTCGAGGTTGTTTTTTTGTCGCGTGGCACGCGTGATCAGCCCTTCGCTTTTCGAGGTTGTTGTTTTCTTATCTTTGTGTTCTAGTTTGTTGATGTGCAGGTACAGCGGGATGCGCGACTCCATCTTCTTCAGGCTTCGGGGGTTTCTTTGTATGAGCGCTTGTTTTTGCAGCCTTACGTTGTGTCCAAGCCCCTTGCAGAGGGCTTATCACTAGGGTTTTTTCTCGAAAACTCGAAAGGGCGAGGTTTTTTAATCTCGGTGATAAGCTTTCTGCAGACTTAACCGACATCTGTAGAATTTTTTTGGGGTCCAGATGATATAACTGGATATTCCCTGTATTTTTTCATTGTGGGTAGCTTGCAAATATGCAGATACTCACTCTCAACCATTGTAGAATTCTGCTGAGATGAATGAAAAGCCTAGCTAGCTTATGGTGATATACTATAGTTTGTATATTCTTGTTCTATAGGCTTGATAGGTCTCTAAAGGACATAATAAAATGATGGTCGTCATGATACGCCAAGGCATCCTTAAAGGAGCACTGAGATTCTCTGTTATTGTTTTATGACCAAATAGTTGTTTGCATATGCTTATCTAGAAGCCACCAAGATCAAGTTGTTTGTTGTGCTCTATACTAAAGAGGTAGAGAAGCATTCGGCTATGCAAGGATCGTAGGTGGTGAACACCTCCAATCCAACTAAGTATTTTAGCAAAATCCTAGAGGTAGAGAAGCATTCGGCTATGCAAGGATCGTAGGTGGTGAACACCTCCAATCCAACCAAGTATTTTAGCAAATCCTAGTTTAAAATATGTTTGTCTATTTTTGGCACGTAAGGAAAATTGCTCTCACAAAAAACATCAAAATAAACCACAAAATTTTCAATAAAGGAATAGAATAGAATAGAATAGGGAGTAGGTTAATTTTTAAATAGAGGAACTATCAAAGAAAATAGATTCCATTTGAATAAGCAGATGGCTAATTTCTTAAGATGCAATCTACTACAAAGGGAAAGGAATACGAACATGAATCAAAGCATCCATCGCTTAAAGAAGTAGCACTGAAGTGCCTCTTTTCTCGTACAATTATGAGGCAAAAGACAAAGAATCCATACCTTCATAAAGCATTGCGAACAATCACCTGTAAAAGCTTGTAAATAATTAAACAACCTGCCCAATAAAGTCAAGTCTCAGCAGCAAAGTGCTCCAAACATTTGTTGTAAATTTTAGAAAACCAATGGAACCCCATCTAATTGGTCAGGTTCTGTGGTATACATCCCCATATATTAATAGTTACATAAATGATATCTCCAAAGCATTAGAAAATGATGCAATGATTTTGATGCAGCAAACCCCCGTGCACAAACCCTGAAGAAGATTAAGATTAAAAAACAAAAACCAAAGATCCAAAATTCTACAATACCTTCAAATAACATGCTGATATCTCCAAAGAATTGAGATGATGCAATGATGTCGATGCAACAAACTTCGGTGCATAAACCCTGAAGAAGATTCAGATAAAAAAAACAAAAAACAAAAACCGGAGATCCAAAGGTTTGCAATCCCTTCAAATAGCATGGCAGACCATATAGTGATGAGAAGAAAACCTGGACATGGGAAGAAATAATGGATTCATCAGTTTCGCATTGATCCTTCAAAGAAAGAAAATACAACAAAGTAGGTTTGCAAATAAGAACCCTAAAACTTCATAAACGGGAAATGAAGTAGATAAATTCATCTCATTTCGCAAGAAGTACACCACATTCTCTACTTCGACATAGGTCCGTATCTTCATCTGAATAATGGAAATTCATTTAATATCAAAAAAATTGCTCTTAAAGAGCAAGAGAGCAAAAACACATGCAATCTAGAGAAAAGCAAAGAAATTATTAATGCCACTGGCGCCAATGACCAAGGCGCAGAACATAACAAAGCATCTTTTCCAAATGTTGCCCCAAATAATTGCCGCATGTAAGATAAAAATAAATGATTTGGCTTAACAAACTCGTTCTGGATCTACCTAAATCCACTCGTCCATCGCTGCATGATTCGCGACATGCACATGCAAATAGGAAGCATGCCCTGTCGATAGGATCAAGGATAGAAATCCAAGAAGCAAAAATCATAGAGAAAAGTTCTACGATATTTGGATAATCGGGAAGTTTTTTCGGCGATCAAAACCCCCATAATCTTAGGAAATCGACATAAGAAAAATTCCAAAAATATTTTTAGCCAAACCGAAAAATTCCAAATTAACAAGATTGATAACATTCTTTTACTTTTTAAAATAAATTTGCGTACCTCATCTATGAATGCTTTTCTCCTTGACGTGGGCAATTTAAAGGAGCTGGATCAAGGCAAAGGAAGTCACATGTTTCTATGTACATGAATACTGCGCACAAGACTTACCATTTCATAAGTCCAGATAAAGAAAATGAACCACTTATTGTCTTTTGTAACAACCCAAAATCAATCAATGGCTGCATCTCTGCCTTTGCCAAGTCATTCACATGGGAATCTGCACAAACATCTAACAATGTCGCTATAAATTTCTCATTGTTTCACATAAATAAAAATGTCAATGTTTCAATCTTAAAACTTAGGCTTAGGATTAGCATACCCATGGTCTAAAGGTATGAAGGTCTTTCCTCCAGCAATATTTCTTACCATTCTTGTGTCTTCCATGAAGTCGACTGAGGTCTTCTGCCAGATGCTACCATCTAGCATCAGAGGGATCTGTACAATGTTGCAAAACCTCCATGGCTTCAATATAGCAAAACCTCCGCCAGCTATTCTAGCCTCAAGGTACTGTCGAGAGAGGGTTCAACAAACGGAATAAAAACTAGGGCAAATACGTCTCCGAACTCCAGCCTCCATTGAAAAATCATGGCTGCTCTGGAACTCAAATTAAACCTAAATCATCTTTCATCCACGAACCCTAAAGTAGAAGCCTTGTTGGTTGCATGAAATTTAAATAATTAATTTTTTAAGGAATAAAAACATGCAAGGGAAAACCATTGCAAAACCATAGATAAAATGCCATTCAAATATGAGAATACAGTGTGCACTCTAGATATACTGATTAGTACGCCTCGCGCAATATGCCCATCAAAAACCGTAGGAAAAACTGACAAAAATACAAAAAAAAAAAAAAAAAAAAACCGATCATTGTTCTATATATTTGAATGAGATCATTTCTGCTAGTTGCAACTAGCTCTAGGAAAAGCTGTGAGTGTTGTGCCTTCTAAGGAATACGTGGTGAGTTGGATAGAATTCCTACCCTTGAAAGAATATTAGTTTCCCCTAGTATGGATCCACCAGAGAGACTAGATAGAAAATCTGGTGAAATGGAAACATAGAGTTGTCTCAGAGGCGACATGGGGGAGTCGTCATTTCATGACTCAATATTCAAATGTGATGGCCAAGGGATGGCTCAACGGTCTAGGACCAATTCTGGAGGACAAGAATTTCGGGGGCGAGTAATGTCATGCCCAAATGTTGTCAAACGATTGATGTGAATTTGCATGCAATAAATCGGCCACAAATTATGGTTGTTGTCCTAAGTTGATTTGTTGCACAACACTTGGGGGTTAATCGGTGTGCATGAATAATCCTGTACCAATACGTACAGGACTAAACTCCCCCCCACCAAACGACACTCAGGGATGAGAAAAGGGGGAAGAGTCTCAGGCGGTAGAAACCCAGCAACTTCAAAATCATCTTGGCGTGTATGAGGGCGGTTGCCAGAGTGGTAGTTGGCAATGAGTTCTTGGCGTGCCGTGAGAGCTTCAGGAGTGTTAAGACCAATTGCTTGATGGGCATCAATAAGAAACCCAGAGTGAACCATTTCTTCGAGGGCACGGTGGGCCTCAGCAAGGACAAACTGCCATTCCATGAGAAGGCAGGTTTGAAGGCCAAAGGTGCTGACGCTGGCATTGGGGTTGCAGTAATAGATAGGGCAATTTCTTGCAAGAGAACTCAACAGTAGGCACTTTAAAGCAGCACAAGAACCTGCTTGTCGGTGAACAGAAGGATCCGGGAGGTGGCAGCACGCTCTAAGAATTGATCGAGTCTCCAGACAGCGTGAGTAGGCGTCTACCAACCTCGTTCATTTGGGATGAAGATCCAATTGCCAGTATGCTCCAAGGTAGCACCGTCCTCCCAATTAGAGCGGCGAACAAAACGTGGATCCCATCGAAGATCCGTGGAGATCTGAGCAGGAGTCCAATCAGCGTGACCTTCCATGACCTTAGTCCAGAAGAGAGGACGCCAGTCAGAGGTGAGATATCTGGGGCGTGGAGGGGCACCCAAAGAAGCATACTGAGATTGAGCAGTGCCTGTTTGCGTCGGCTTCTGGGCCTGCCCCATGAATTCTCGAACAAGGTCTGCATCAAGAGCACTGCACCACTGGTCCCAATCAGAGCCAGATAGCATAGTGTACACCGGAGGAGAAACCCAACCCGTGGGTATGGTCTGACTGTCCAAAAAGGCTCGAAGCGTGTTATAGCCACCTAGGTGTTGTAAATACATTTGGGCAAATGGGAGGTCATCAGCGTCAGATAAGTTTTTCCGCACCTGTTCGAGCGTCTCAGCTTGCCACAGAGGGAGGTGATGAGCAAGCTCAGACATCTACTCAATGCTGAAAGTGTTTACTTGAGCAGGATCCTGTAAATACTGCTTGTTTTGTAATAACAGCCAGTGAGCGTCAGGATTGCCTTGAAAAATTCGATGGGGCCCATCTAAGAACTTATCCTGTGTATCAGCCAGATAAAAATCATGAAGGACATAAGCCATGGGCTGGACCACGCAGAAAATTATAAAATCCGGAGCAGCACAGTGGAGAAGATCGTATACCAACAGAGCACAGAGTAAGCCTTTGTTTTCAATGGAAAGGTCAGGCCATATCTGAAGAAAATCTGTACTGCCAAGGGGCTCATTAAGCTTGCCTTGTGCCGAATACTACTTCAGAAGAAATAGATGGCGTCTGGCAACGACATAATCCAGATAGCTTGAAGGTGTGAAAAAATCCCGTGGAATGAGGAGAGCAAGATTAATATACGTCTCATATTGACTTTGAGCTTCTTCTGCAGATTGAACAGCTTGCTGGACTTGATGCTCCAAATCTTGGACCTTGTTATCTTTGTCAGCTAGGAGACGGGATTGATCACGGAATCTTCTGTGAGAAAGCGTGGCCTGTGAAGATGAGGGCGCGTGAATGGAGTTTTGAAGCCGAAGAGTGGCAATTTCTGTATCATCAATTATCTTCTGCTTCTGACCTTCTGTGAGTTGAGCCTGAAGAGGTGTGACCTGACTTTGTAGCGTGGAAAGTTGGCCTTCTAGAGAAATGATGCGCTCATTGCGCCCATCGAGCTATTTGAGCTGATTGTTGTAATTCTGGAAGAGGTCTGTGTACATTGTTTGGAGGTCAGCAAGGAGGTTATCCTTGTTCTTTATCTGATCCAACAATTCTTGAATAGTGGACTGCAATTGAGCCTGTTGATCAGTGAGCAGGTTAGTCTGTTCTTGTTCAGCCTTGAGAGATTCACGGGCCTGTAAAAGAGCCTCATGCTTTTGTTGAAGACTATCTTCTAGAGATTGAACTTTGACGGTGGCTATCTGGAAATCCCTGTGAAGTGCCTCCGTGGTCTCCATGTAACTTTGAATGCCATTCATGAAGGTTTCCTGGGATTCTTGAAGCTTGAGCATAGAGGCTTGGACATCCTGTTGATATTGGTATAGGGTCTGTCTGGAGGGTGGGTGTAAAGGGCACGTTTGTCTTTGAGATTGGGATTCCTGGGAAACATTTTGAGAGCGAGAATGCACAGTTTCAGTGGATGAAGAGGAGACTGGTATGACTGGTTCGTGATGTGGAGCATGATGAGGGGAAGGAGAAGGACGAGGTCGTGAAGTCTCATCATGAAGGTCTTGGACATGAGGAATGAGATTTGAGGGTTGTTTGGTGGAAGCTTGAGAGGCCGTGGTCAGGTGTGTGGGCGAACCCTGACTGGGGGGCGGGGAGACAATGACGGATGATGACCTGCAGGTGAGCACCCATGGCAGATTCAAGGCCCGAAGAGGGGGTTGCTCAGATGCGATCAATTTCATGAAGGAGGCGGAGGAACAAAATTTGAGGCCAATCAATAGAATGGGTAGAGTGGATGGCCAAGATAGCAACGTGGAAAAACTGCTTATTGATGTGGGTGTTCTTGATGGAATACCCATAGAACTTGCGCCACAGAAAGTTGACAAAGGTATCATGTGTGTTGGCCTGATAAGGAAGTTGGCCATACTTAGTGACATCCTGTTCCTGTAAAGCAGCCCAAGATAAAGAAGGCTTGTGAATAGGTAACTGGAATACCTGAGAAAGAAGAACCGGAGTGAGCAGAATATATGTCTGATCAACTATGGTGTAACCAGCCATGGTGTTGACCATGTGAGCAACAAATTGCCTGAGTTGGTGCGGATTTGGTGCAGGGAAGTCCTGCCTAGAGAATTCATACAGCCCGTTGCGTTCTGCAACTTCACGACTTGGACCTTCCAAGGAATCGCGAAAGGTTGGAGTTGAGAAAATAACAGACTCAAAGAGAGCCGGATCCCTGGGAGCAGTAACTTGAAGAGTTGGAAACTTGGGTGAAGTAGCCATGGTGAGAATCAAAGTGAACAAACCGAAGAGCGGAGTGAAAGAAGCCGGAGGGCGGAGAGCAGAAGACGAAAAGGAGTGAGGCAAAAAGGTTTTAGGGCACGCGACTGTGGCGAAGGGGTGTGATGAGAGGTGAAAGGTAACCGTTGATGGTGCCAGGTGGCAACAGAGCGAAAGAAGACGATTGAGAGACAAAATTTTGGCTAAGTCCCCGAGTAGTGAAGGAAGAACAGATGAACGGTAGAGATGAAGCGTAAATGAATGGTAGGATGGGACAACTTGACGAAGGTACAAATAATAATGACAGACGGGCGTAAAAGGAATGAATAGCAATTAATGCATGCAACTCAAAGTGGAATATCATAAAAAAGAAGTATCAGACGGTACCATGGCTAGATATGCGGCGGGAGAAAAGATTCTGGAATTAGAAATGGCGGTGCATTGCAACCACGTTAGCAAATTTTGTGATTGGTCCACGTCAGCAGAGCTTCAAGCGGTTGGGCTATATAAAGCGAGCAGTGGTCGAGGCTGAGACATCAGTTTGCAACGATGGATCCTATTAACATTAACGAGTGCACAATGCCTCGCAGTTGCCAGGAGTGGGTGACTGCCCGGATGAATGCGTTGGATCTCTGGAAGTGTAAGAACCATGGCATTTTTCAATGGATGGCTGGTGTAGCGGGATGGTTGAACATCCCGATCCCCAGACGAATGATATGGAGGTGGTGATCCATCTCCGCTGGGACCATGTTCGCTGCCTCTACCATGTGCTCCGCATAACCTCTGCTCCGAACCCAGAGTAGGGGCACTTTTTAACTTAGGATTTTGTAAATAAGGCTCAGCTCGTAGCGGATGTATATGGGCAATGCCCACCTTTTGTTTTTTGCCACTAATATAATATAAATATATTTCTAGTCACTTTGTTCTGAGTCCGAATTTTGTGGTTGATCGTCTGAATGAACTGTGGTAGCATCTGTATGAAATTATTTTAGGCGAAAACCATTAACCAGTGTAGGTAATGGAGTGCCATTTAACTCTGCCAGTTTGAAAACGCGGGGTTGCACCACTTGAATAATTTGATACGGACCCAACCATCGAAATTTTAACTTGCCCGGAAAATTTTTGTATCGAGAGTCATAAAGTAGAACCAAATCACCTTCTTTAAAGGTTTTGGCCTTAAGATGTTTGTCATGCAATGATTTCCGCAACTGTTGGCCATGAAGAACACGAATATAAGCATCTCGCCTAAGTTCATCCAACTGTTCAAGTTGATAAACCCGTTCTTTAAGAGCTGCAGGTGGATTACGTGCTGTAGCAGGTTGGAAACGAAGAGTCAGAAGGACATATTCAAAGGGCATGAGAGGTTCTTGACCATAGACCAACTTAAAAGGAGTGTGGCCAGTAGCAATTTTGAAACTTGTGTTGTAAGCCCAAAGAACTGTAGGCAATTTTTCTTGCCAATCCCACAGATTTTCTTTAGAATAGTGATGAGAGTTTTGTTTGTGCTTTCAGCCAAACTATTCCCTTGAGGATAGTAAGATGTACTTTTTCTGTGATGGATATGCAGATAATCCGTCAGCTCCTTGATGGTATGATTGACAAAATGAACGCCTCGATCACTGACAAGTTCCGTGGGACAATTAAAACGCGTGATGATGTGCATGTAGAGAACTTTGGCCGTACTGGCTGCAGTGTTGTTCGGAAGTGCACAGGCCTCCGCCCATTTTGTAGCATAATCAGTGATGACCAAAATATAGCGGGCACGGGTGTGCCTCGCAGGAGGATCCATGGGCCCCACAAAGTTGTGACGTTCCAGGAGAATATACGCCATAGATACGTATATTCCTGGACCCGTCACTATACAAGTCGACCTTTAGTAGCCTTGTATACCTTGGAAAGTGGTAATGGGTGCATATCTAAGTTAATGCTTAACTTAGATAACCTTAGGATAAGGCCCATTTCCACGTGGCCTTATCCTATTGAACATACCGCCACACGGCCCCATCCCATTGGTGCCACATGGCATCCCATGTGGACCCTCACCTATATTGGCTCAAACCCTAACCCTAGACCATTTTCCTGACTCTAGCACCTGAACACCCATCTACGCACTCGAAACCCCGTTTCGAGCATCGTTCGTCGTAGCATAGCCTGGTGCAGCAGCCCCCGAAGTGTGCGTACGATCGTAGAGGGAGCACGACCTCGACCACGTCAAGGAGCAATGGAGACACCAGGGATGGAAGGAAGCGCTTCTGGAGCAGGTAGGTGGAGTAGAGTCATGGTAGTTCATCTGGAAGTTAGCAATCCAGATGGGTCTGTATGTTGTATCTTGAGTAGAGCCATCCTAGAACCCTTGTTGAACATCTCGTACCCTAATCAAGGAACCCTAACTGTAGGTTAGATATTTATGATTAGGTTAAGATGTTCTTATTATGATTATCATGATATGATGTTATGAGATGTTGGTTGATCATGTTTGCTCCTCTTGTATGGGAAGGGGGGTAGAGACCTAGGGCCATATGTAGTATGCTCCTAGTGTAGATCCCGTAGTCCCTATTATATGCGGCCTATGCATAGGAACCCACCGGGCTATGGAGGCTATGATGTGACTCAACACTACACAACGGGGCTAGAGGCAATGCGGAGGAGGATCCCTGCCGAGTGGGGGCTACGGGGGATCCCATAGTGGGCTAGGCTTATGGTCGGTCACTTCGTGTGGGCCGAGCATGGGTCCGACTCCTCCTGGGGCAATGGTGTCGCCCTGCCTCTCAAGAGTTGCAAGTGTCAGCTTGGCTCTTGTTTTGGGGGGTTCAGACGGGTATGAATCGTGTATCGCCACGATTCTCTAGCCGCCCGAGGAGCCTCTAGACCCCGGAAAGGAGAGATGCAACCCTTCCTGCCTCGACGGACTAGGGAGATGCAACTTGGAGTAGTCCCGATGGGTGATGCCATGGGATTGCGTATCAGGAAGGTTAGAGTCATGCCAGAGCCTGATCTAGTCCATCTGCAAAGTATGCACAGGAGGGGCGGATGGAGTGGTCAACCCTAGCCATTGTCTATAGCCAGCCCCACCATTGTTATGACTCGGTCTGTCTATCTTGAGACCTATCCAGTCAGTCGACCTCCTTATGAGTCGGAGCCACGGGTAGGAGCTCTCATGTTTTATGGCATATGATTATGTTCATTGCATCTATGGATATGTGGATGAGCTACCCTTCGAGGTAGTATGATGTATTGTTATTGCTAGTTCTGACGATGTTTACGCTTCCGCTGTGATAGGAGCCCATAGGGGAAGGGCGTGCAAGACACCTTCGTGTCCCCTTTCCGCACTACGGTGATCCTAGAGTGCGGGATAGACGGAAGGCCCGTGCGGTCGAGGACCGGATGGGGGATTTCCTATGGAGTGTACGGCTGACCGTATATTTAGTAGGGAGAGTCACAAAAGTCCACCCCCCATTTGCTGAGGCGACCGGCGTCAACGGGAGAGCGTCACGGGCCGTGGGCCGACCCACACGCTGACAGACATCACACGTGCGGGCATGAGCGTGGACATCCTTGAAGAGCGTGGGCCAGAAGTAACCTGCCGGAAGAATTTTGTGTGACGTGGTATCACCACTAAAGTGACCAGCACCAAGTCCTTCATGGGCTTGTCGAACGATATCGGGCACCTCATGAGGGAGAACACAGCGACAGAGTACCATGTCTTTGCCGCGTTTGTACAAATGGCCCGCAACCATGGTGTAGTCACAGACTTCACGGAGAAATTGACGGTGGCATGAGTAAAGCTTTTCTGGAGAGAGTGTGGGATCTTCGAAGGGAAGAGTGCCAGTGAGGAGATACTGCTGAAAGTTGTGAAATCAATGGGGCGTGGCAGTGACGAGGAACAGTTGGGCATCTGGAAAGGCATCAGAAACACCCGTGGAGGGATCATCTGTGTGGATGCGTGAGAGATAATCTGGCACAACATGAGATTTGCCTGCCTTATGGACGATTTCGAAGGGAGCGAATTCTTGCAAAAGGAGGACCCAACGAGCAATTCGACCCGTGGGCGTAGCCTTGTTGATCAAATAAAGAAGAGCTTGATGATCAACAAAGAACTTGATCTTGCTTCCCAACAAATAATGACGGAAACGTTGGACATAGAAAACTAAGCCCAAGGCTTCCCGCTCCGTGGCAGAGTAGTTGCGTTCAGCAGGATTGAGTTTTCTGCTGGCATAGCGGATAGGTTTATCCGTGTGCTCGTCATATGCCTGAGAGAGAACATCACCAATGGCAAAAGCAGAGACATCCACATGAACATGAAAAGGCTTGTCCCATTGAGGAGGAACAAGGACCGGGGCCTGAGTAAGCAATAGCTTCAACTTCTGGAAGGCAGCTTCCACCTGGGGATTCCAAGCCCAAGTGGATTCATCACCCGTGAGTTTATGAATGGGATCAGCAATAGTCGCAAGTCCAGGAATGAAGGTGGAATAGTAATTTACCTTACCCAGGAAGGAACGTGTCTCTTTAATATTAGATGGTGCTTGAGCCTTCAGCACACAACTGATTTTAGCAGGATCCATGGTGATTCCGTCTTTACTAATCACATGACCCAGGATTTCTCGGGATTGAGACTGATGCCAGACTCATCACATTTTTGAAAGACCAGCTCTAACTTCTCCAAGTGATCATCCATGGAGCTGTAGGCTGAAAAGTCGTCTTGAAAAATCTGGAGAAAGGGGTTATCCTTCATATAGTCATGAAAAACTGAGAGCATGATGCGCTGGAACATAGACGGAGAGTTTGATAAACCAAAAGGAACCACCTTGTAGGCAAAAGTGCCCCACGGGGTGGTGAAGGTAGTTTTGAGTTGATCTTCTTCCTTGATAGAAATTTGATTGTACCCTGAAAAGCCATCCATGAAAGATTACATTTCATGTCCAGCAACCTCTTCCAGAACCTGGTCTGTGAAGGGAAGCGGGAAGTGATCACGCTCCGTGGCCTGATTGAGTTTTCGATAGTCCACACAAACGCGGATCTTACCGTTGTGCTTGAGAACAATGAAGATGGGGCTCACCCACTCAGAGTGTTTGACCTCATAAATCAAGCCAGCAGCTAAAAGCTTGTCAATTTCGGCCTTGACACGGTCACGATAATTTGGGTTGAGCCGGTACTGTCGTTGCTAGATTGGGTGTGCTTCAGGTTTGGTATGGTGAGTTCCCCCAATTCTTTTTTGATACCTCGAAGGTCTTTATAGCTCCATGCAAAAATATGTTTGAATTTTTTGAACAGCATGACGGCGCGTGCTTTATAGGTTGGTGGAAGATGGGCAGCTAGTCGGACAGGTTTTTGTTACCAATATCCACGATTTCCACCTCAGGAGTCTGAATGTGCGGAACAACCTCCGTGTCCTGAACAACATGAGCAGGAGGTTGAAGCATGATGGGAGGTGCAGCATTTTGAGTGGTGAAGAAAAGAGGCTGCTGAGCATCATCAAGCAAAGGTTGATGCATGACGGCATGAACATCCACAGTCTCAGGAGGAAGTTCCATGTCCGAAAAATGGTCAAGACGTTGAATTCGATTACAAGGAGCCAGGTAAGGGTCAAGCAGAGCTGCTACAGCCTGGTCCTCATCAAGAGTCATCTCACCCCAAGGATCAGCATACTCAGGGTAGGATGAGAGAGGCAGACTCGCTGGTGGAGCCTGAACATGATAGATATTTTGTGCTTCTTCAAAATCAGTGTCTGAGATTGAAGGTTCCGCATTTTCAACAGAGATTAACTTGCCAGTTTCTAAATCCATAGTAGCATTGAGATGACCATCAGTAATGACAAGTTGGTCCGTGGCCCAGTAATGAATACTTTTAGCTTAGCGGAGAAAAGATCTTCCAACCAGCATTTCATAGTCACCCGGATCTTCACCAGCTTTCCAAACCCCAAATTCCAAAGGGAATTTGAGATCACCAATCACAAGGCCCCCAAAAAAATATTGTTTATCAGTTTTTTCTACCACTGTTTAAACGAAACCACTATAATAAAATAATATCACTAAGTGGGTTAATATGTTGAATAACTATGACTAGTTACTTACCATAGTTCACCACCATAGTTCTTTATGATAGTTTATTTGTTTGGTTTATTAGTGTGTTTATATTAGTGATTTTTTGTTGTGTTAGGTATTACAAAAACCATTATATTACACACTTTAAAATTAAAATCCCCCTTAAACCCCCTTTGGTTTGGGTGCATATTCACACGGGGGGTGACTCCGGGCATCGAGAGCTGTTGGATAGGCATATTCACCCTATATTCCTTAATCTGCACCATACACAAAGTTCCTCGTTTGTGGGGTATGCATGTACAAAATTTGCTATACTGTATAAGCAGATTTGCAATATACTATAAGATTTGAGGTAATGTACTATATGGTGTTGTTTTCGTACATGCGAAACATAATTTTAGGTGCTCACGCCCCTACATCACCCCCATGTGAATATGCACCCAAACCAAAGGGGGTTTAAGGGGGATTTTAATTTTAAAGTGTGTAATATAATGGTTTTTGTAATACCTAAAAAAAGTTTTGCCCCTTCGGGGCTATAAATAAACAACATTACATTACACTTAAATGAATTCATGTTATGTTGTGTAATTAATTGTATGTAGGAAAAAATTTGAAAATCAAACATAGTTAAACTTAGATGAACGAAGTAGATATATGCTCAATAAGGCCATGTACAATAAAAAGTGTGGATTTGAGTCATTGAGGCATTAATAAAACTTATAAACTATATAAGATGGAAGGCTATGAAGCAAGAAGTAAAGCAAGAAATGATCACATAAGGTTTGCAAGATGACAAAGAAGAAACGAAGTTCTTATGAACCCGTGGAAACACACGCCATTGCAGTATTAAGGTAATAGGTATAACGAAATAATTATTTAAATAAAGAACTAGAATTGAAAATGGGATATATTGGAGCATAGATGCTCTATTCAGCCTTTGTTGGATTTGAACCAACATAAACATCCACACCATCCTAATATCCCCTCAGATTGCATTTGTTGAAAGGCATTTGTTGAAAGAAGGTAAGACTATCTCGCTTGCATTGCCATGTCACAAGCACATGATGCAAAGAATTGCATTCCAAACCAGCTTTTTCCAAACCGCACTGTGTGCATTCCAAAACCAGGACTGATACAAGCTCGAGAGACCACATACATCCATTTAATTCGCAAATGTAAAATTTGGCTAGAATAATGTGCACATGGACAGTCGCCAACTAGGTGAAACCTTGGATGCGTGTAGGCTCAAGGTACGCAGATAATACAATAGTGTATGGTTCCACACGGTGAATTTCTTCACTTTTCATATGGCTCCCCGGATGCCATGTCTCCTCATTATCTACATGCACAAAGCAGTTTGCAAATAAAACTTCCTTATCCGAGATACTAGAGAATATTTAAAGAACTTACAACCCAATGGGTTCGCAAGAACCTCCCAATGTTGGTTCAGTCCTTGCTAATGGCATTCTCATTAACCCGATATCAACTAAAATTGTGAGAAGAGGATGAAAATGGCATAAAAAATTATGATGTGAAACTAGACTATCACCTCCACCATCATCGATCCCCTTCAGTGTACTCCCATAAGCAACAAGTGATTATGTAGCATTATAACAACCCCAAGATTGGCGGCTACGCTTGAATCCATCAGTCGCTTAGAAAACATTGTATGGAGATCTAGAACTATTAGAGATATGGCTTTCCAGTTCAAGAAGTGAATCATGTTCCAATCCGTAAGCCTTGAACATGCAACAAAGAACTACTTAGCCCGAACTTTTCCATTTGCCATGGCGCCTTCCACAAAGAATGATCCAGACAAAGAGAAAAAGAACCGCTTTGAATATCTAGCAAATAAGCCGAGAAACCGCGGCCCACCTACGTGCAAAAGGCACTGCAAAGACTTTTCAACCAATAAGAGATCTTGGAAAATGACTCGCCCCAAGGCAATCCTCAAGACCTCAAGCGTTCCCGCTTGCATCCCCGAGCTCGGGAAACTAAAACTAAGGGCTGGTCAAAACTAATGGCCGCTTTGAGAAAGGTATGAAGCTGGTCTTCTCGCCTTTGGCATCCTTGAGACCTCGCATCCCCCTTCCCCTTCCCCGAGCCCTGCGCCAAAAACCACATACAGTCGATTAACCCTAAACCCTAAAGTATCGTTCTTCGATTAAACCCTAAAGTTATCCTTCATCGACCTTGCATGCTTCCATTGGAGATATCCTCAAAAATCATAGGTGTAACCATTAAAAAATGTCATAAAAATTAATGTGAGCGTATGCGCACTCTAGAAGTACGCATTAGTACGTCTTCAAAATACGGCGACCAAATCTTAGCAAAACCATAGGAAAAAACGTACAAAAATACAAAAGTAACCCCCTGTTATAATGCTACATATTTAAGTATGTGGTCCAACGAAAAACTAGTAATGATTTGGCATTAATTGTGTGTGCAACTTAAATTAGTTTTTACACGAAGTTATCTACATATTTTTGTGAACCAATGTTGTTCCATACATTCTGAAGAATGGCTCTGCTGCTTATATTGAGCATAATGGCTCTGTTGTAATCCTGCATTGTTTATTAAATTCTAACTAAAATGCCTACCTGAAATGCCACTGCCATTTATAAAAAAGCACCTAAATATTACAATGTTAGATAATATCATCTCTGTTACAATGTTAGATTACAATGTTACAATGTTACAATGTTAGCCATCTTCTCTTTTCATATCAGCTCTCTAAATTCTTTAATCAATGATTTAAGCTTACCTCAGATGATCAATACGTGGCAGACATGCAGCAATTATGGCAAATGGAGTTACAGGTTCAAGCTCCAGCTCCAGATGCCGATCTAAAATTTCCTCTGCAGCTCAGAAGCAGAAACAAATCATCTGTACTCCTGCTCGTGCTTCTAAAATCTCATTCTGGACCTGCATCAAAGAACAAGTCCAAGACTTCATCGAATCGAAAACAAACAAAGAGCTCAAGGAAGATTTTTCGTGGTTCAGAGACCACTGGGATCAAAGTAAAAAAATACAGATTTAAAATCAGTAGAAGACATATGTATCTTGTACCTTATCGCGACATGGAACATTCCTTGCACTGTCCTGTTTTGATGATAATTTGAGACAGCTGCCATGGCCCGTTCAGAACCATTGGATAATGCAAAGCAACAAACATATTCTGAGAAACTACACAAATGGATTTGTAGCCCTCCAGTTCTTGAGTTAACCCGATCCCTGAATACCTGTGCGGCTGCTGCGCGACCTCTCCTCTACATCTGGGCGCCTGTTTGATCGTTGGTGCCCGCCGCTAGAAAAATAAAATAGCTTAGGGTTAGGTCTCATTGCAATAATATCTCCATTGCTAAGAATAAATTAGAAAATTTCAAGCATATGTGAAACTAAAACTGATGACCCATATAAAGTTGGCAAATTTTCTCCGGACTAAGTTAGTGGTGCTTTCCCATTGTTTCATGGTGTGGTGCAAATATTTCCTATCCAGCCTTTTGACGGATTGGCGGAATTCCTGTAGACTACCAGGAACGTGTCGGATCCAATCTACAAAACATTTGAGCAGAAGAGCATATAAGCTTCTTGAACATGATTTAAGCTTATTTCCTTGATTCTACGGTTCGCGGGAGTATTTCACAAAGGAAGCCCCAGCCTTTTAATAATGGTTGTTTTAAAGGTCTCCAGGCTAGAAATAAAAAGGCTTAAGTTATTTCAAGGATCCAATATTAGGAGTAGCCATGCACACATTACTGCGACCTCTAGGAACATTGGCTATGGATTTTGCATAAGCACATATCTTGAATGAAGTGAGGGTGATGTCATCAAGGTATTTGGAAGCAAGACAACAAAATAATGGGGCAAGTAGTGAGGGCAAAAAACAATATTGAAGCAATGGTAACGGAATAAGATGTAAAAATGAGAAGGTGGAGTTTTGATGGCTAAAGGTGTTTCACAAAGAATGAATGGTAACGGATATGAAAGAGAGAGTGACATGGGTTTTGACCACAATAGCAAAGGTGTAAAACTTTTAACATAAAAGGTATGGAGTATGAAATGTAATGGTGGAAATGGATGGCCTATGGTAGTATATAGGAATAAATAGAGAAATGGGCTAGGTAAAAATTCTCAAAGGGGCATATATGGCAAGGTGCGCATAATGAAGGTGAAAATAGGAAAATGGCTAGGCTAAGAAGAGGCAAAGGTGAATATGTAAATGGAATGTGGATAGGAAAGTGGAGAAAATGACTATGGCTTAAAAGCATGTATCATGGGATCTTTCAAACTTTAACTTCGAAACTTCAAATTAGCATCTTCAATCTTCTTAACCCAGTGTCTTCAAGAACATGCCTTGACCAAATGTTTAACCTTAAATATAGTACCTCTTATGAAGTTGACCTTGAAGTTGAATTCCTCTTGACCTTCACACCAATGTTACCTACAAAGGTCTTCCAAACTCCGACCTAGTCTTAAAGCATAGACAATAGTTAGTATTTTGCCCTTTGGGGGCAACAAGCCCCCATTCAACTTATATTGCATGTCTACATGAGGACTCAAACTTGAGACCTGTACAACATCGATCAAGTGAACCAACCAATTAACGTCAATCATCAACATCAATAGACAATAATACATTTTAATATAGACAATGATGTATGGGGGGAAGAAAACCGGGGAGATGATTCCAGGGAACTAACCAATTAACCTCAATCATCAACATCAATAGACAATAATACATTTTAATATACACAATGATGTATGGGGGGATGGAAACCGGGGAGATGACTCCAGGGAGTCCCCGACCAGCCGGAGCCGGGAGCGGGTCCTGGAATCATTGGCCCTGTTTCGCCCCCCCACATCATGGTAAGTGGGGAGCGCCAGCAATTTTTACCTGTTGATCGATTGCAGATGACCGCTTGAGGGGAATGACACTGCCGTTTTCCATTTCGGAGGCGGAACCAGCGACCCACTTTCCATGATGATATATAATACGACTCCTTGCACAAAGCTCATAAAATATTTGCCCATCATATGCACACAACAACACCCATAGCTTCAACTACCTCCAAACCCCTCCCCACATAACAACAACCCACACTCCCATCCCGCCAAAAAAAAAAAAAAAAAAAAAAAATAAATAGATAAATAACCAGTTCTTATAGCTCATTCAACCAGTCACATCATCATAAAACTTGAGCACCCATAAAACATGTGCTCAATGAGCTTAAATGTCTTAAATCCATGTCGTATACATATGATATTGGGTATAATAAAACTAGCATTCAAGGCACGATATATTCAAGATACTTTTAACAAATTATTACTAGTTTTGATAAACCACTATTGTATGCATGAAACTATCTCGTAAACCTTAGCTAGCTTTAATAATCCATTATAGTTCCAATAACCAACATGGATAACCATGCCATAAATCACTATAGTCTCAACAAACCACTATAGTATGTGGTTTTCTTCTATCAAATAAAATCGTGCATAAAAAACCACATATACCATGGTTTTTAGGCAGTTTGATACCAGTTTAATGTAATAGTTCATTTTTGGGCTCCTTGTGAATGCGAATGTGAAGGAGAGGAGTGACGCCTTGAGGTCGCGTGATATGGCCATTGGCCAACTTGATATCATAGGGGGCACGGTAAAGTTGTTTGATGCCCAATTGCTTCCGAAGCTTATCAGTAATAAGATTTACAACACTGCCTCCGTCAATTTGAACATGATTGATGTGCTGATTGCCCACCGTGGCATGCACCGTGGGTGTTGATGTGGCCAGGCTCCGACCAGAACAGTGGGAAGGGGCAACTGGTCTTTGAGAGCAGGACAAAGTTTCAAAATGGTGGCAAGGCTCAAGGGAATCTTGATTTTTGCAAGTTCTTCTTGAAGTTCCAAAGGAACATGAGAAAATGGATCAGCAGGGTCCAAGGGAGCAGGAGTCCGAGGTAAAGAAGCAGAAACCTCTTTGAGAAGCTCCACCTCTGCAGCAATATTAGGATACGGCTGAGAGCGTGGGCCTGTAGATGGCGACGATGCCTCGTGACGCTGCTGAGCTCTGGTGGTGGCATGAATATTTGCAAGCGTGCGGCCTTCAGCAGCATGCATGAGTTTGAGAATACTCTGTCTCACCTTGGGCATGACGTGAGGCATGATTTATCCAAGTCTGGGGCGAAGTGGACCTTTTTGTCATCTTCATGAGGGATCGTGTCGACAGCAAAAGCTGGTTGCGTATCGTGAGGGATGATGGTCAAGGGGCGTGAAGCCCTGGTCTGGCGTGAAACCAAACCAACCCAATTTAACTGCTGTACCGGAGGATTGAGTGCCTGATATATTTCTTCTTGAGCTTGTTGATCCAAAGGATTGGAGGTAGAAGCTACCTGCTGAGGTCTCTGTTGTTGAGGTGGCCGGGGTGGCTTTCTCAAAACAGGACGTGGGCCTTGCTTGCCATTGGCAACCCACAGTTGATAAGCCATGAGGCGGACAGAAGCAGGTTGATTTGTTCCGGGAAGTTGAACTTGTACTTGAGGAAGTTGAGGGCACGCCGTGGTGGTATGACCCCATTCGTGACAATGATAACACTGAGCCTTGGAAGGATAAAAAGGTGGACGGGTGCCTTGTCCCCGTGACTGCTGAGGTTGTTGAGTTTGTTGATACTGTTGAGGTTGTTGAGCTTGAAATTGCTGAGGCTGATATGGTTGTTGTTGCTGAGGCGTGGTCTGCACTTGAAAAACCATTTTTTGCCTGAAGGGTGTAGGATGAGAACGAGTGCATTCCTCCGTGGCATGATTGCACATATTGCATCTTTTGCAATGAGGAGGTCCATTTGAGGAGTTGCATTCATTGGCCAGATGTCCTTGATATTTACAGATATGGCACCAAATCTGAGTGCGTTGAGGATTAGTTTGTTGAGGCTGGACTGCATTCTGAGGAACCATGACGGGGGGCATGAAAAGTAGTTCCGTGAGGGCAACACCTCGTGAGGAGATGTTGACCGAGTGATTGACTAATTCAATCGCCTGCTCCAAAGACTTGGGACGCAGGTACTCCGTCATGAGACGAATGGCAGGAGGAAGGCCCTGCAGAAACCAGACAAGAATCTGGCTTTGCGTGGGATACTCCTGGAGCTTGCTAAGAAGGATGTGAAGACGGTCTGCAAAGTCACGCGCAGACTTCGTGGGTTGCTGCTGAAGATCATTGAGTTGCTTGAGCAGGAGTTGATCATCATCCGTGCTGCCATAATGAGAGAGAAAGGCCGTTTTCATCTCTTGCCAATTCTGCTTCCAGTGGCTTTTGTTTGCCATGAGCCATTGATGAGGGACGCCTCGCAGCGTGGTAGAAAAGATATGAAACTTGAGTTGAGGTTGAGCGTGACCATTGAGAATGGCCAAGGCCTCAAATTCCTCCATGTGAGCTTGAGCACTTTGATCCAGAGGTTTGCCTTTAGTGTTGCCAAAAGTAGGATAAGTCAGCTTCAAATTGTGAATAGGAGATGAAGGCTGAACTGGCGCATAGACAGGTGGAGCATATGCAGGAACATAGCTGGTCGGAACAGCCGTGGGCTGCGAACCAGGTGGTATTGGAACAGAAAAACTCGGAGGGCCAGAGAGAGGAGCATCTTGTGGTGAAGGATCATGGGAGCCATCTTCATTAAGCTTGAGATCAGTGAGTTGGTAGACAGGAAGAGCATGCTAAAAAGATGGGGAAGCCTGAAATTCATGAACATGGGGAGGGCCAAAGGAAACTTGAGGGTAGCCCATCCCTGCAGGAGGAGAAGATGGTTGTGAAGGCAGAGGGGTGTGGCCTAAGGGTATGGTAATGTAGGTGCTTTCTGGAGTCTGGAAATAATGAGGCGTGGGCTGAACAGGGGTATGATGTGGTGACTGAGGTTGAGAACAATGCCGATACACAGGGGGAGACCCTGGTCGAGAATGAGCGCGAGGAGTAGGTGGTGCCGACTGAGCTCTTGAGCGGACATGACCTCCCTCAATGTCATAAGCATTGTCATACATACCTTGAACAACCTCGCGACGTTGATGGCGCTCCAAACGAGCTGCCGTTTGGCAAAGAAGTTCTTCAGAAGTGAAAGCACGTGCAGACACAGTAAAAAGAAGGAAGAAAGAAAGATCAGACCTGGCAGCGGCGACAGTGTTTGGGGTCTGGGTTCGGGAACTCCTGCAAGACAGCCCTCTGTGAGGACCCTTGGATCAAACAGGAGAATCTGGGAGCTGTGTCACGCGGGATTTGCAAAAGAACAAAAGAAAGAGAAAACAAGAACACAACAGAAACACAAAAGTGTGAAGAAAACTTCTTGATATCAATCAGAATACATGAGCTCTCGCAATCGAGAGAGAAAATGATGGAAGACAAGAACAAAAACTCATCTAGCCCTCGAATGCTAGCTCATATACTAATATATATAGTACAATGGCCTCTGGCCCAATATAGATAGTCTGACAGATCTCGGTGCCGACTCCTGAAGGAGGCCTGATTTGCAGGAATGCTGGCGGTGCCTCTTGAAGTGCCTGGAATCACGCTGACGCTGACGGCCCGTCATTTGTCTGTTCTCTGCTTCTTCTTTGGCTGACTCTTAGGCGTGGTCGTCTGCTTGGTCTTTGGCGGGGGTCTTGATGACTGACCTTGACCTGGATTTGGCGCCTTGTTCTTGGTCTGGTCCGAGGTGTGCATGAATAGTCCTGTACCAGGATGTACAGGACTAACAATAAGTAGGGACTCAGAAGTGCTGAGAGGATGTTCTAGGTATCGCCCCTAACGTTGAAAATGGTCGTTGCAGATATGGAGCTCCAATGCAATCGCAAAAGCAAAGCCTATCGTAACCCTACCTCTCCTGGAATCTGATTCTTAGAATTTGCAGTAGTCGTAAAAATTCATCTTATCTTATCTTATCTTATCTTATCTAAGCAATCTCTTAGAATCTGCAGTGATTTTGTTTTCAAGGTTCTCTACTTCATCTAAGCAATCTTTTCTACTCGGTAAACATCAATTTCCTTTGTTTTTAATTTCGTGTGCATACTCATCCCTCTGATTAGAGTTCCATGCTCTTGTGCGCATGATAGATCAATTTGCCTACTTTCAGTTAGCAGGTTGTTTCACAAATCAAGAGCTACCTGATCATGTGATAATCTGATCAAAAGTCTTGAGTTATAGGAAAAGAGTTCAGGAAATGAACTAGCAAAAATCATTGATTCTTTTGCATCTAAGATATGGCAAAAACATTTTCTTTTATGATTAGGAAAGTAGGAAGCAATATTGGCGCAACTAGTTGTAGACCATTTAGATTATTCCAGAATCCAGATACATCGTATGATAAAATGCTTTGTGCTCCTGTTCCATGAATGTGCAGAGTAGAGGACATTTTGGGAATGGAGCTGCATGCATTTTTTCAAACATGAACTAAAGCTCAAGGTAAATCCAAGACGCCGTCATTTTCTATAGTTATTTTTGGGCTTATAATCATCAAAGCTGGAGCTTCATTTGTCTTTATAAATATAATTTCCAAGGATATTTTTTCTGCCGCAAACCACAGCTTTGGCATTGCCTAGAACCTGTAGAGGCAGGCACTGATATGCTTGGTGGTATGCTTGGTATGCACAATTATTTTTCCATCATGCGCATGATAAATCAATTTGTCTACTTTTAGTTAGCAAGCCGTTTCACAAATCATGAGCTACCTGATTACATGATAATCTGATTAAAATTCATAAGTTATAGGAAAAGAATTCAGCAAAAGACCTAGCAGAAACCATCGATTCTCATGGCAAAAACATTATCTTTTATGATTAGGAAAGCAGGAAGCAACATTGTCGCAGCTAGTTGTAGATATTCCAGATGCATCATATGATGAAATGATCTGTGCTCCTATTCTATAAATGTGCAGAGCAGAGAACGTTTTGAGAATGGAGTTGCATGCATTTTTTCGAACATGAACTAAGGCTCAAAGTAAGTCAAAGATGCCTTCATCATGGTTATCAAATAGTAATTCTATTTCTTTGTGCTCTATCCAAATAGAGTGCATAATAAAAAACATGGCAATAACTACGGCTATTCTGATGCATCCAACGAGGACCGCTTCAGATGAATCATGATAATCACACGGGGGGTTACTCCGGGCAACGAGAGCTGTCGGATGGGCATATTTGCCCTTTATTCCAAGATCTGGACCGTACATAGCGATCCTCGTTTGTGGGGTATGCATGTACAAGTTTTTGTATACTGTAAATTAAGGTTTGCAAAATACTATAAGGTTTGAGAGAATGTACTTAATGGTGTTAATTTTGTACATGCATTGTAAATATATTTTTGGGGCTCTCGCTGCCCTACGTAACCCCTCGTGTGAATATGCACCCAAACCAAAGGGGGTTTAAGGGGGATTTTAATTTAAATGTGTTAAATGCAATGGTTTATGTTAATAATGTTAATGGTAGTTGTGTGTTGATTGTTATATTAATAAAATTTTTGGGCCCTTCGGGCCCTAACTAAAGCAGAAAGAAAATGGGAAAATCTTCCACCTAACATCGAGAAATGAAGAAACATCCATTCAACACTATTACAAGTTCAAACACCATATATATAAATTCTTGCTCAACAAGCAATAGAATGTGAAAAAACATATCTCATAAAAATCTTTGCTGTAGTAGGACTTTGAAGAAACCAAGGTAAATAATAATGATGCAGAACAGCATTTCCACGCAACAATAAAAGAAACAAACATAGATAAACTCTGAGGTAAACAAAACTAGCCAAAAGAAATAATATCATTGGCAATATGACACGTGTAAGGAAGAAATATAGCAGCAATTAATATGCTTCAATGTAACATTTGATAAAAACATAGGTGTTGAAGAGTTATTTAGATCATCCAAAGAATCTCAGCACCTAATAGACTGATCACAACATAAATATTGTCATTCTTCAACCTCGGCCACAATCCACTGAGAATCAATGATGCTGATGGTTTGCTTGATAAAGCATTTACCAATAGACATAGCAGCACAAGACCTATTACAAGTATCGGTAAGAACTCTGCCCTTCTAACACCCTGGAGAAGAAAATAATACCTATAAGGACTACAGAAGCACAGCCAAAATATTGACAAGTTGTTCTGACTTCGTTACCATTAGAGGTAGCACCACCATTAGGAATAAAGCATCAACTGCCACCATCATAACACCTGGTACTATAGGAAGCCCTAATAATAGGTTTAATCCAACTGCAGTGCCAAGAATCTGTAAATAAAGGAAGCATATCCATATGTCATCAATTATTCCAGAAACCTCACATAGCAGCCAAAGCGTTAAGGACACAGCTTGTGGATACTCATCTCGGCAAACCTGAAATCCCAAAATCATATGTTTTATACTTTGCTCCAATTCTGCCCCATGTAATTTCTAAATTTGCATCCTTATCTGTTATTAATGACTTAAAAACCAGGATCTCGATAGCAAATTCCAGGCTCAGAGTTAGAGAAAACAATACCTTCACAACATCAAGCGGGTTTACTATGATGGCGGAAAGAAAAGCTGCTCCAGCTGCTGACATATCCCGGGCTTTGAAGTCCAACTTCTCGGGCAATCCTGGTGGCCGATTTCATGGACCTTCTAGAACCATTCCAAGACCTTTCCTTGAAGGGCTGCCTTCTATAAAAGCCTGGCCCAGACTTCCAGCAGAAGCTAATGCTATTCCATTGTCAAAATTAATCGAAGAAGACACGGTTCGGGTATCAGAGACTGACCTTTCTGACAGATTACCTGCTGCAAGAATATAAACCGTAGTAGAAGGGTCTGGGGCGCCCGGAACTGGAAGAGCGATGATGAAGGAAGAAGAAGAAGAAGGGAGCAGATTCAAATGTCGAAGAAGCTTTTCCGATCTCTGAAGATCATCATCTTGGGCAGCATCCCACCAAATTGAACGCCAAAATTTGACAATGAAGGACCACGGCACCATAAATTTGGGTTCAGAGACGGAGCTCCTCCCGGTTCTCGTTACACCACCTTGAAGCTAGGTTTTGGAATAATAAAAGGGCTTTGTTGTAAAAGACAAGCAAGCAATTTCATTACTGATATACGTGTTAAGTTTGGATCTATCCGAACAAAGGAAGAAGAATTAACTGCCAAAGCTGCTGATCCCCCACAATCTAATCTCACAAGCTTCGGAGAAGGTGAGGGCAACACCATGGCTATTGAATCCGCGAGGACAGGACGGATTATTCAGCCCCCTTGCAACCCTAAAACAACCCTAAAACAAATGTTTCATTCTGAAAACACACGGACCTTGGCTGACGTCTTTGGATTTTGAGGCAAAGTCTTTGGATTACTGAGGCCATGCCTGGTATATGCATAGCCGCTTCCAAAGAATAAGCAGCATCTTCCTCTAAAATAACCCTAAAATAACCCTAGAGTGAAACAAAATAGAGTTTAAAAAAAAATAGAGGAATAAAAATAAAAGTGGGTAAACCATTGCAGATATGGAATTTAGACAATAAAATGTGGGGTGCACTCTAAATATACTGATTAGTATGCCTCATGCAATACGCCCATGAAATCATATGAAAACAATGCCAAAAAGCGTATAAAATCACAAAAAAACCCCTGTTATAATGCTAGATATTCAAGGCCCGATCTATCTGCTCCTCTGCTACGTAAGCATCTATAATGTGCATAACGAAGCAGAAAAAACACGGCTTTTAGAGAAAAATGTAATGGGAGGGAAAGGGGCCAGAAATGCCTTTGTGGATTCCAAAACTCACGCCGGAAAAAGCGTTACATCAGCATGAGAGAGAAAGAGCAAAAACATTTTAGATAAGTAGGTTCGAGCCTTAGTAGCCAATACCTTCTCTAAGCAGAATCTAACATATTAGCTAGAGTATTTATCATGCTCCTTGTCTACATGCTTATGTATATATCGTAGGCTTTGTGTGCACCCTTATCTTTCCACTTAGACAACTGTCCTTGTGGCAGCTGCTTACATGTAAGAGCTTGGGTGTGTTTATGTAACAGTTTTTTAATCCTAGTAGTAATATTGTACAAGTCCAACTATATGGTCTCATGGCTAATTGGTCTATGCAGTGGTAAAGTCTCTTCTATTCTTGATTTCTTTTAACGAAAATGACGAACACTTCAACTACTCAAGAAATTGCTAGTAAGCTTTATACATCAATTGAATCGTAGATTGAATCTTCTCCCTATGGGAGACAAGTAAAAGAATTGTTGTTAGTTTGTCGGCAGCCTTGCTACAAATAAGGGTGACATACATGGAATTCTTGTTGGGCCGAAGCAGAATGATTGCAACGATGTAAACCATATTATTAATGGAATTGGGGGGGAAGAGGCAAGGTGCAGAGAAGAGTGCTCAGTTTTAACATCGCAAAAATTTTGATTTTGTTTGAGTTGGTCGAGTAGGGTGGAGAGCCATCCTCCCACATGTTTTTGTCCGGGACGACAAATTTCACTTTCATATGGTTATCCTTGCCCTTTCTTGCACAGAAAGGAATAAATGAGGAGAAACATCATCATTTGCTATTGTCATATAGCCTGGGTCCATATATTAGTAGAGAAGATGCATCAAGAGTCTCATCTTTGTGCCATCTGCTCATTTTGAATTCTCTAGATTTGGTTTGTACGTCATCCTCATAACATTGGCAAAGGAAGGGAACATTTTTGCAAAACGAAACAGAGCAAGACCTTTTGGGAGCCTCATCCGAGACTTCCTAAGATCAGCAAACAAAATTTATCTGATGGAAGTGAAAATCTTATAACTACTAGTTTGTTTGCATATATCCTCAGGAGTGGGGCACAGAGCGAGTGCTAGTGAACATGACGGATGACACGGGGGGTCAATAGATGTTAGAGACAAGATGAGCGTGTAGCAATGGGCCAGGACATGTTTGTAGATGCATAGACAAAACCAGAACATTCTCCTGACAGAAGACATGGGATAGCTGTAAACAGGGCATGATAAAAGCCGAACATACGCTATATCCGATGTTACACCCTAGCCACATTGATTTTATTTGCTACTGATCTGGAAGGATAAAGACTATGTGCCAAGTGGCATCATCGCATAGGGCCACGTGGCATCAGCAGGACGCAAAGAAAAGTTACTAAAGTAATTAGTGAACAACTAAAATTATTCTTCTTTGCTCCTTATAACGTGACCAAACAAACGTGTTGCATACAAAAAAAACCCGGGTCGCCCTTCACCGCCATAGCCAAATCCGGCGATTCCTCCCGCGCTTTCTATATCCATAATTCTTGCAATTTCGGATCGTTTTTGCTTCCGGCCTGCTTTTTTTCTGTCTTTTTTTCGTCTCTGCAGCATTTCTTGGAGTAGAAAGAAATAGGCATTTTGTGATTCGTTGAGTTTTCTCTTGAAGTGGACTAGACGAACTATGGCTATGGCTTCCGAGGCAAGAATTAATCGGCGGCCACAAGGAAAAGTAATCACCGCTCCTGAAATCGGCCGTCCAGTTCTTAAGGGGACTCAGCCCAAGGTACTTCCCAAATCTCCCAAAATTTCTTCTCCTAAAAAAGACACTGTCAAGAAAGCCCTGGATGCATTTGAAAAAGGTGCTCTCAAGGAATCCTTGGATGCATTTGAAAAAGGCGCTGTCCTGGATGCATTTGTCTTGACCGAGAAGATAGAATCTGTGGAATCTGTGAACATTGAGGTCTTTAATCCGGCTCAAGATGCTTCAATTAAGTCAAGTGCTCGACTTTTCGACAGTCAGATTGATGAGAAAGAGCTCTGTGCCGTAACATCGGCTGGGAAAGTGAAAAAGATTTCAATGCAGGGGCTGGAAGTTTCATCTCCCCTTATTAGATCGCCAAGGGGGGGCTCAAATGCCAAAGGTTAAGCTTTCATTAGGTTCCCCTCGATCTTCGGCAATAAATTCTCCAGCTTCTCCGGCTATAAGGTCCCCTGCCACACCAAGATCAGATAAGCTTTCTAGAACCAGAGGAGGTATGGGCCTGGCCAAAATTTCTCCAAATTCAGCTGCAGATTCGCCCAAAGTTCTGAAGAAAAGGTGCGGGTGGATCACACCACAAAGTGGTAAGGACATTTTTAACCAATGCTGACAATCTGGTTTTCATTTTCAATGTGAATTGAATGCCAAATTTCCCGTGATTTTGCTGCAGACCCAGCCTATGTAGCTTATCACGATGAGGAGTGGGGAGTTCCTGTTCACGATGACAAGTACGAACTTAGTTTGTTTTTTTACCTTTTCATGTTACAATCCCAACCAATATCTTATGGAAGTTGACCAGGTTAGTTTTACCTTTTGTACAGGAATCTTTTTGAGATGTTGATCTTAGCAGGGGCCCAAGCAGAACACAGCTGGTCTTCTATTGTAGTAAAGCGTGAGCAATATCGGTGAGTACCTGCAACAATTTAAATTGATGTCCTTACAGACCTCTTTTTTCCCCTCCTAAATTTTGTCCCCAATTCTGACAATTGTTATCTCCTTAGAGCTGCATTCATGGACTTCGACCCAGTGGTGGTTGCAAGTTTCGATCAAAACAAGATAGCATCTCTCAAGGCTGAATTAGATATTCTTCAACAAGACGGAAAGATGGAGGGTGTTGTAGAAAATGCCAAACGTATCCTTGAGGTTCGTCACAGTCCTAACCGTTTTGGGGTCCTCTTGTTTTAGAATTCTAATTCAATCTCAATTTTGGTTCTTCAGGTTGTGCAGGAATTTGGGTCCTTCGATAATTTCATGTGGGGATTTTTCAACCGGAAGCCAATTGTGACTGCCTGCCGGATTGCAACACAGCTGCCTTCAAAAAGCTCAAAGTCGGAATTGATAAGCAGGGAGCTTGTGAAGAGAGGGTTTAGGCAAGTTGGGCCAACAGTAATTTACTCCTTCATGCAGGCCGCCGGAATGGCAAATGATCACATAACCTCGTGCTTCAGGTACAAGGAATGCATTGCATTAGCTTGAACTGTCTTAGATGATGAAGCAAGGAGACAGACAAAAACCATGCACAGGGCATGCATGAGAAATAGGGGGTACAACCTGCATCATTGCACTGTTAACTAAGTGACTGACCATTTTGTGCGTATGGAAGCTGTAGAACAACCATGACCATTTTCTAATGACATTTTGTACATATGGAAGTTGTATAAAAACTGAATCTAGTGGCAAGTATCTGGTGGCTGGATGAGGATAAAGAATGCTGCAAGTATGGGAAATACTAAAGGATTACTTGTTGAATTATACATCCAAGGAAAGGAAATGATGGTTTTGTGAAATTGAATGAACAATTGGCACAATAGAGAAGCATGAAAAGAAGAAACTTCGTGTATTTTGAGCTTCAACCTAGATCAAGCATGTTATTGTGTATTCTTAGCTTCGACCTATGTGCTTGACTAGATCAAGCATGTACTTGAGCTCAAAAACTATTGTTCTCTATTAATGCTAAAGCTGTACAACCCTCTCTAACTCTTTGTTCAATGCATTTTTCCACAAGATGTTAAAGATGTCCAAAGTGCCAAGTATTTATTAGTTCAACCTTTTGCCCTTTGCTATGTATTAGATGAACATTTTGCCCTTTGATGTTGAGAAGGCCTTTGGCCCTTTGATATAGATAATGTGCCAAGATATGAGCCAAGCAAAATCGTACATTTTTTGTCGGATTTTTGCATTGGGCATAACGTTTTGTCATAATGGCTTGAGGCATACTCTATTTAGTTTCGGGCAGCAGTAACAAGCAAAGATTTCAGAAAAAATTTGGTGATTTAAAACAGGCAAAGATTTCAGAAAAAATTTGGTGATTTGAAGAGGCAGTCGGGTCACATATAATTTGGCTCTATAATCAAGTGAAATAGCCTCTGCCAAACAATACCTAATACAAGTGTGCAACAGGATAATAAGGTGACATAGCCTCTGCCAAACCAATCTTGTTAATTTGGGATTTTCAGTTCTGGAGAAAAACCTTTTTGGGATTTTTTTAAAATGATTTTCCTATGGTGTTGGGGTTTTTAACTACCGAAAAAAAAAACCGATTTCCAAAAATCAGTAAGATTTCTTTGCTTATGATTTCGATTTTCTCTTCCCAATCTTCTTCTGCATGCATATCTTTGCTTATGATTTCGATTTTCCCTTCCCAATCTTCTTCTCCGTGCATATGCCACGATTGTGTTGTATGATTTCGAGAACATTTCTTGCTGGATGTCTAGATTATTTTTGGAAACATTCTATATGCGTGCAGCTCCGTTTAAATATGGTGCTTACTAATGGTGAGTAGGCATGCAGACCAGTATGAAGATGGACTTAAAGCTCCAAATTGTAAGTTAGGGTTTATTTGAGCTTTCGTTTTCCTTACAGTATTCTTGGTCTCTCATAAACATGTTTCGCAGATGCAAAGGCTTGAAAGAACCAGGGGGGTTACATAAATCTTCGTTTTATGCTATTAATTTACATCTATTTGATTCTCGAGATATGATTTTGGGATCCGATCTTTGGTTTTAGTTCTTTTTCTTTCAATTATGTAGTAAAAGAAGGAGACCACTCCATTTTTTCAATGCAAATGGTTTGAATTCGACATTTTTTCAATCTCATATTTGTCTATTCTTATACAGCAGGTTCATTGAATCATAACATGTGGCAGTAGGAAGGCTTTAACAGATACATCATGGCCAAGGCCATGAAACTTTAAGATAGACAGCTCATATAGACGGGAAGCCCCAATCCAGACATGTAGATATTTGATTTATGCTTATTTATCGAATAACTTCCATCTTATATTGCATTGTATCATAAGCAAAGAAATTATTGTATGAAGCTTGCACCCCAATCAATCCTTATAACAACAATATTATGGAAACACATTTTGGACAAGTACAAACATTGCAACGATGGTCGCTTTTTGAAGAAATTCTTCTTCTCGTTGATATCCGGACGTTTCCCTTAAGGAGAGAATGATATAGGGTATTTTTTCCATATTTCCATTGCTTATGTTCTCAACATAATGAGGACCCGTGTTTTTTTTTATATTATTCTCTTCTGCGTGCAGAAACCATTATTCATTTCAAGGTCACTTAACAACTGGCCACTGGAGTCCATCTAGAGCTGGAGTTTTTTACAATGGGAGAATATGTGGCAGCATAGAAGTGTGCAACTTGCTAAATCATAGTCAACAGCCTACAACTGCAGCATGCCAAGGTGGCTCAGACATGCCAGGGTGGCTCAAACATGCCACATGGGCTCCAACATGCCAAGGTGGCTCAAACATGCCAGGCTCCAACATGTCAAGATGGCTCAAACATGCCAACTAGGCTCCGACATGCCAAGGTGGCTCAAACATGCCACTTAGGCTCTCTCTCTCTCTCTCTCTCTCCAAAAGGCTCTTCCAGATATTTTTGGTTTTACGCTATTGCATTCAGTATGGAATAAGAAGGGCTGGAATCTCAAAGGTACAGGTGGTATTGCATGTTATGCTCGCAATGAAATTGTGCATGCAGTGTGTGTTTTGACACATAAGGCAACTGCACAATACATTTGGATTGAATTGCCAGGTAAGGGCAACAAGATATATGTAGCTGGTTGTTATTTCCCCCCGTATAACAAAGGAGATCTGGATAAGGATGACCCATTCTTTCACTTAGAGCAGGATATACTAGCTTTGGGTTTGGCAGGAGAAGTGCTATTGTTAGGAGACTTTAATGGGCGTACGGGAAACCATCAAGCAGCTTTGGTGGGCCTAGATGGAGAAGCAGAATGGTTGGAAATGCTGGATGATACTGAGCTGAAGACAATTGGATGGAGCAGAACATCAGAAGACAATGTGAAATGGCTGACACCGCAGGGGCGTCATGTCTTACATATGTGTAGTGGTTTTGAGATGGTGATCTTCAATGGCACGGATAGGTACCCAGGCTCTGGTAAGCGCACTTGTAAAAATGCTAGTGTGGTGGATTATGTTATTGCCAAACCTACTTTTGCAGAACATGTTATTAGCTTATGCATTGGAGATGAGAATGAAAGCTCGGATCATGTACCTTTGCTCATTGAACTTCATGTACAGTGGCATCATAGGCAGCAAGAAGATACATATAAAGGTAAATGGATGTCTCTCAAGTATGATAAAGCTGATGAATATAGCGAGATATGCGAGCAGAAAATGGCATCTTTTGCATGGCCCACATCGATGGGGGATATGAGTGAGGCGCTTGTCTAGGGTTTTGCTTGAATCAAATGAATGAATGTTTTGTATCCCACCGGCAATGGAGGGGGCTGCCATGTAATGGATGGTTTGACATGGAATGTAAACAGCAGAGGCAAAAATTTAGAGCAGCACAAGGGGCAGCTAAAGTACAGGAAAGGAAAGTGTATACCAAGCTGGTCAAAAATAAGAAGAAGGCATATTTACATCGTAAACATAGGCGAATGGTGGAAGAATGGCCGGTTGATCCAAAGAAATTTTGGAATAGGCTTAAACCCCTTGAAGCATGGGGGTAATGTGTTGCAAGCGGAGGCACTAATGGAGCATGTATAATTTATACCATGTCCATGGAGTTGAGGATAAGATGGCCAAGAGACATGTGAGATGGATGATATGCTTACCTTTACTCTCGAGGATGTTCGTGGGACTCAAGAGACTTGCTAATGGCAAAGCGGCAGATGCTTGTGGCCTTAAGGCCAAAATGCTTAAGTGGGCTGGAGAAGCCGATTCTGAATAGGCTGGTCGACATGTTCAATATGGCTTTGAGAGATGGGTTTCCTAGGGCTGGCGGTTAATAGGGTTGTGCCATTGCACAAGTCGAGATGATCCGATCCGGGTAACTACCGCACCATTATGGTTGGCGACCTTTACGCGAAAACTTTATGCCTCTATACTTGAGGGCAAGATAAGCAACCGGGCGAGGGTCACAATGCTAGAGCAATAGGCCAAGCGGGCTTTAGGCCTAAAAGTCTACAAACCCACCATTTGGTCACCCTTAGTGCTATGATGGATTCAGATGGTGGGAAAAAGGAAACCTTTGTATCTTTGTATTTGTGGATTTCAGCAAGGCCTTTGACATGGTGAATAGGCAAAATCGTGGCATAGGATGGTAGATTTGGGCATCCCGATGGGGCTTAGACATGTGGTAAGTGTTCTTTATAAAAAGTACTCGTGTGCAACTCTCTTTCCCTTTTGTTGGAATGTGTGATGATGTAGTAGAGAGTAATATGGGAGTCAAACAGGGGTGTCCTTTGTCGCCTACCTTGTTTGGATTGTTCATAGATCAACCGGAGGGGTGGATAGGAGCACATGGAGGGATGGTACATCCTTGAATGGGTATGTACTTATGCTCTTGCTATATCTTTGATGATATTGTGTTGCTATCTCGAGAGCATATAGGGGATGCAAAGACATTTGGATGTGCTTGCCGGTTTTGTGATGCTAAAAGTATGCGGTGAATCTGGAAAAGACTAAGGCTGTTGTTTTTGGAGCGAATAAAACAGATCATGTGCGGCTATTTTACAAGGGTAAGCAAGTTGAGGTCGTTGAAAACTATAAGTATCTGGGTTTGAATGTAGACAAAAGTCCGAATTGGAATCAGGTGATCGAACATAGAGTGAGTCTGGGCTTAAAGGCACTATATGCAATGCGAGAGAAGGTGTGTGAATGCTGACATTTGGAACTTTGAAATGAAACGCATGCTCTTTAAAGTATTGGTACAAACGGTTATACTGTATGGTTGTGAAGCCTGGGAACCAGGCCTCGCTAATGATGGGTGGAAAAAGGTGGAAAAAATACAAAAGAAAATTTTTCACACGGAACTGGGCACTAAAATGCAAACGCCATATGATATGATGTTAGGAGAGTGCGGGATGATACCCCTTGAAGCTGAAGCTCTTTGCAAAACCTTACGTTATCCGCATAAGGTTTTATATGATATGCCCGTGAATAGCTTGCCAAGAATTGCTGCAGCAGCAGAGAGTAGTGACAAAGGTTGGTATCACGGATATTAGTAGATGGTCGGGTGAAATGGGGGATGGATATTCACGAATGCGGATGAATCAGGGAAGATATTGAGGGATGGGTTCTAAGAGTGTTCTCACTAAGACATGGAGTACGCCACCGTGAAGAAAGAGTACTATCCGGACTCGAGATGAATCCCACATTGAAGGCGCCGCATGAAGATCTTAGCTTAACCCATATCTATGAAGCATAGGCAAGCAATTGCGGGATCCTGTTAAGCTCGCACCATCTTGGTGTGGAGGTAGGGAGATGGGCAGACATCGCTCATGATCTTAGACATTGTCACTTGTGTAGTGACGGTGTGTGGTGGAGGATGAGGCTCATATCTTACTTTGTTGCCGTGCTTATTCGGACTTAAGAGTCATACATGGGATCAGTGCTACCTCCCTTGAGGAGTTCTTTTCAGATCCAGGGGGCATCCATCGGGGATATATTGTTGACATTCTTAAACATAGAGATACTTGTTTGAAAAATCAGAAGGTACGAGAGATTGAGATAGAGGAGCCCAGTGTGTTACTCTCAGAAGACGCACTGGATGACTTGTTTTATAATTTTGAATGTAACTTGTAAACGTCTCATAGACCTGGTGGTCTCGAAGACGGAATAATATATTTCATTTTCATTTCATTTCTCTCTCTCTCTCTCTCTCTCTCTCTCTCTCTCTCTCTCTCTCTCTCTCTCTCTCTCTCTCTCTCTCTCTCTCTCTCTCTCTCTCTCTCTCTCTCTCTCTCTCTCTCTCTCTCTATGAAATGATGTTGGTAGAATGTAATATGTTACCCTTGGAAGGTGAAGCCCTCTTCCGAACTCTGACTTACTTGAAAAAAGTTTTAGAAATGGAAGATGACAGGTACCCAAAACTTGCTATGTTAGAGAGTTCATGTAAAGGCTGGTATGCCGACCTTCACAAGTGGCTTGAGAAATGGGGCATGAAAATGGACGATTTTGATTCAAAAACAATTAGAGAGTGGGTGACCACAAATATGTTGCAGAAAATGTGGGATAAGGGAGGAACAAAAATGGATGATTATAGAAATCAAATGAATCCAATGCTGATAGGTGCAGGTTACTTGGTAGAAAATTTGTCGATGAAAATGAGACACACGATATGTAGAATGAGATTGAGCTCGCATCATCTTGAGGTCGAGGTAGGCAGATGGAAAAACATACCAAGGAATCAGATATTTTGTAAGATTTGTGGTCTAGATGAGATAGAAGATGAAGAACATGCAATTTTAAATTGCCCAGCCTATCAGAACATCCGGCAAAGGTATGGAACGTGTGCGGTATCCTTAGCTCATTTCTTTGAACTTCCGACTAAAGCCATTGGGAATTACTTGATTGAAATGCTTCAACAAAGAGAATCACATATAAGAGACTTAAATGCCTTACTTGGAGAAGTTGACGATGAGTTAGAGAGATCTGAGCATGAAGACGCTCCATTTTCTGGGAGCACTTCAGATGATTTCTATTTTGATGATGTAATGGACCTCTGAATGTCACATAGACCTGATGGTCTCAATTGACATAATAATACAAACTCTCTCTCTCTCTCTCTCTCTCTCTCTACTATCTATCTATCTATCTATCTCTCTCTCTCTCTCTCTCTCTCTCTCTCTCTCTCTCTCTCTCTCTCTCTCTCTCTCTCTCTCTCTCTTAGGTTGGCCACATGCTATAAAATACCCGTTTTGGGAGGAGAGGACTCCTCCCCATTATCGAATTTTTTTTTGGGAGGAGAGGAGAAACCATCTCGAGGGCCCCTCAAATTTTGGTTTCCTTCACCGGAGAAGTACTCCATCGAATCATTCCTAGGTCAAGTTTTTGTGGGATAATTCCCTCCAATTTTGAATCGGCCTCCAAAATATGGGATATTTCTTCCCTGTTCCTGGCTGGTAGGTAAGCTTTGTGGGATAATTCTTTTCTTTGTTCTTTGTGCGGGGTTCCATTTCCGGCCGTTCTATCATGGATCCACTGATTCTTGGAATGATGATTGCCATGCTATTGCGTGCTCGACAATCGGAATCGCATTCCAAAGGTTCCGCTTTGCGGCTTTCGGAACTAAACGAGCTTGAAGACCCAATGAATGTGTTCGATGGCGATGCCTTGCCGAAAAATTGCGGTATGTTCTTACGTGGCTTGCCTCATCTTTGATGTTAGCGGATTATGCCGGGTTAGAAGGCCACCTAGAAGATTTTGGATTGCTCCAAGGCAAATGACCCAATGGGATAATATAGATAATCACGCATGGAATTGTATAGCTTCATTTGAAGATGATATGTGGCATCAATTTTACTGAGAATGAAGAGGGCCAGCTTTGAGAGACTAGTCGGGCTCGTTGTCCCCTATTTGATTAGGCCAGGGGGTTAAGGTTAGGGCTCCAGTTGATCCCGGGAAAGTCAGAGCCATGGTTCTTTACTTTTCGGCACATGGTGATATGCCTTTGCATGTGGGTCAGAGATTCTATGTTGGAAAAGCTACAATCTTGAGAAATATACTAAAAAATCACACTAGTGTTGGCCTCCAAGACAATGCTTTACAAAGGTTTGTAGCCATGCCTTCTCGGAGCCGACCCGACTCAATGTATAAAAGAATTTCATGATGCAACAGGGATTGCCAAATGTGTATGGTGTTTGTTGATGGATCCCATATTTTTCTATGGAGGAAACCCAAGAAGAGTGACTCTCTCTCTCTCTCTCTCTCTCTCTCTCTCTCTCTCTCTCTCTCTCTCTCTCTCTCTCTCTCTCTCTCTCTCTCTCTCTCTCTCTCTCTCTCTCTCTCTCTCTCTCTCTCTCTCTCTCTCTCTCTCTCTCTCTCTCTCTCTCTCTCTCTCTCTCTCTCTCTCTCTCTCTCTCTCTCTCTCTCTCTCTCTTCTCTCTCTCCTTTCCCAGAGCCATAACTCTCCCGGTGTCCAGTTGATTGGCTTGGGCTCTTTGGAAAGCTGATTCCGAGATCTTTCTAACAGTATATGGCATGACCAGTTTGGATCTGTTTAGGTATCTGTAATTGTAATTTTCCGGTCGGGTATTTTCAGCAAAGGTGGACTTGGTTGCAAGTTCGTGGGTCGCTACCCGACAATGGCACTGGAAGAAGCGGATCGCATCAAAAGGCAAAGAGGAAGATTCCAACTCAGTAGCAAGCGGAGGAAATTTCGTTGAGTACTATTCGAATGAACTCATAGCATTCAGCAGAGGCATCTCGCAAGGAGAAATTAATGGCGAAATCCAACACCTTCGGTGAGAATGAATCAATCGAAAACAAACTTCCGGAGATGCGAAATGAGATTGACCAGTAAAATCTGAAATTGTTGAATTACTGAGGAGACAAGAATCAAGAACAACATGCACCGAGTTCTATGAATTAAAACAAGCATTTGAATCATATGTGGAGACACAGGGAAAGAAAGCAAAGGGCTTTAAATCTTGAATTGTAGGCTTTGCCCGAAAGGGACAAGGAGAATCTGAAAGAGGTAGTTTCAAAATTTTTCGCGGAAGAAAATGCAAGTAACAACCTGGATTTCTTTGAAGCTTTTAATTGGTTCACGTGATCATGGAACAAGGCATATTTTGGTTAAATTTGTCAATAAAGAGGTTAGATTTTAGGTTTTAAAGCAGAGGCATACATTGAAAGGCAAATTCATTTGAGTTAACGATGATCTTACAAAAGATCGATTCTGCGAGAAAAAAGCGAGAGTTGGCAAAGTTTAAAGAGGCAAAACAAAATAACCGGAAGGTGAAATGGCTCAAAGGGGAAGGTTGTTTTGAATAGGTACTTGGGGGGAGGCTTACGAATAGCGGTATGGAATATTAACCGGCTGACTATTGACAAAGTTCTTAGCATGTATACAATTCTAGAGAAAGTGGATGTTATGTGTTTCGTGGAAACTAAGGAACATGATATGTATGCTCTTCCGGATATTGAGGGATTCGAGATGATATATTCAAAGGAAAAATATAAGATTGAGAACACAGATAATCTTGGCAATGGTGGCCTAGCTTGCTTTGTTAGACCAAAGATGCAAAGATTTAATCCACGTATTAGAAAGGATAAGAACCAACAAGTACATTTGGCTGGAAATAAAAGGATCACATATCCCGTATTTCATGGCAGTATGTTATTTTGCTCCCAAGCACACAAAAACATATTCAGTAACTGATGCATCTCAGGATGACTTGTTCTTTGCTTTGGAACAGGACATCATGGATTTCCAAGCACGCGAGGCAAGATAATATTGGCGGTGATTTTAATAGTAGGATTGGCACTCTAGAGACTGCTTCACTCCTCACAGGGGATAAGGATCCATTGTGGCTGGAGGAGATGGACGATCATGATATGCAAATCTCGGGAAGGAGAAGACGGTCAAAGGATCTAACTGTCACTAAAAGTGGGCGGCGGTTTCTCGGCTTATGTGGCGGCGAAATTTGATAATATGTAATGGGGTGAACCGGATTTCCTCATTCCATGAATAACACTTGTCGAGACGAGGCAAGATAATAATATTGGCGGGTGATTTTAATAGTAGGATTGGCACTCTATAGACCGCTTCACTCCACGGGGGATAAGGATCCATTGTGGTCGGGAAGAGATGGACGATCATGATATGCAAATCTCGGGGAAGGAGAAGACGGTCAAAGGATCTAACTCATCACTAAAAGTGGGCGGCGGTTTCTCGGCTTATGTGGCGGTGCAAATTTGATAATATGTAATGGGCTGGACAGATTTCCTCATTCCATGAATAACACTTGTCGAGCAAGGAGTATCAGATTATTTAGTTATGGCGTAAGAATCATTGTGTGGACGTCATCGATTTTCTGATGAGGGAATGAAGAGCTTGAATCGGACCATAACCCATTGCATTTCTCTCTAAAGGTTGACCGACCTGTTATCAAAGATCAATATAAGCAAAAGAAATATTTTCGAAGCCTCATCTCCATAATCGATCGCTCTTGTGTTGAAGACAAGGCAGACCAATTTACAATGGGAAGGGGGTCTAAATGCCATGAACAGCCAACTAGTAAAGCTTTTAGAGGATGCGGCCAGATGGGAGATCTTTATCTCTCAAAGAGCACGCAGAGGCCTACCATGTAGAGCATGGTTTGACCGAGAATGCCGAGATGCTAAGCGTCGATGGCAAACATGTGATCGGCATCTTAAAATGCACTATAAACAAGTGCTATAAAAGCGTTTTATAAGGTGTAAGAAAAGGCAATATATCAAGCAAAGGCGGCCAGATTTTGTGTCAAAGATATCTAGACGAGCCTAAACTTTTCCGGAATGGCCTTAAGAAGACTAAAAGCAATGATATTCCACTTGAAGCGAGAGGAGCTATGGCAATATGTAATGGCTCTCTACCATAATGCAGCAGCCAACACAAACATTGTGAGATCGACATTGGTAATTAAAGAGGAGGAGGTAAAGGATGGCATTACATCGTTATCAAATGGTAAAGCACCAGATCTGAATTCTCTTAGTCTTTGAACATCTAAAATGGGCAGGTCCAAGTGTTGTTCCTATCATTACTGCATGTTTAACCTTGCATTGGCACAAGGCTTCCCGTTTGATTGGTGCGAACAGCAGTGGTGCCGATATTCAAAGGGGGATCTAGACAAAATGCAAGTAACTATAGAACAATTCTGGTAAGTAATTTGTTCTCAAAACTTTTTGCATCTATTTTGGAGAAAAAATTGAGCTTATGGGCAGAAGTCAATCAAAAAAGGGCAGTAACGCAAGCTGGTTTTAGGCCGGGCAGATCCACTTGTTGCTGTTGAAAACGGTCTTTGATAATGTTAAAGGAACAAAAAAACCAGTGTATGTGGCATTCGTTGACTTTAAAAAGGCCTTTGATAAGGTTCCACGTGTGCAATTATGGGAAAGACTAGAAACGCTTAATGTGCCACTTGAGCTTAGAACTGCAGTACAGGTGCTCTATGAGAAGGTGCTTGTAGAATTATCACAACCTTTTTCATTAGATGTTTCAGCTCATGTAGAAAGTGACATTGGAGTGAAACAGGGTTGCCCGATGTCTCCCACCTTATTTGGCTTGTTCATTGATGGTCTAGAGGCTTGGCTACATAATAATTGCCCAGGAGGTACTGAAGTACATGGCTACATTGTACAGTTATTGATGTATGCCGATGATGTTGTTATATTTTCAAGATCAAAAGAACACATGCAAAAATACCTAGATGGATTGGCTGCATTTTGTGATCAAACAGGCATGCAAGTGAACTTAGACAAGACAAGTGTTATGACGGTTGGTGCTCTCAAACAGAACCTATTTTCAGATATAAAAAGGAGTCTTGTGAGTATATGTGATTCTTATAAATACTTGGGCCTTATTTTCAGCAGGAATCATAGATGGAATATGTGTATTTCACAACGAGTTGATGGAGGGCAAAGAGCCTTATATGCGTTGCATAGCATGTGTAGGAGGTTTCATTTATGGTCTTGGAACCTTAAAGTAAAGTCAGACAGTCCACTTGTGCAAAGTGTAATCCTATATGGATCTGAAATTTGGGGCCAAGCATTCCGCAATGTCTATGGGATGATATAGAACAAGTCTTGAAGAAGTTCTTAAGGCTTGAGTTGGGAGTGAAAGCTCAAACACCTTACCCTATGATGTTGACGGAAAGTGCCACTTGAGGGAGAAGCTATTTTGAGGTGTATTATGTACCTCAAGAAGGTGTTGGCATTGGATGAATCTCGGCTTGCTCACAAAGCTTTGATATCAAGTAAAGAGAAAGGATTATTACATGATGTAACAAAATGGATCCAAAAATGGGATATCCAATGGGAAGAAGTGATCTTGGTTGACTCGGATCTAAGACAATGGATCTCTAAGAAGATACTTATGAAGATGTGGAGGCAGCCCAAAACTAAGATGATCTTATACAAGCAAAGCATAAATCCGAATTTGACGCCATCTACACACTTACAGGAAAATATTTCAATACAAAAGAGACATTCTATCTGCAGGATCCGTCTTAGCTCCCACCATTTGGGAGTAGAAGTGGGGAGATGGGGGCATATCATACCACGAGATCAAAGATACTGCAAGGTATGTGACTCAAACCAGGTGGAGGATGAAGATCATACATTGCTTCGATGTAGGGCCTATGAAGCAATTCGAGATAAACACGGTATTCATTATAACGATCTACCCACTCTTTTTACACTTAATAGTGATACGTTGGGAAAATATTTGATTGAACTTCTCCAACATAGGGATACTTGTTTAAGTTTGAGTGAGAGTGATGAGCTAGATGAGGATTTGGAAACTCATCTATTATTTTATGAAGATGTTTAAGTGGTTTTGTCTAATAGGCCTTTGAGGCCTCCCATAGACATAATAAACTCTCTCTCTCTCTCTCTCTCTCTCTCTCTCTCTCTCTCTCTCTCTCTCTCTCTCTCTCTCTCTCTCTCTCTCTCTCTCTCTCTCTCTCTCTCTCTCTCTCTCTCTCTCTCTCTCTCTCTCTCTGATTGGGTTTGATAGAAGAGTTGGCTCCCTTCCCCAAGCTGAACAAGGCCAGGACTTGGCATGGCTGCCTTACCAGTGGAGAGAGGCCAGACCCCAGGAGATGGACCCCAGAAAGGTTGCTGAGGTAGCATTTCCTCGCAGTGTTCCTCCCGAGGCCTATGCTAATGCTCCTCCTGAATTGTTAGATCCTGCATTCAGGCAACCTGCTTTGAGCAAGTTCAAAAAAATACAAGATCGGTCCGGGAGAACTTAGAAAACCATGAAGTATCCCCAAGGGTCGATCATGTAGAAACCTAAGAGTTTTCTCGTTCGGGCAGTAAAGAGGCTTTTGAATGGCAATTTAACTTTGCCATATCGTTCGGAATGCGAAATTACTCTAGGAACCAAGTTACATAGTCAGTTTTGACAACGAAAGAAATACGAACACTCTACATGGAAGTATTCTGCAGCTACCTCATAGGCCAAATGACTACGAATGTGTTGGACATGAGCTACTTTGGCGCTTCTTGGAGAAGGGGTGGTATTCTACCCATGAAACTTGCTCTCTAGGGTAATGTCGACATTCTAAGCCCATTGGAAAAGTCAATTCATAGTTCCAGAGTGCGGGAGTTGCCCGTCCGTTGCCAAAGCCATAGGGAGAGGACATTTGGGACAAGCTGCTTCCAAAAGGTTTTAAGGGTCTGTCTTCTAGTGCCAACAACCTCCCTCTACGTGATGACACTATGCATGATCCTGGTCGAACCTTACTAGGATATGGCCTTAGAAACGTAAACCATGTGTATTGTTAGGTTATTGAAAGATTTATGTTATGGAGGTCGAGTTTTGGTCTTTTGCGCTTGAGACATAGTCGAGAAGTTGCAATTGAAGACGGGAAGATAGGAACTGACGAAATGGGGTTTAGATCTGTCCTCCTCCCATTGTGGCAATTAGAACTCAAGTGCCGCTTTTGCAGTAGGAAGACATTCTTTGGGATTATTCTGGATGGCCGAGAGATGGTGACCCCATTTTTTTAGTTGCCATGGCTCTGCATCCATGTTTAGAGATGGTGCACCAAGTTATCCATGAAAATGACCACGTTTTGGCCTCCAAAACGTAAACCCAATGTATCGTTAGGTTATTGAAGTGCTTACATTATGGAGGTCGAGTTTTGGTCATTTGCATTTGGGACATGGTCGAGAAGTTGCAATTGAAGACACGAAGCAGTAAAAACTGATAGAATGGGATTTGGACCTATCCTCCTTCCCCTGTGGTAATTAGAAGTCAAGTGCCGATTGTATACAGATTATTTTTAATAGAAGTATCCAAAAGAGTAGGAATTATTAACCTTGTCATATATTCTAATGCATCCTGTAAGATCTAATCATATGGCTTGTCTTCCTCGCCATGCCCATTGAATCATTTTGGGATACGCATACAAGTAACACTTCTCTAGTGTGTTAGTTCATACACATGCTTTGATATGGATTTGGTGTATTAGAATCTCCAGGTTTCTTAAGGGAACCAATCTTTGTGCAAAATTATGCAAAAAGGCATCAATTACATTAGGATTCCTATAGCAAATTGAGGTGTTACACTCAGATCTAAATATCTTGAGCTATGCTAATCTTCTTCAAATGATTTTTAAAGGAGCAGCAAGAGAAAAGTTGAGTGGAAATTTTTTTAGCTCAATTTGGATCTGGAATATCTGAGAAAGTCGAGTTCAAAGTTGGAAAAAAATTGGTCAGTGCACTTTCTTAAGACAACGGGTCTGCACACTCAAATGATGATATCTCGAGTTCTACTAAACATTTTTGGATGATTTTCAAAATTACAAGCAGAGATAAGTTGTAAGAACATGCGGGGGAAAATCGGGCTTGATTTGAAACCGGGATAGGGAAAAACGAGTTCAAACTATTACAGAAAACCAACAAGCAGATTTTTGGATCTCGATCTTTATAACAGTTTTTTGCGTGATTGCAATTGGCACATATCTGAATAGGATCTAAGATCATGTGCAGGATATAAAATTGTAGTTTGGATCACCAAAAGTGCCTATGTAGTAGCAGAGATACTGCAAAAGTGGCACTTGACGTTTAATTGCCGCAGTGGGAGGAGAATAGATCCAAATCCCATTCTGTCAATTTCTATTACTTCAGGTCTTCAATTGCAATTTCTAGGTCATGTCCCAAGTGGAAACGACCTCCATAACGTAAACCCTTCAATAACCTAACAATACACAGGGTTTATGCTTCGGAGGCCAAAAAGTGGTCATTTTCATGGATAACTCAGTGCATCATCTCTAAGCATGCATGCCGAGCCATGATAACTGAAAAAACAAGGGTCAGATCTATCGGCCATTTAGAACAATCCCAAACAATGTCTTGCTACTTCAAAAGCGGCACTTGAGTTCTAATTGCCACAACGGGAGGAGGATAGATCCAAATTCCATTCCGTCAGTTCCTAATGCTTTCTGTCTTCAATTCCAACTTCTCGGTTATGTCTCAAGTGCAAAGGACCAAAATTCAACCTCTATAATGTAAACCCTTCAATAACCTAGCAATACACAAGGTTTAAATTTCGGAGGCCATGTCCTAGTAAGATTCGACCAAGATCATGCATAGTATCATCACGTAGAGGGAGGTTGTTGGTGCTAGAAGACAGATCCTTAAAACCTTTCGGAAGCAGCCTTGTCCCAAATGTCCTCTCCCTATGGCCCTGGCGACGGACGAGCAACTCCCGCACTTCAGAACTGTGAATTGACTTTTCCAATGGGCTTAGAATGTCGACATTACCCTGAGGAGAAAGTTTCATGGGTAGAAGACCACTCCTTCTCCATGAGGCGCCAAAGTAGCTCATGTCCAACACATTCATAGTCAATTGGCCTATGAGATAGGCTGCTAATACTTCCATGTAGAGTGTTCGTATATCTTTCGTTGTCAAAACTGACTGTGTAACTTGGTCCCTAGAGTAATTTCGCATTCCGGACGATATGGCAAAGTCAAATTGCCATTTCGAAGCCTCTGTACTGCCCGAACGAGAAAAACTCTTGGGTTTCTACACGATCGGCTGCAGGGCACTTCATGGTTTGCTAAGTTCTCCCAGAGCGATCTTGTATTTTTTTTTACTTGCTCAAAGCAGGTTGCTTGAACGCAGGATTCAACGATTTAGGAGGGGCATTAGCATATGGCCTCCCGGAGGAACACTATGAGGAAAGGCTGCCTCAGCAACCTTTCTGGGATCCATCTGTTGGGGTCCATTTCGGTAAGGCAGCCACGCCAAGTCCTGGCCTTGTTCGACTTGGGGAAGGGAGCCAACTCTTCTATCAAACCCAATCACAGAGAGAGAGAGAGAGAGAGAGAGAGAGAGAGAGAGAGAGAGAGAGAGAGAGAGAGAGAGAGAGAGAGAGAGAGAGAGGGAGGGAGGGAGAATGAGATGAGAGACCCAATCACAGAGAGAGAGGGAGGGAGGGAGGGAGGGAGAATGAGATGAGATGAGATAAGATGATTATTTATTGTCTGTGAGACCATCAGGTCTAGAAGACATAACCATCATTCATTTAAATTGGATTTATGTCTGTTCCAAAAGCACGCCACTTTTGCATACCCTTTTTTCAATATAGTGTTGTGGTGTGTGACATGCTGTTTTGCAAGGTTGCAAATTTTTACATTATAGTAGTGGGTGGTTTAACATTTTTTTGTTTTAGTGAGAAGAATGTGTTGTTTGATTAGCATTTGTAGATAACAACACATCAATATACACAGAACACTTTTAACATTGTATTCACTTGATATAAAGATTACATCATGGAGGGACTAGTCCTTTCTTTGTCAAATAACTCTCAAGATAGGGATCCATCTCCTTAGTCCGATCTAGTTCTGGATGCATTTTGACAATATCTGATACTGTTTTACCAGCAGCCAAGCCACTCATAATGGGCATGAATAGTACTAGAAACTCATCTGTTGAGTAATCTAGTGGAGTATAACTTGGTGGATTTAGAGCCTGACCTTGATTATAAAAGCACTTAAGAGCATCATCATCTACTATTATGATGTCCTCTTTCTTTTGAATGCCAAGCTGATCCATCATAGTACCAAGATGTTTCACGAAGACCGGTTTGCCATCCGGATCTCTTGGATGTGGAAACTTTATACACTTAGTTTGGTCCCAAATTGTCACAAAGTCTCGATTCATGCCTGGTAACACCCTAAGAACTTCATCAATATTTCTGCGTTCCATTGAGGACCAGATGGCAACTCGAAACAATCTGAATGCCTCATTCATCATATCTTCTAAGTGTGGGCGAGGATAGATCCACTTAGTATTCGATTCTAGAGGGACTTGTTTGAAGTCATCCCTGTTAATAAGCTTCTTAGGAAATGTTTTACACAGGACACCATTCAGATCGAAGGCAATGATTTTGTCACAAGTAGGTGGAGCCCTGAACCATGGAAAACAAAGAGTTAGCCATACAAAAATGGTCTTCAATACACGCCAAGCGCGTTTTGTCCGTCAGAAGTAAGCTACATATCGCACCTGGCGTGAATTACCTTTCATCATCGTTGTCATCCCCAGCAGTCGTAGTGTCTACTTCACTCCCCGGATGCTCACTGCCAGAAGCATCAACTCCACGGTTTAGTTCAGACATGTTCTCTTCTATGAAAGCTACCTCAGGAATTTGATTCCTAACCTCAGTGGTTGAATCTGAGCTTGCATGATCATCCTGGCTTGTATCAGGAGCTATTGTAGTCATACGCCCAAGTGTAACATTACCAGTTAGAATATTACCAAGCATGGACTCCATATTTTGCTCCATGATCTCACGTTCCCGCGCCAGCATTGCGGCCTTCTCCTCGGGGGTTGCATTGCTTTTTGAACATTCTGGACTTGCCCTTGGAGGCTTTTGTGAAATAGTAGTCTGCTTCTGCCCTTTGTAAGGTACCAAAGCCAACGGATTTTTATCTTTGAGAGGACCCCAATCAGCCGTAGCTAGTACCTTTTCGAAAAACACTTCAAGGAAATCCCTGGACTGGTCATCGTTGACGAAACTTAGACATCTTCTTGATGTCTTCAGGGCTTCTCTGCCAATATACCCTCCAACATGAAGTTCACAGCAAGTGGTATCAAGTGGTGCAAAAGCCTCAACAAGATAGCTTGCCAAATTGATTGCAAACCCATGTTTATTCAAGGCACCCTTTTCTTTCCTCAGCAATTCCAGAGTGATGTCTTTCCGGTAAAGGTCAGAAACATCAAATTCCTGGCATTCATTCGCTTCGTCCTCATCATCTGCTTTGTAGAACACATTTTTCAAGCTGGGTTCATCCAAAAGAGAACACTGCCATGCACCTTTATCTGATGTCCCTTTGATCTTAGCTACCTCATAATCATCATCTGGTACAAGGGATATCATTATGAAGATTATACAGGCGCTTTTAAACTGCATCCTCAAATCAGTATCCTTTGTCTCAAAGAGAAGAGTACCTTCCCTAACGACCTTTAGGCATTCCAAGTCGTATAAAGTCACCAAATCATGCATATGAAGCTCTCCTGGGGGGCATATGGTGACAATAGTAAAGAGCTTTTCAGTTGTTAAGCCTATGCAGCTAGTAAAAAAACTGTTGCACTCTTTTTGAGTCATTCCCTTCTCTCCTTTTGCAGTCCTGCTATCCAATACAAACAGAGAAATATTATGAGGGCTTATTGTTGTATCGAGTAGGAGACCTTTATAGCCAGTAGAGACCAGGTATTGGAGTGCAGGTAAGTCACCACCAGCATCTTTCAGGATGGCAACCTTTCTTCTCAGCTCAGCCATCATCTTATCTGATAGTTTTGTAGTGTGCTGTTGGTTCTTTGATTTCCTGTTTTGCAGAAAGTCCTTGGACCAGAAGACGTATTTCTTGATGTCATCAGTAGACACGCCATACTTGTCTAGCAGGCCGAGTTCAAACAATGTTACATCACCAGATAGCTTCTAAAGTTCTTGACCAACTGCTACCTTCATAACTCGCATGTCCTTTATATGAGTGCAATAATCAACGAAGGACATTTGTCCTTAACTGAAGAAACCTTTTGTACAGAACTTCTTTGTTTATGCATTGATCTAACAGACAAATGACTTCATCATCCTGAAGGCCCTGTACTTTCCTCATCTTGGTGGTCTTCAAATCAAATATTGAAGTATCTTGAGGAGGCACTCTTTCCATTGCATCTGGCAGCTGTTTCTGAGCATAAGCATCCCAGAACTCATTCCACTTCGCCCAGACTTCGTCCTTAGCGAAGATGATCCTTTAGGCATCTGTAGGGCCTCTCGAAGATGCTTCAGACGTCTCCCCTGCTTTCTCCCGGCCTTGGTTTCTTATCTTGGATGATAGTCTGGGCCAAGTTCTTTTCCAACGCCTTATACTCCTCAGACTTCGTGCCTCCCTGTTTTGTTTGCAGCGGTCTTCCATATTCTATCCATTGCTGGCGGGCATGACGGAGTTGTTCCATGTAAGGGCTGCACGAATAAGGAAATCATATCAGCCAAAAGGATATATCAGGAATGGACAAAGCCAGACGTGCCCAAAACGTTTCTGGCGTGTATTCAGCTGCCATAGTCATGCTGCCAATTCGCGCCGATGGCAGCTGAATACACGCCAGAAACGTTTTGATCAGGCAATAGATTGCCAATTCGCGCCTGGCGCGTAGTAGCATGAATACGTGCCAGGCACGAATTGGCAATCTACTGCCTGCCTAAAACGTTTTTGGCGTGTACTCATTCTAACAATTTGCGTCAGGCGCGAACTGACAACATGAACACAGAAGAGGAGTATGAGCAGTCGGGCAGAAGATTTATTGACAGTAAATACAGAACAAACACTGCACAATAATCAGACCAATGAACAAACGCCTAAACACTTATCAAAGAATCGAACAGTGAACGAATGGCACACTGAATGATGAACAATACTGGTCTTGAACAGCTTCTCTCGTGGCTCGGCCAGAGTTCGGAGCAGCACGACCTTTGGGCGGCATCTTCGTGACGATCTTGAGCGCCTTAGAGTTCTTGAATTCTTGAGCGCCTCGGAGCAAGTCTGCAATCGAAAAGCAAGAAATGAAATTCAAAAACTTATATAGATTTCGATAAGCAATCGAGGGTCGAGTTTGATTAACCGATTCGACTTTGGATCGACGATCCGATAGAAGCGAGCGGTTAACCGATTCGACTTTGGATCGACGGTCCGATAGAAGCGAGCGGTTATTCGGATCGACTTTAGATCGACGGTCCGATAGAAGCGAGTGGTTATTTAGATTTCGCAGATCGACTTCAAATCGACGGTCAGCAATCTTACGATTGCGCCTAATGGACGGCACGCGATTGTACGAGCATTTAATGGTTCAACGCATGGAATAAATTACTACTCCTATATTTTAAAGTAGCCAAAATAGGTTTAGCTAAACTACATTCAAACTGGGGCTAGAAGTTTCTAACACTTGGCTAAACTAAATGGTTTTTCTCCATCACACTTTCTTGCTTTTGGCTAAATTTTCACAAAATGGAAAGACAAATATTAGCCATCACGCTATAGTAATTTAAAAAAATTCCAAGCATTTTGGCAAATACATTGAATTTATTGTAAATACATAAATCAAGACACAAGCATACATGAACATGTTCAAAAACCTAAAAAAAAAGGGACTACATTGTTCATTTTCCTCTAATGCTTCAACTTTGTACTTGGAACAAGAAAGAAAGTGGAAAAAAGAAAGAAAAATATAAACCCTATTTGAAATTTCTTAACTTTGTACATACATTGGTGTTGAATTTTGGGCTAATCTATCCATTTTTCCAAGCCCACTCTATCTTAGGTTTAGCTAATCGGCGTTCTGATGGATATATCTAGAGGTAAAGGTTTGGCTATTCAACCTAAAAACTCACTTGGGCGGCAAAAAATTTGGGCTAAAATTTTCTTTTTTTTAGGCATTTTTTCCATTTACTTTAGCCGTTTTTCTTGGCAAAACTGCTACAAAATAGCCATTTGGCTAACCTTAGCCGTTATTTTATTCCATGGTAACTTCAACGACCGCCGTATTATGAAATCCATAATTAGATTTCACTCAACCGTTAAAAAAAAGTGCAATTAATGGAGAATTTGAAACTGCCACCTAATCTTGCCGCCAGCCTTTTTTCCATTCGAAGAGCTCGAAAGAACTCAGAAGAACTGGGAAGAACTCTGCGCCTGAGCGATGTCAAGCACCTTCATGTAAGTTCATCTACTCTTCTAGATCGCAAGCTTTAATTTAATCCCATAATCTTACAAGATTGAACAGTGTTGGAGAGGAATGTTCCATGCTGACGACGAATTTGAAGAGGAGGGTGGGAAAATGCATGATAGAATCAGTCGATCCGGAAGCAGTATGCCATGGAAATGATCATGTGAAGATCCTAGTTACCAGTTGCCATTTCAACGACGAAGCATTACCCAGAAGGCATCCTGATGGAGACACAGTCGGAGAAAGCATCAGAACCTTTGTTGCATGGCCAATAATTCGCTTAAAAAATGTGAGTTTTATTTTTTCGGAAGAAATAGAGGAAGATGCATCAGAAGAAGTAGATTGAGTAGACATACTAAGATGCTCAAGCTGATTCTGTCATTTGTATGAAAGTAATACGCTTGCATACCAGACCATTCATTCAAAATTTCAAAACTATAAGGCCCGCAGACCAGACCATTCAGGAATTTACAAAACACTAGACACTCTTTACATTGTTTTAATTAGATCTGTGTGTTATTCCTCTGTGTGTTATTCCTCAGTAGTATCAAATGCTGGCACAGTAGTCTCAAATGTTGGCACAGGTTGTAGAAACAGAAGCTGGCACACAAGAATCTGGCAAATTAGATGGTGCAGCTATTGATATATTACCCAAAATGGCTTTGAGTCCTACAACTCTCGTTCTCAGCTGAGCATTCTCCATTTCAAGCCTCTTCGAGCTTGTAGCCATTCCCGACTACATCTCACCAAGAACGGTCATATTAATATGGCAGTAAATATCAAGACCTTCACGAAACTATAAGATTGGCATAGGCCCTGGCAAGAAATGTCCTTCCGCAATGTATGAACTTCATTGAAGACGCCCAGCGTAGGTTCAAACCGCCTCAACCGCAAAGGCATTTGAGTTAAAGCTAGGCGGGAGGTGGGGGCACTAGGCTTAGTAACTATATAATGCTAGCTTAATTCGGCCAAAAGCGAATTCCATTCATTTATAATTTAAATGCACTTTAGTGATTTCGGCCACGCTGCGCCAATCCATTCATTTATAATTTAAATGCACTTTATGCCCATTGTTAATTCGGTGATTAGTATTAAGAGGACTTGCCATTGTACCCAACTACTTTGAAGTTTAAACTCATTGGATGCATTAATATAATTAGCAAAGGATCTTTTTGTAAGTTAATACTAAGATAAGCAAGTTAGTTATCAGATGCAATTCACGCCAGCGTGTATTGACCATCAGTACAATTTAAACATTTTGCACGTAAACTTAAATCGCTACCGCATGATTTCAAAACTAAGGTTATCAAAATTACAGAAGAATTCAAAACAAATTACGTAACTTAAAACAAATTGCGTGAAGTAAGTCTTTGTATTATCGTAAAAATATTTTTTACATAAGGAGGGCCTTTTATTAGCGTTGCCTAGTTCTTTGATCCAAAATAACAAAAGTTCAAGGCGCTTTTTAAGGAGATGCCTAGCTCCATTCAAAATCATCATTGAGGCCTTTTTGAGATGCCCAAATTTGCTTTCCCCGCACAAAAACTAAATAACAAACAAAAAAAAGATTTTAGGGCTCATCCTCCTCGTCCCCTCCTCTTTCTTCCTCTCGAAGCTTTCTTACCCATCTCTTCAAGGATGGCTTCGCCTTTTATCTTCATCATCGGAGGAGGAGAGGGCATCCATGATAATCTCTTCTTCTCTTCCTCCAATTATTCATGCCACTCCTCATCCACTTCCTCCATTTCTTCTGCTATTTCTACCTCCTTCACAAAAGCCATATGTGCACCTGATCATGGTTATCAAATAGTAATTCTATTTCTTTGTGCTCCATCTAAATAGAGTGCATAATAAAAAACATTAGAAACATGAGCCTGGCGATGCCGGGCATTAGTCGTGGACGTGTGGAATGAGTAGATGTAGCCGTGGAGATGCATGGAATCTAGGGTATCGATTGATGCTTGTGACAGTTTAAGCTTTTATTGAAGATGATAGATCTTAGGCATAGTCAACACAATTGCAATTGAAAAGTGGGTGCATGTGGAATGGGAGATGATAGAAGTATCTGGGTGTGTTTGTGTGTAGTAGTATCTGAGTTAAGTCCTTTCAGTTCTTTAATTTACAATATGATAGATCCTCGAACCATAAACCCATAAATCCCTACAAACCTAAACCCATATCCTTATCCCATTAAACTTCATCCAAGAGATTGTAATGTGTCAGAATGAATATGTATCTTTCAATGGAGTTTGTACTGTATATGGATCGTATATGTATCTTATTAGCACATGAACCTTAAATTCGTACGCCTATATCCTGCAAACACATAACCCTAAACCCACAATGCTATAAGTGTAAACCCTAATTAAAGCTCCACGGGTTTAGGCCTTTATTTGTAGTAGTTCAAAAGAAGGAATTATTAAGATAAGACTATAGGATATTAGTTATGCAAAATAAAATATGCTCAAACAAATACAGAGAATGCAAGTCACTAAATATAAAGAGAAAAATGGTTTGTTGTATAATATATGAGGATGTTCCACCAAGAACACTTATATCTTATCCAATAAATGGAGTTTACACTCTTGAGCTACATTATCATTGAAATTCAATGATAATGGACCAGTTTAAGAATCAGTTTTTGGTTTTGAAAACAGTTGATTAACACTTTAATGTCTTTTACTTCTCAAAGATGGCCACTCTATGTGATGTATGTCAACTCATATCTCAATCATGGTTGTGACGTGTGTAGGTTGTTCACGATCGACAAAAATGAAGATGTGGAACCCCAATCACCTTCCATAATTGGTGAACACTCTAGTAAGATGAGCTTTTTCTTGCAAGGTGTTCATGAAAACAATAAGCAAGAATGATCTTTTATTATCAATAATTGTTATAAGGGACTATATTTAGAGGCACACTTGGTTGTTGTAATAACTTCACAAATAGTTGTAAATCCCTACGTACTTTATTTGTATATTGCAGAAATAATCAAGATAGTATAGAGCAAGCCATATTTGGCTAAACCACCTCATTTCATGCCTAGTGGAGCAAATAATAATAAACACAAAGCGACTGATTATGATTTTATAGCCATGATTTTAGAAAACTTTAGTAGGTTTCCTATAAAGCACAATAACATGCAGACAAATAAATGATGAAACCTCGCTGAGAAGAATAATTACTGACTGAAATGTTCATGCCAAGCTGCAGTCAGGCTACCTCGATTTTGCTGCAGGCCAGCACATTTGATGGTATTGATTCATAAACAAAGTAATTTGGCATGTTTGATGGTGTTGAATTATAAAAAGAGCTTGCCCTTCAGCAACATGCAATGAATTAAAATTGAATGATCTGGAAATGCCCTCAAATATAAAGTATATGGTAAGATCGATGCACCAAATTCAGAGATTGAAGCTTCCCTTTACGTTGATAGCTACGAAGAACCAAAATAAAATTGCTTTAGAAATATGTTTTGAATGGAAAATGTTTAGCGGCGCAAGACAAGTTTATCTTAACCATCTAGCAAGGTAGAAAGTGAAAATGGAGGTAACAACAAAAATCATTTCAATAGTCCTGCTTGCCTTTTTAAATAGATTTCTAGTTTCCATTATGTCTAAAAGTCGATCATAAAATTTAAAAATAAAGAGAGATACATAAAATCATTTCAATCATTCGCCTCTTTAAATAGAACCAAGGCAAAGTATTTCAAAGGAGAAGTAGCTTGAAAGAAATTCAAAGATAAAATTTCACATGGAGGGCTTCGTGTATGTACTTAGAAAAGAAATTTAAATGTAGAGCAATGAAGATCTTATTGAAACACAAATTCTGAGTACGAACCATGAGATTATATGGAAAGCTTTAGGTCGTGTTGGGCATATACACAAGTTTCAACACTACAGAGGAGAACGTGATAGAAAAGACAGTAATAAAGACATCCTTATACATATATTCAAATCCCTTATAACAAATTATTTAGTGAAGGACGTGCAGATGGAGCAAATGATCCTAACAATCTTGGCAGCAAATAGATTAGTGCAATTTGAGGAGGCGTAGGCTTTGCAATTGCAAATGGATCCATTAAGCAATACCAAAGAAACTGCATTTGGTGTAGCAACTAAAGAGCTATTTTTTTTGTGAGACGAATTGAAAGCCACAGATGGGTAGCACTTACAATGGAGTGGGGCAGCAGCCATCTTATGATTGAAAAATTAGTTGTATCAAGCACTATACCTTTAAAATGGTTATTGTGTCATGATTGGAAGTGCAGTGCATAACCTTGATAAACTGCACTTTATTTGATTAACCCTGCGAAAGCCGTTAAATGAAAACAAAACAATCAAACAATTTTTTTTGAAAGTTGATTAGAAAAAAAGGTTAAACATGCAATATTTCCAGAATGATTGAGAATATATAAACAATGAAAAATGATGCATGGGTATAAATATATGTTCCTTGGCAGGTGGCACAATCAAGCTTGGGAAGGCTGCGATCTGCGCAATAGAATCGTCAATATAAACTGCTCCTCCCTTGCTCTTCCTTTGATCGCACGCGCATATTTCAGATTTAGAAAAACACATAATATATTGGCAACCAAAACAGATAGAAGTTGTGGATATGATACATCCACTTGACTCTGAATTGCCCAAATCTTCTGATGCATTGACCATTGACATAAGTTCACAATCTATTTGGCCAAAATCCTTTTTTATGCTTCCAGAATGCTTGTCTCAAATGATGTAAAATACATGCAACAAATCCTCGCTTTGTTTTGTCCTTCGATGCTTGTCTCAAACAATGTGAAATACATGCAATAAATCCTTTTTTTGTGCTTCCGGAATGCTTGTTTCAAACAATGTAAAATACATGCAACAAATTTAAATGTGCCAACATCCATAAAACAAATGAAATGCAAGAAAGAGTGTTGTCATGGAAATGTAAACCAAACATAGAGAATCTAAAACTATAACAAATACATATAGTAGATGCAATGGGAAATGAGAGGAGCAGACAAATATAAATGGTAATAGTTCAAATCTATCATTTTTGCTAAATAGGAAAGCATGCAATGCGAGAAAACCAGAATACCTCCTTTTATGCTGGCAATGCTATGAAGCATTTTTTTATCTTCTCCATTGGAAGAAAAGCAAGATGCATGCAACACAATCCACAAAACTCAAATCATGGCTTCAAAATAGGCAAAGCTTTAAAAGGGAATGACATCTTGCAAACACAATTGGTTGTATGAAAAACCTCATCTCTGCAAAAGCGAAATTACAATGGCAGAATGAGATAAAAGTTTGTCATGAAAATAACAATGAAATGTAAGCCAAGAATTTGGAGGTGGCCTTTTGAATGATCTATGATTCCATTTAACCAAAGATAGATTAAAATGAGAATATACACATCCGTTATGGCAGAGAACATTCACTCATGCTATTGAAGAGAGTTCGGACTCAACGCCTAAAAAACATGAATAAAAATCTGAAGCAAATCCTCTTTATGGAAAGATACAAAAATAGTAGTACTTTTAACCAAAAAAATGGGTATCTCAACATATACATAGCATCAGCAGATTCTTTAAACTATATAAGAAAAACTGTCAGGTTGAGAAAATCTTGATGTGGAGCCAGAGCACCCCAGCAACAACTCGATTTCAGTTTAGATGCAATACTGCCGTTGGAATCTGGGTTAGTATATGTTTTAGAATTTTTTCCTTTTGTATCTGGAGCCCAAAGCACAAATCTTACCGATGCATGCTTTTCAAGACATTAGAAATGATATCTTTGATTCATCTGCATCCTTTCTTGAAATAGATATGATAGTAATCGTTCTGCTAGGAAAACACATACTTCAACATATACGCAGCATCAAACCCTTCAAACGAAATAGAAAAATATTATAAGGTACCAAAAACCTTATAATAAGGGTGGGAAAATGCATGATAGAATCAGTCGATCCGGACCATGGAAATGATCATGTGAAGATCCTAGTTACCAGTTGCCATTTCAACGACGAAGCATTACCCAGAAGGCATCCTGATGGAGACACAGTCGGAGAAAGCATCAGAACCTTTGTTGCATGGCCAATAATTCGCTTAAAAAATGTGAGTTTTATTTTTTCGGAAGAAATAGAGGAAGATGCATCAGAAGAAGTAGATTGAGTACACATACTAAGATGCTCAAGCTGATTCTGTCATTTGTATGAAAGTAATACGCTTGCATACCAGACCATTCATTCAAAATTTCAAAACTATAAGGCCCGCAGACTGCACCATCTGTGAATTTACAAAACACTAGACACTCTTTTTACATTGTTTTAATTAGATCTGTGTGTTATTCCTCTGTGTGTTATTCCTCAGTAGTATCAAATGTTGGCACAGTAACAGTCTCAAATGTTGGCACAGGTTGTAGAAACAGAAGCTGGCACACAAGAATCTGGCAAATTAGATGGTGCAGCTATTGATATATTACCCAAAATGGCTTTGAGTCCTACAACTCTCGTTCTCAGCTGAAAGCATTCTCCATTTCAAGCCTCTTCGAGCTTGTAGCCATTCCCGACTACATCTCACCAAGAACGGTCATATTAATATGGCAGTAAATATCAAGACCTTCACGAAACTATAAGATTGGCATAGGCCCTGGCAAGAAATGTCCTTCCCGCAATGTAAGAACTTCGGGGCTGAAGACGCCAGCGGTGTGTTCAAACTGCCAACCGCAAAATGTCATTTGAGTTAAAGCTAGGCGGGAGGTGGGGGGCACTAGGGCGTAGTAACTATACGTTAGCGACCAAGCACCAGTGCGATTCCATTCATTTATAATTTAAATGCACTTTAGTGATTTCGGGCCACGCGCGAATCCATTCATTTATAATTTAAATGCACTTTATGCCCATTGTTAATTCGTGATTAGTATTAAGAGGACTTGCCATTGTACCCAACTACTTTGAAGTTTAAACTCATTGGATGCATTAATATAATTAGCAAAGGATCTTTTTTGTAAGTTAATACTAAGATAAGCAAGCTAGTTACTGTATGCAATTCACGCCAGGCGTGTATTGGACTACTGTACAATTTAAACATTTTGCACAGAAACTTAAATCGCGCCTGGCATGATTTCAAAACTAAGGTTATCAAAATTACAGGAAGAATTCAAAACAAATTACAGAATTCGAAAACAAATTGCAGGAAGTAAGTCTTTGTATTATCAGAAAAATATTTTACATAAGGAGGGCCTTTTATTAGCGTTGCCTAGCTCTTTGATCCAAAATAACAAAAGTTCAAGGCAGTTTAAGGAGATGCCTAGCTCCATTCAAAATCATCAGTTGAGGCCTTTTTTGGAGATGCCCAGCTTGCTTTCCTGCACAAAAAACTAAATAACAAACAAAAAAAAGATTTTAGGGCTCATCCTCCTCGTCCTCCTCTTCTTCCTCTGAGCTTTCTTCTGCCATCTCTTCAAGGATGGCTTCTGCAACATCTTCATCATCGGAGGAGGAGAGGGCATCCATGATAATCTCTTCTTCTCTTCCTCCAATTCTTCACGCCACTCCTCATCCACTTCCTCCATTTCTTCTGCTATTTCTACCTCCTTCACAAAAGCCATATGTGCACCTGATCATGGTTATCAAATAGTAATTCTATTTCTTTGTGCTCCATCTAAATAGAGTGCATAATAAAAAACATTAGAAACATGAGCCCCATGATGCTCGCATTAGTCGTGGACGTGTGGAATGAGTAGATGTAGCCGTGGAGATGCATGGAATCTAGGGTATCGATTGATGCTTGTGACAGTTTAAGCTTTTATTGAAGATGATAGATCTTAGGCATAGTCAACACAATTGCAATTGAAAAGGGTGCATGTGGAATGGGAGATGATAGAATAGAATAGAATAGAATATGATTTTATCGTCCACGGAGACCAACTGGCCTATGGGACCCAAGTACAAAGAGAGAGAGCAGCAGAAGCGATTACTACCGTGGATTAAAAACCCCGCCCCAAAGGGTTTTTGGGAAAAACCTTAGTAGCAATAAGGATGCCGACATACCGCATTATATACATAATCACAAGTACAAATTGAGGTTAATGTCGAGGGGGGGCATAACCGAGTCCGCAGATCCATTACCTCCCGAGGTACGATCCCAACAAGCCCTACAGAGGCCGTGCCTCGGTTAGCTCATGCAAGGCCCGATGGGGCATTGAACTAACCGAGAGCATACCGAGAGCCCTGATATGCTCGTGATGGCCGGACGGACAGCCCGGAGGGCGTAACTTTCATCCTCAATGGCGCCTGCTGACAAAGATCGACTCTGTCCTCACGCGGCTCCCCGAATCCATCTCCCCTGCCTCAATGCGGCGGAGGTGGTGTGCACCTCGCGGCGAATGGAAGCAATCACCCTCGCTTTTTCATGGGTAGATGGGTGCGCAGTAGTGGTGGTGTGGGCCCCGTGAGCATGGGATTAACTGCTGTCGATAATTTGCCACCTTGACATGTGACAGGGCCTCTCAAGATCCCAAAGCTTGGCCATGAAGCAAGCATCCAAGCATCGCTTCAAGGCAGCGTTTCCTTCTTGTATGCACCGGGTCCACATCCGTGGTGCTGCCCGCACATTCCATAGCGAACCACTGGGCTTGCTTTGTCTTTCCAAAGAGGCTTTGAGTCGCTATGGGCCCATCGCCACCGCCAAAGCAAGGTTGGGCAGCCGGCTTCATCCATAGCCACCACCTTCCGAAGTAAATAATGTGACGCTCCAGCCGCAGCCCTCAGAATGGAAGGAAGCCCGCCTCTTGGAGCAAGATCCGATATGGGACCGTGGATTTCACTCCCAAAGTGCCTGTGCTAAGAAAGCTTTCTCAGACTGCTCTAGATCGCTCCAAGTGGTGAGGGATATCACCGCCCCCACACTTCCCCCCATAGAGGAGGACCGGTTCAACCAAGGCCCCCGAACAAGTGTGCCCGGTGACCCCATGTATACAAACTCGCCTTGTGATTTGTTTTTGCATTGCATACTGTGGCTTTCCAAATGCAAAGGACACAACCACCCCAATTCTGGGTCCACACCTAAAAACAACAGTAATAAAAAGACCACATGTCATTGTTCCAAAAAATCTACATGTGGTTATATGGAGATATGGTTTATTAAGGAGGCGGTGTAGTTTTTTTTACGGAGCTATAGTTTTTTTTTTTTAGGTGTGTCTTTTTTTAGGTGTCGTTTTTTTTTAAAAGAGGTGTTGCTTTTTTTTTAGGGGGGTGTTGTTTTTAAGAAGGTGTTGTTTTTTGAGGTGTAGTTTATAACTAGGTGTAGTTTTTAAGTTGTTGTTTTTTATAGAAGTATAGTTTTTTGAAGTGTGGTTTATAAGGAAGTATAGTTTTTAAGTGGTTGTTTTTTTAGGAAGTATAGTTTTTTGAAGTGGTGTGATTTTTTTAATTGAGGTGTTGTTTTTTGATGTGTGGTTTATAAGTGGGTGTAGTTTCTAAATAGTTGAGTATGGTTTTTTGAAGTGTCGTTTATAAGCGGGTGTAGTTTTTAAGTGGTTGTTTTTAATGAAGTATGGTTTTCTGAAGTGGTGTAGTTTATAACTAGGTGTAGTTTTTAAGAAGTTATTTTTAAGGAAGTATGATTTTTTTAGGTGTGGTTTATATAACTAGGTGTAGTTTTTGAGTAGTTGTTTTTTAAAGTAAGTATAGTTTTTTTAGGTGTGGTTTTTAAGTAGGTGTAGTTTTTAAGTGCCTATTTTTTAAAGAAGTGTGGTTTTTTGAAGTGGTGTGGTTTATAACTAGGTATAGTTTTTACGCAACTATTTCTTAAGAAAGTATGGTTTTTTTTTGAGGTTTTCTTGAGGCTATTTCTTAAGCAAAGCACCACCACTTGGAATATTCTTTGTGTGCTCAAATTTAGAAATGTATCGTGATCGCTTTTACATTCATGAAAAAACCCTTCAACGGTTAGATCCAAGGTGTCTCAAACATGCCACATGGGCTCCAACATACTACCTAGGCTCCAACATGCCAAGGTGGCTCAAGCATGCCATCTAGGCACCAACATGCCACCTAGGCTCAAACATGCCACGCGGGCCCTACATGCCACCTATAGGCTCCAACATGCATGCACCTAGGCTCCAACATGCCAACGCGTGCCTCAAACATGCCACCTAGGCTTCAACATGACACCTAGGCTCAAACATGCCAAGGTGGCTCAAACATGCCACGTGGGCTTCATGCCACCTAGGCTCCAACATATCAAGGTGGCTCAAACATGCCATGTGGGCTCCAACATGCCACCTAGGCTCCAACCCCGCCAAGGTGGCTCAAGCATGCCGCCTAGGCACCAACATGCCACCAAGACTCAAACATGCCAAGGTGTCTTAAAACATGCCACGCGAGCTCCAACATGCCAAGGTGGCTCAAACATGCCACCTAGGCTCAAACATGCCAAGGTGTCTCAAACATGCCACGCCGGACTCCAACATGCCAAGGTGGCTGAAACATGCCAAGGTGGCTCACATGCCATGCAGGCTCCTACATGCCACCTAAGCTCCAACATTCGAAGGTGGCCCAAACATGCCACATGGGCTCCAACATGCCACCTAGGCTCAAACAAGCCAAGGTGGCCCAAACATGCCACATGGGCTCCAACATGCCACCTAGGCTCCAACATGACAAGGTGGCTCAAACATGCCAAAGTGGTTCAAACATGCCATGTGGGCTCCAACATTCCATCTAGGATCCAGCATGCCAAGGTTGCCCAAACATGCCAAGGTGTCTCAAACATGCCACGAAAGCACCAACATGCCACATGGACTCCAACATGCCAAGTTGTCTCAAACATGTCAGCTGGGCTCCAACATGTCACCTAGGATCCAACATTCCAAGGTGGCTCAAACATGCCATGTGGACCTAGGCTCCAACATGCCAAGGTGGCTCAAACATGCCAACTAGGCTCCAACATGTCACCTAGGCTCAAACATGCCAAGGTGGCTCAAATATTCCACGCGCTCCAACATACCACCTAGGCTCCAACATGCCAAGGTGCCTCAAACATGCCGTGGGCTCCAACATAACACCTATAGGCTCAAACATGCCACGTGGGCTCCAACATGCCACCTAGGCTCCAACATGCCAATGTGCCTCAAACATGCCACCTAGGCTCCAACATGCCAAGGTGGCTCAAACATGCCACGTGGGCTCCAACGTGCCACCTTTGCTCCAACCTGTCAAGGTGTCTCAAGCATGTCGACTAGGCACCAACATGCCACCAAAGCTCAAACATGCCAGGTGGCTCAAACACGCCACTTCTCAGGTGTGTTAGTTCATATACATGCTTTGATATGGATATGGTGTGTTAGAACCTCCAGGTTGTTTAAGGAAACCAATCTTTGTCCAAAATTATGCAAAAAGGCATCAATTAATTACATTAGGATTCCTAAAGCAAAATGAGATAGTTGCACTATCTCGAGTTCTGTTGATCTTGTTCAAATGATTTTTGGAGAAGCAACCAGCGAAATGTTGTGGTGAGATTTGGAAAAAAATTTGGCTCAATTTGGATCTGGGATGCCTGTGAAAATCAGGTTCAAAATTGGAAGAAAATTTGGTCAGTGCACTTCCCTGAGACAAAACAAGGCCTGCACACCCAAATGATGATATCTCGAGTTTTACTGAACACTTTTGCATGGTTTTTTAAATGACTATTAGAGAAAAGTTGTAGGAATATATGGCAAAAAATTAGCCTGATTTAGAACTGGGATGATGAAGAAAAATGAGACCAAATTGGATCCAAAATTCTGTCAGTGAACTGTCGCAGAAAACCAGCAGGTAGATTTTTGGATCTCAAGCTTGATTTTTTTGCATGATTTCAACTAACACAGGTTTGAATAGGGCCTAATATCATGTGCAAAAGGTAAATTATAGTTCGGATCGCAAGAAGTATCTCTGTAGCATGTTATTATGAGAAGTATCTCTGTTATTACAGAAGTGCAGTGGTCAAATTTTCTTTCAATATTGAACCAGATTTCTCAGACATCCCAGATCCAAATTAAGCCTAATTTTTTCCCACATCTCATCACAATTTTTCTCTAGTTGCTCCTCTAAAAATCATTTGAATAAAGACCAGCACAAGGGTAAAAGCATGTTAGGGTGTACCACTTTTGGAACCTGCAAAAGTACATACACTAGGTACTTCTGAACTGGGTACTTTCTCATTTTTCTTTTCATTAAAACTAATACAAAAATCCAAAAAAAAAGTCAAGGACATGATAATATTCAAAGTTAAGATAAAGATAATGCTATCGGAGACCAATATATATATAAAAAGTTCTAAAACATACCTTATATTGAGATATTATACAGGTACCCAGTACCCAGTCCTGGCTACCTTTTTAGGTACCTTTTTGGTCACTAAATAATACTTTTTAAGGGACACCCTAACATGCTTTTACCCACAACTCGAGATATTCAGATCTAAGTGCAAGTACCTCGTTTTGCTTTAGGGATCCTAATGTAATTGATGCCTTTTTGCATAATTTTGGACAAAGATTGGTAACCAACTTGGCGGTTCTAACACATCATACCCATATCAAAGCATGCCTACGAACTAACTCACCTAAGAAGTATCAACTTATATATGCTTATCCCAAAATGATTCAGTGAGCATGGGAGAGGAAGACAAGCCATATGATCATATTTTACATGATACATTAGAATTTAGACTTGGTCAATAATTCCAACTCCTTTGAGTGCTTCTATTCAAGACAATATATATATACAATTAGCTCTTGACTTCTAATTGCCACAGTGGGAGGAAAATAGATCCAAACCCATGTCCGTCAGTTACTTATGTTTCGCGTCTTCAACTGCAACTTCTCGACCATGTCCCAAGTGTAAGCGACCATGCTATAATGTAAACACTTCAATAACCTAACAACACACATGGTTTATATTTGGAGGCCATATCCTAGTCAGGTTTGACCAGGATCTTGCACAATATCATCACGTAGAGGGAGGGTATTGAAGCCAAAAGATAGACCCTTAAAACCTTCCGGAAGTAGCTTGACCAAAGGTCCTCTCTTGAAGGCCCCTACCCACAGACGAGCAACCCTCCCACCGAACTGAACTAGCTCGCCAAGAGACTCAAATGTCGCGCCCCCTAGGATCCATCATGCCACCTAGTTGGCTCCAACATGCCATGCGGGCTCTAACATGCCATGCGGGCTCTAACATGCCATGCAGGCTCCAACATGCCAAGGTGGCTCAAACATGCCACGTGGACTCCACCATGCCACCTAGGCTCCGATATGCCCTCTAGGCTCCAACATGCCACGTGGGCTCCAACATGCCACCTAGGCTCCAAGATGCCAAGGTGGCTCAAACATGCCACCTGAGCTTTGAAATGCCAAGCACGCACCAATGTGCCACCTAGACTCCAACATGCCAAGGTGGCTCAAGCATGCCACGTGGGCTCCAACATGCCATGTAGGCTCAAACGTGATTCCATATGAAATGGAGATCATAATATCAGACGTTCCCTGTTTAGCCTTTTGATGTGGAAATTTTATTATATTTCGGACGTTTCGCAAAAGGCTGTAGATAACTATGACAACTTGATGCTTAGATGAGCTTTTATGAAGGCATAATTTCTAGTTGTCAGGATCACTGTTTATAGATGTATATGTTGTCTAATTTTTCTGCTCTCTTTGCAACCAGACCTCTACGCCAAATTGTCACTTTAATTACCATGATCATGTGGTGGAAGACGATTTCAAGAATATTGTTTGGTGTCAAGTATGCACATATGAAACCTTTACAAATTTTGGTAGTGCTTATTATGGGCATGTAGGCAATAACATGGACTACGCCTTTAACGAGACATCATGGTAGAATTTTCAAAAAGACTAATTGGTCTTCAAAGAATAGAATAGAATAGAATAGACTAATTGGTCTTGAAGAAGTAATTGCAAAGGTCCAGCTTACTATGCCTAGACTCTCAAATCAATCAGGTTTGCACTTCACCAGTAGCCAAGATATGCACTTGGACAGAAGGGTTAGCATTGGAGCAACCATGAATTTCAAAAGCTGAACTGATGATAATTCTATCTGATGCCCTCTTTACTTAATAAAAGACGTAAAAACAATTATTAGTTGTATCCCCAATCACGCCAAATGACTTCTCTTATTTTTGCCATATACTAGTATTTGAACACTTTTTGGATGTTTAACAAATTTCCAAAGGCCGTACTTAAAAATATTTAATGCTTTTAGAGTGATGTGGGACCATAGGCCAACATTTATGGGCTAGAGAAAATTTGTAGAAGCATCTTAAAGACCATGGCAAGTTGACTCCATGACTTGACTTTTTGGCTAGAGCAACCATTGGTCAAACCTTGGGACCATGGAGTGAGAAATTAAAGGCATGGTGGTATTCACAAGTCCATCCTTTTTAAAAAGCAAGAAAACCCAAAGGCTTAGAACCATGGTGGAGCAATAATGGTCACTTAGCTTGAACAAAGGGCTTGAAGACCAAGGTGGGTAATAAGTGAAGGGTAAATAAAAGGAAAAGATCATAAAAGGAAAAGATCACACGGGGGCAATAGGAAATGGTGTGTTGGAAATGCCATTTTTACAAATGCGTGGTACAAGAGTATTTGGACAAAGGCAATGGTGGTAAAATTTTAATAAAGGACATGGGTGGAAATGTAAATATTGGCTAGGCAAAAATATTTAAACACTAAATATAAGGCAAAAGAAGCACAATGAAGGTGAAAGAAAATGATTAAGCTAAAAAATATAAAGGTGGGCAGAGATGAAGGGCCAAGATTAAGATCTTGGGCCCTATCATCCTATTGGTTTATTTTAACTCCAGATGATGAGGAGATGAAGGGCCAAGATCTTGATCTTGGTCCTGATCATCCTATTGGTTTAGGTTAATTTTTTTTTTCCCACGTCGATTTTGGCGCGTCGATTTCGGCGCCTTGTTTCTTGGCGCCTTGCCCTGTTTCTTGCGGCTTTGCCTTTCTTGTTTTTTTGGCTTGCGGTTCCTTGCATGATTATCTTGCGCCTTGAGATTGAGATTGCAGCTCTCCAAAGCAATGCAAGATGGCGAAATCTGAAAGCAAATGAGTCGCCCTAGCCCGCCCACCGATGAATACATGGAGCTCAAATTTTTGGCGGGATTGGATTGCTAGCCAATCTAATAGATGAGGCACCAAAACCGGCATCCACAGAAAATGTCGGATTTGAAGCCGGGTATACACAAATGTCGCTTCATGATTTGTAGTCGTCGGATTCGTTGCACCTGCTAAAACACGCTTTCATATGCATATTGCTATGCTACCGATTTGTTGCCAAGATGTGTCGGCTTGCGACGAATAGTGCATTTGGCGCCCGATAATCCTTTGTTTCCTAATCTACGGGCGGCGTAGACAAGATTTGCTAGAAATACGCTTTGAATCTATTTACCAAAGATATGCCGGTCGGCCGCTCAAGACCATAAAAGCTCGCATCGATTTATGATGGATTGCTTGTACCATGCCTGTGCCACTTGCCTGAGCTCTAAACTGCTCGAAATCCATAAGCTAACATTTCAGCAGGTCAAATAATCTTGGCCTACATACAGGTTTGGGTTGATTTCCCTTAAACATCTACATTTTTGCTTGGAAATGGTAGTTGGATTTGTGTTTTAACTAAAACTTGGTTGTCTAGGGACGCCCAAATGTGTTTTTTGGCCTGCAAACAGCTTATGTGTTGGGCTGATATTCCGCGGGCCCAGATCTATTACTATGGAACTGCCCCCTAATGATGTTGGATAACACGGAGATGCTTTTGTATATCATGGTATGATGCTATCTTTTCTTATTAATTTATTTAAAGCTGGAAGCATGAGAGGTGTCTGGGTTCTGTTGTCTATTAGAACCCTAACTGAATTAGAAAGTTACAGATAAATATGGTGTAGTTCAAGTCTTGCATATGGTTTTCAATATGGTGCGAATCTTGCATACACTTGACCACTATTCTTTTATAATTCTTTGGCAGGTTTGACAAAGTTTATAGCTAGAATACAGCATAGACAAAGATCTGCTCCGGCAAAATATTGTAACTGGTCTGCTTTGGCTAAATATGCTTCTGCCAGCTATGGTTTGCTCCGGAAAGAGTACATTACGAGCAATTACAAGCAGCTAGTTTTGCAACCTCCAAGGATTTCAAAATCCCATGAATTGAATAGGCAGATAGAGTGAGGATATGAAAATCATGGTTTTAGTAATTGGAAACAGGATTTTTGAATCAGCTTCTTATACTTGAAATACATGCATTGGTTTATTTTGAACAAGTTCAATAGATGAAATGTTTCTTTCCACTTTGAAGGAATGACAAGTTATAAATTGCAAAACTTGCATCAACAATTTCTTGAAAAATAGCAATTGATTGTAATTGAAAACAATACTTGAAAAACTTGTCATTTAACCATGCATTTAACCATGTTGTTTACTGAAGAAAACAACACTTAAAAATATTTATTTGACATGTTGTTTATTGAAAATTCTATAAAACAACATGTGCATTTTATGTAAAATAATACTAAAAGACAACACCTATTTTTGAAAAATTACATTGCTTCTCAAAACCACATATCTTTTTTTGAAGGATCAACACTTGAAAACAACATAATTAAAAGAAAAATCAGAAAACTACGCATAGTTTTTAGCAAAGTCGGACAAAATCCTATACATGGTTTTTTAGTGTTGCTTTTTGGCAAAACAACAGTTAAAAACAACATGTGGACTTTTTAAGTTTTATTACGAACCACATGTCTAATTTTGAAGAAAGCAACGCTTGAAAACTACAGCTACTTTTAAAACAACATGTAGAAATATACGTTAATTCCTACGTGTAGATAATTTTGACAAAAACTCTATGCGTAGACTTTTGGCAACAAAAACTACATGTATAAAAATTTTGCTAAAAACTACACGTCATTTCTAGCAAATCCGGACAAAAAACAACACGTAGTTTTTTGGTGTTGTTTTTTTGCAAAAATGACACTGAAAAACAACATGTGGACCCAGTTTTGGGGTGGTAGTGTGACCCGTAACCTGATGGATGCATCCCAGTGTGTGGTAGTAGAAAACTCAATGCCCAAATACTTATAAGACTGAGCCACCTCCACTACCTGCCCCTGGTAAGTGAATGAGGGAAGACGTGGGTGCCGAGATGATGGGACCAGCAGCACCCTTGTCTTGGCCAAGTTAACTCTCATGTCAGTGAATTGGCGTAAAGTGTCCAAAGCATCCGGTGGCGTTGCATGTCCTCCGGGTATATGCGAGCAAAGCCAACATCATCAGCATATATGAGTTGCCGTCGGATTATGTGGTGCATCAACCGCCCTCCCCGTTGCTTTCGGGCCTAGCCATTTTTCTAGCTGGTCAATGTACAAGCCGAAGAGCGTGGGGATAGAGGGCAGCCTTGGCGACCCTCTAATGCTACTAACAACAACGCTCCCCGACAAGTGAGACGACCGAGCAAGCCTCAGATAGTTTGTATATAGCATTCTCGCAAGTCGACGGGGTCCCTAAGCCGTCTCAATCGTCCCCACAACTTATCCCGAGGCTTTGTGGTCAAAAAGCCTTTATAAATCCACAAAGCAACAAGATGATTCTCGCTTCGATTCCGCTATCCTCTATGAGTGTTCGCAGAGTGAAGATATGGTCAATAGTAGAATGTTTGGGGAAGCCGGCCGCCAAGGCGTCAGCCCGCACTTCTCCATCCTCGCCCAAAGTGTCAATCGCCGCCAAGAATCCCTAAGCAACTTGGCAAAGACGAGAACTGACCATAATGGTAATACGATAGTTGGCTGGGCCGGGGGTCCCTTTTGTATATGGGCACAACTCTACTAGTAGTCCAAAGGCGGGGGAAGCCTTCTTGCAATGCCTGAAGAGTCTTTGTGGAGAACCGCACCATTGGGGGCCCGCCCACTTGAGAAGCTCTGCACGCATACCATCCAAATCTGGCCGCCTTCCCCGATTAGCGTTCTATGTGCCCATTATGACATCCCTTCGAATGACCAATGCTAGGCCTCGTCATGAGGTACTCGGTGCCCCGCTTCCCATTGGGTCATACAAATGCCGCAAGTATCTCACCCATTGTTCCGGTAATATTTCTGTCTTGGCTGTGCTTACTTACTCAAGACCTTTCTCCGTAAGGCCCTAGGGTGGCGGTCTAGAAGACCAAACATCACATTCTTTGAGTGCTCATAAGGTACCCGGCTTTCTTGGTCTTGAGGAAGGAGCGGTATTGACGGGACGGCTGACTGGCGAATGGTGGGGTCCAGCACTTGGCGGAGCCATCGTTTCAGCTCCCGACATTTGTCATCGAACCAGTGATTGCGGGGGAAGGTGGTTGCAGCCCCTGTGGATCGTCGAGAGCGGTCTCTCCCAAAGCATCTGTCCCCTACCCTCAGAAGGAGCTGGTTCAGCTGGGCCGTCTGCTGTTGAAGTGTGGGGAGTTGCAGCAGTATCTGGGTGTGTTTGTGTGTAGAAGTATCTGAGTTACGTCCTTTCAGTTCTTTAATTTACAATATGATAGATCCTCGAACCATAAACCCATAAATCCCTACAAACCTAAACCCATATCCTTATCCCATTAAACTTCATCCAAGAGATTGTAATGAGTCAGAATGAATATGTATCTTTCAATGGAGTTTGTACTGTATATGGATTGTATATGTATCTTATTAGCACATGAACCTTAAATTCGTACGCCTAGATCCTGCAAACACATAACCCTAAACCCACAATGCTATAAGTGTAAACCCTAATTAAAGCTCCACCGGTTTAGGCCTTTATTTGTAGTAGTTCAAAAGAAGGAATTATTAAGATAAGACTATAGGATATTAGTTATGCAAAATAAAATATGCTCAAACAAATACAGAGAATGCAAGTCACTAAATATAAAGAGAAAAATGGTTTGTTGTATAATATATGAGGATGTTCCACCAAGAACACTTATATCTTATCCAATAAATGGAGTTTACACTCTTGAGCTACATTATCATTGAAATTCAATGATAATGGACCAGTTTAAGAATCAGTTTTTGGTTTTGAAAACAGTTGATTAACACTTTAATGTCTTTTACTTCTCAAAGATGGCCACTCTATGTGATGTATGTCAACTCATATCTCAATCATGGTTGTGATGTGTGTAGGTTGTTCACGATCGACAAAAATGAAGATGTGGAACCCCAATCACCTTCCATAATTGGTGAACACTCTAGTCGGATGGGCATATTTGCCCTTTATTCTAAGATCTGGACCGTACATAGCGATCCTCGTTTGTGGGGTATGCATGCACAAGTTTTTGTATACTGTATATTAAAGTTTGCAAAATACTATAAGGTTTGAGAGAATGTACTTAATGGTGTTAATTTTGTACATGTATTGTAATGCTACATATTTGTAAATATATTTTTGGAGCTCTATTTTTGGAGCTCTCGCTGCCCTACGTAACCCCCCGTGTGAATATGCACCCAAACCAAAGGGGGTTGTGTGTTGATTGTTATATTAAAAAAAATTTTGAGCCCTTCGGGCCCTAACTAAAGCAAAGATAGGTAAACTTTATGGGCCTAAATATTAAACTAAAAAGCACAATAACATCAAGACAAACAAATTATTTCCGCGAAGCATTCATAAGCTATTACAACATAGGGTATTACAACATGAGTGGCACGAGCACAGGGCGGGGCTTTCTTTCTCAATCGCATGTTTCTCAATCTCCCTGATATAATGTTGAGCTAATGTGCCATGTCTCAAAGCAAATGCTGCAATGATTGGTGGCAAATTCCAACACAAACCCTCTTTTGATCTCAAATGACCTAGCAAATATTTCTCAACTTCATCTTTCATTCTCAACGTCCATTTAGAATCGCTAAGGCCACAAGCGATCTTGATTCTTCCCACCATCTATCAAAGTAACGTGACAATTGGTTTTGTCATGATAAAACTGGATAAGAATGTAAGAAATTAAGTAACTTGTTTTGCATTTGTCTCCAGCTTTCTGATGAGCTTTCTGATGCCAGACACAGCCAACAGAGCTCTGCAACATCAACCCATGTATTGATTTCTGAGTGCTTATTACTTTCAGCTAGCATCTGTTCAAAAACATTTGTCCAATGTGCGCTTTCAGACTTAAAAATGATCATCCCTCCCATGAGCTTGTACATTGTTTCCATGCTAGTGATATCTACAAAAACCGTCTCTAGCCCATTGTCTCTAGCCCATTGTTCACAAAGTGATGACAAAGAAATGTCTCGAAATTGTTTCGCTCCAAGTCTGATCTCTTCCAAATATCCATAGAATCCTTAACACTTGTGCCCCATTTGGCAAGAGAACTTCCAGTTATTTCTAAGTCCCGACTAAGGGACTCCACCACTACCAAGGAGAATAACTGTCCTATTATTCCTTCTTCAAATTTATCAACCATTACCCTAGCTGGTAGATTCTCGGCCTTTAGCCTTCCATTTCATCAAAAGACCACTTCCTACTCCGCATTTGGTTTGCATGTGGACATTCTACGTAAGTGTTCTCTTTGTCTAATTAAGAGGCTAGCACAATAACAGGAACAAAGCCGTCCATTGCCAATTCCAAATGCACCGAAGAAGAGCACTTACAAGAAGTTTCCGGCCCTAGGCGGCGAGGGGAAGATGACAAGACCCGGCAATCCCTGGAGGGTGAGGAGTGGCATCCATGAGATCTAAGAGAGCCAGATCAAAGGCTTCCTTAGATATTTCACCCTCTTTGGTCGCAGGAAATTTTGCCATGAGATCTTGAAACATGGTGGCCCATTCAAATGCCCTTTTCACGCTTTGAGGCTGCCATAAAACTGGATCTCCACTAGATTGATAACCTGATGCTAGTATGAGCATATCTAAAAAAGCACCTGCAAGGCAATCTGAGCATAAACGAGAGAGAAGGATCTGCCAACCTAAGTATGCTAAAAAGATGAGATAACAAAATTTTCGAGCTTCGCACGGTGGCGAAATCGCTCACTGGCAAGCAAGCAGAATCGAATTCCACAATCAAACCCATCCATTATTTGCACTGTCGGGGCTCCAAAAGTATTCTTCCCAGCAGGTTTTCATCGCCCGGAAGCCGCAGATCCGCATTTTTGGCGTACGCAGGTGCAGGAGAGGCTAACACGGGGGAGGATTTGTTGAGCCATAGCTGCGCCCAGCAAGACACCGTCGTCATGGAAAGAATAGTGTTACAAAAGGAAAGAACCCTAAAATCTATTCGGGGTTTCGGTTTCATCCATCTGTCAGAGGCGCCGGAGCTATCATGCACAAATCCGAGCACAGCCAAGCAAGAATCGTTGCTCTGTAGATCTGACTAAACCCTAAAATATTTTCTTCCACGAACCCCCGGGGGGTTCACCTCTATATAAGGGGCATATGGCATGTGCGTGCATCAAGTCAGGAGAAACCCCTCTGTATACAGCTGACCCTCCATAGAAACCCCTATGTATACGGTCCCATACTGTCGAAAAATCATACCCGATTCCATACTTTTACACCCAGTCTAAGCTCTTCTTGCCCTACCCTCAACCTTATTTTTACGTCCGAATTTCATTCATGTATCCTACCCTCTACCGTATTTTTACATCCAAATCAAGAAATGTTGCATCCAAATCGAGATTTAGGGTTCTTCGGTGGGCCATTTGAGTTCAATGGTCACTCGTAAAAATAAGAAAGAAATACTGAATTTTATTTATTTTAATTAAATCGATTTTAGGATGACATCATAACGAAATTCATTATTGATTATTGAATAATGAATTTAAATTAATTATTGGTCATGATTTTATTTTTAGGGCACGCCTTTTAAGGACGTCATTATGGTGAACTTAAGCCATGCATTTGCCGCCAATGATCGAAGCTCATTCCCTCTAGCGCTATTCCTCTCCTCTCTCCGTCCGACACTCCTTCTCCCGATCCGCCTATTCCTCTCCCACATTCGACAATGGCGCTGATTAAGACCACCTCCCCTGTTGCCCACTGAAGAATCCGTGGGCTCTGCTCCCACCGAAGGAAGAGGCCGCCGAGGAAGAGGCCGCACCTGAGGAAGAGGCGAAGGGCACTAAGCTGAAGGTTGTCGAAATTTTCCCTGCATGGAAGTGGTGCACATGCAAGATCATGGAGCTCATATCAGCGAAAAAGTTCAGCAATGGGTTGATCGCGTGACTCCTGCAGGATGAGCGGCTTTTGGAAATGAAAATCCGTGCAAGAGGGAACGATCGTATGTCTTTGCTTAGGATGCCACCTCCGGCGGTCGGTGGTGAAAGCCTCAGTTAGTCGACCTCCGTTCCCGCCTCCGTTATTCTGATATCCGCTAAGTTGTGCCCCGGGTTATGCCTCCAGGACGTCATTAATGATAGCTTAGGTTTTTTTATTTGCCATATGAAATATCCCTGAACTTGTTTTGTAAAGCTCCTGATCTGTTTTTTCTTTTGTAAAGCTCCCCTTTTAGGACCTTTGTTTTGTAAATGGCCATGAAAACAGGGGATGTAAACCGCCATGCTTGGTGTGAACCTTCCTTTTTGTAAAGTATGTTATTATAATATGAATATGAAGCAGTTTCAGACATTGTTCTTGTGTTTTACTTTGTCTCTTAATATGTTTCTTTTATGTAATGTTATTAACCGAAATCAGACTTCAAACATTGTATGCTTTGTTCTTTCTAAAGTATGATTTTGATTATGTCTTATTGTCTTCACGTCATGCCCTTAAAGTAGATTGTAGGGTAACAGTATCTGCTGTTTTGGAAGCATTTTATTATGCTTCTGTAAATGCTGCAGAAATAAATCATGGAGTAATGGAATCAAAAAGGCTTAAAGCACACCTAACTAACTAGTTCCACAAGCAACCAGTAGCCACTGTTTATTGCATTCAAAGTAAAGTTTAAACAAGATCACAGTTTCCAGTAGCGTACAATGCATTAAGTAAAGCAAAGCAAATAGAACATGCACGAGATTTATACAAAGCAGAAAAGTGCTCTTAAACTTAAACTGTTGAAATGGTAGCTTTAATCATAAATGATCATTGATAAAGTAGTTCACATTGTTCTGGCTGAACCTTATGAACTCCCTAGACCTTCTGCTTGCCCTTGTCACCTACAAAAAAAAATGAAAGAGAAGAGACAGTTAGTAGCAGAATTCAACCATTTGAAGACGTCTAATTTAATATTACCCTACCAATGTTACATTCACGGACAAACTTATTCAGTGTACTCTTTCATTATCATGCGATGGTAAATGTTTTTGCGCAGGTTCATATCTTAAAGATGCAAGAGATATGATAGACTCGAGGTCTATATAAGTCGATTATCGGCCGGATCATAAGTAAACCAAGTGGACTTGCCGTCCTTCTTTGCAATGTTCTTGTAATATGCGATTTAATTGAACTTCAAAAAGCGGGCGTTTAACTAAGTCCACGGGCTCCCTACTCTCTTTCCATGCACGCCCAGATTTCCTCCTCATGCTAAGTACCCTACCAAGATACCAAACCTTATGAATTGCAGCAGATTTGTTCCTTTTTCGTGAAGCTTGTGCGGTTTGTGGTGCCACCGCCGATTCCATTGGTTCTTCGGCACACCTTTGCACAATCTGTCCCAATGCCGAAAGCGAGTTTGTGCATCAACATTACTTTCTTCAATAGAATATACAATAGTCTTAACCCTCGTCAACTTTTGTCCTTCGATAGCCACAGTTCCCATTCAAATGACTCACTATAGTTGACTTGAAGATTTTCTTACCTTCCATAACAACATGCCAAGAAACATGAGATGGCTTCCTCCTCTCGCATTCATCTAACATTTCACAAACACATGTCGTAATTCAGACCTGGCCACATCATCCTCACTAACTACCTCGTTCCTTTGATCTTCACCTTCAATCTCCATGTTCTCTTCCGTGGCATCGGTCTCATCTCCCAATGTGGTAGAGCTCGGGTCTACCACCACGACTACTATGAAACCAATCTTCGGCCTTCCATGGCTCACTAAACTAGCCATCATTCTCCTCAATTGTAATGCCAACGCTTGTGCACAATGCTTGTGCAGCTGACAAGCCCTTCCTTTAAGGCCTCGATAATCTTGTCATCCGATCCACGCTCAGACCTCGCAAGGTTACTGGTGAGCACATCCCCATTGGTATCTACCTTCTTTTCTAACTCTTCCCAAATGTGTTCTTGCTTAGCATGTGCTGCGAGGAAAGCGGGGAGGGTAGTGGCTGCTTGAAACTCTGAAATATGATTGAGAGCGGAGGCACTCTCCAACAAGTCTGCGCCCGTCATAGGCTCTTTAGTTTCGCACCATGCCACCGACTTTAGAGAAGAAGTTCTCACATACGCCCGATCCTGCGGTAATTTGTAAGGGCAACTCTAAATGCCCAATTCTGAACTAAAATACTTTATTAGCAAAGACAAAGAAAATGGCATGACAATTGCACGCCTATAAAGGTTTCCCAGACTAATGAAGTTCTTACTCAACGAATGCGTCTTTGTTAGCCGTCAACCACAACCTCAAAGCCTGTTATGCACCTAAAGTTTTAAAGATAATACCAGATTGAAAGTAGCAAAATGCAGTTCCAGCTCACCTAAAGAAGAAGGACACCGTTCGCGGCAGGCTTTAATCCGAGCCCTCAAGTCCAAAGTAGGTGAGAGGAAGATGTCAATATATGATGCCACGACTTCCAAATAAACTTTGGTGCCCAAATTCCGCATTGGTGGGCCTGCGGAACCATTGCTTAGTTAGGCCCAAGCATTGCTGAACCTTTCTAGAAGCAAGGCGTTATGCGGAGCCTCCGCTTTGCCGATCCCGGGCGCTTTCATCGTCTCAAGTTGCAGCCCATGCTTCCCTTGGCATAACTCAAAGACATGGTGTATGTCATTGAGAGTCACTAACTCGTTCCCTAAGTACAACCTTCTAGAGGCACTATCCATGGGATTAACAAGCTTCTTACCGTTGTGCACGAAATCTTGGTCATGAAGCCCATAAACATCCTTATTTCTCGAGGCACTTAGTGGCCAACCGTCCCATGAAACCTTGAATGTGCTGTCTGGTGCAGACCTGGATGTATAATCTGCAAACATGCACGCCCTTCTCCTCAAGTCTCCATCCGAGCTGTGGCCGATTAGAGGGCCCACAACCATTCTCAAGTGCACATTCCACAAGTCTTGGATTTGCTTTTGCCGACGTCTAACCTCAAGGTGATCAAATCATTTACATGTCGAAATAATGGCAAGAACGAAGTCAAGGGCACTTCCTATGCAAGGGATTCACGATAAGAACTCTTGCATAGTCTTGAAATGACATTCTCCTCTCGAAGGCATTGATAATTATGTTGTAGCCCTCTTCATCGGAGCCAACTAACACCTCAAATGTGCCATTACAAGCATGGCCTTCTTTCTTTCCACAAAAGCCGAGCAAGCAGTCATCTCACAGGAATCCAACGTCACCCGGCTTTATGGCGGTCTCTCGACCTCCGACCACAATTGCTGGAACCCCCCCCAAATCCAAGTGCTGGCGTTGCATGTGTCGAGTGTAGACCTGAGCAAGATGCTTGAATGTTTCTTCCCTAAGACCGACCTTGTAAAAGAAGCTTTCTCGTGTGGAGCGCATAGTGGTGGACATACTCGGACCTGCAAAATTGAGAGAAAGAAAATTGTGCATTCTTCTCCCTCCCCATATCTTAATTGTTTCAAACAACGCCTTTGTGGTTTCCCTGTATCTTCTTTTATGCCCTGGTCTGATTATGTTTTGAGCTATGTCCCTTAGAAAATCCCAAAGAGCTGGTTTTCCACTAAATTTACCTTGCCGATGTGCCTCCACTATGTCTGGCGGCGAATCTGGCGACATCTTTCCCTGTTCATTGACTCCTCTAGACTCCCTCTTAGCGACCTTTCTTTCATGGATAATCACAAGTAACTCTCATTTTGGAAAACATTAATTCCTTATGTAACTTCCTTACCTCATGAACTATGGAGACACAGCCATCTTCTTCATCTCAATTGCATTCAAATAATCGATCTAATACATAATTTTGTGGTTCTAAAGCCCCTTGCCACCTTGTCATCGGTCTGTCTATGCACTCTCATGTAAAAATCCCTCTCTTTTTTTTTTAGCGACACATAAAGAACATTGATAATTTTCAAAGGGTTCACCTTTAAAGACGACCCTCTTGCATTTCTTATGCCTAAACGAGCCACTAATCTCTATTAAACCCTGCCCAACTACAAATGTATCTTTGCAATGGTTCACAATACCAATGTGTCCCTTCTTTCAGCTCATGCGAAAAGGGTCTTAAATCCTTAACTTTATCTCCATACCTATATTTGTTACGCCAATAGCCCCACATAGTAGACCCAAGGGCGTTTACATTCTTAATAATCGACAATGAAACCCTAGATACCCTACAAACTTAAAATACAAACCACTTATGAAGCCACTAAGAGTACTCCACGTGAATCTGTTACTTGATGAAGCTTGGCTTTCGAGCTTGGAGGAGGGCACGGAGGATTTCTTTGCTCATGTCAAAATCAGTCCAATCAAGCGAGATTATTCAACATTATAGCAGCTAAAACGTAAAACGTGAACACTACTTCTAACAAATAAAATAGAGGTTACCTCTTGCAAAAAGAATGCAATTTTCCTTGTTGCGGTGCGCTTCACCCATTTCTTGACCTGCCACCTCTTCTTTGCTTGGTCACTTGACTCCTTACGTATTCATGGCGGCATGCACGTGTCTCTTAGATAGAATGTGATCTTTCATGTGGCCATTAAGACATCCGGTTCTTGGAAACGATTAGAAGCCTTTCACACATGGCACAAACAACACGAATGTCATCAAGTTTAGCATATCCACCAATTTTGCTCTCGTATAGCTTGAACACAACATCAAAATTCTAGTTTCTTCTTGAAACTTTGCAATGGTAGCAGACTAATGTACTTTCTACTAGAGTTTGATTCTCCTTGCAAATGTCCGACTCCTCCTCAACATTGCAAGGCCGATCCTTCTTCTCCACACCCTGCTCTCCCTTCTCCTCACACTTGAGGTTGCGCTCGTAATTATCGGCATGACCCTTGGACTTCAAGTGGCTGCGTTCAAAGTTACACAAGGTGTCATCTCCACCTTTACCATAACGTTTCTCACATTCAAGACACCAAATAGCAAATACTGGTTTACCATGGGCATCATAAGAACACAATTCAAACTGTCTTTTTTCGATTCTTTTTACATTGCGACTTTGAACTTAACTTCTTCAAAGCAACTTGCCATTTGGCAACATCAAACCTTGTTGCTAACTTGGATAGCAACCTATTCTTTGAAAAATTCAAATCTGATACATCATCTAAAAAGGCGGCATCTTCAACGAGAACAAGTTCATCATCATGATTTACCTCTTCATTGAATGCGCTCCTCCGGCTATGATCCGGTCACGGTCTACCATCTCAAATTGGAGATTTTGAGATGAAATGCTCTCAACAACAGTCCTCTGCCTTTTTTGTGCAGGCTCTCCAACCACCTTGATAGTAACCTCGTCACCACAAACCTTAAACCTTACCTCCTGCCTTGACGTGAAGGCCACTTCCCTATCTCCAAGAAATACAAATTCTTTCTCATCCTCCGGTGGCCCGTCTGTCTTATTTCATTCGCGGACATCCAAGTAAGTGCATTCTTGGGACACCATCCGAGGCCAAGGTCAGCCACGATTCCACAACCTTCATTCACCTTAACAACTATCGTCCTTTCCATTTTTTTTCAAACTTGACACAAGCAAGGAAACAACAAAGTAATATTAGAGAGAGCATACGAATTACAATGTATAAGCGTTAGACATGCATGCACAAAACCCGATCTTAACGGACCTTACTTAGATGCAAAAACCCTCTAAGAACCAGATTTCCACCACGGATCTCCACGAGAATGGAGGCGAAATGGAGAAAGGGAAGCTTGGCTTGCAAAAAAAGCGAGCATCAACAATGCAAATGGACTTTAAAATCAAATGCATCAACAATGGTTTATCTTTGCTAGTCTAACTACTTCCTAATCCGTTCATGACTAAACTCATTGCTAGATTTTTTATGTGGCGGGGGCGAAAAAAACTCAAAACATTACCTCAAAACACCAAATCCTAAAACGTTTTTACGGCATGTGCGCCTGGTTCAAACCCCTAAAACGTACTCTTACGGCTCGGCTCTCAAGAAATCCATCCCCGGACCGTGGAAAATGCATACATCTGGGCGCCAAAACGTATGAGCGCCCGCATGTATACGTACTATTTTTTTTCGAAAAAACCCCTCTCCCGTCCACGCACATGTATTCTACGGAATACATACGTGAACCCCCCGGGCACGAACCCTAAAGTAAAGGGTCTCGATACTTGCATGCATTTTTTGGAGTAAAAAGATAAGTTATTTGTGAAGGAATAAATATGCAATGCAAAACCATTGTAAAACCATAGATAATATGCCATTGAAATATGCATGCACTCTAGATATACTGATTAGTATGCCTCGTGCAATACGCCCATGAATCATATGAAAACCATGCCAAAAAGCGTATAAAATCACAAAAAAAAACCCCTGTTATAATGCTACATATTTATCAATAATTGTTATAAGGGACTATATTTAGAGGCACACTTGGTTGTTGTAATAACTTCACAAATAGTTGTAAATCCCTACATACTTTATTTGTATATTGCAGAAATAATCAAGATAGTACAGAGCAAGCCATATTTGGCTAAACCACCTCATTTCATGCCTAGTGGAGCAAATAATAATAAACACAAAGCGACTGATTATGATTTTATAGCCATGATTTTAGAAAACTTTAGTAGGTTTCCTATAAAGCACAATAACATGCAGACAAATAAATGATGAAACCTCGCTGAGAAGAATAATTACTGACTGAAATGTTCATGCCAAGCTGCAGTCAGGCTACCTCGATTTTGCTGCAGGCCAGCACATTTGATGGTATTGATTCATAAACAAAGTAATTTGGCATGTTTGATGGTGTTGAATTATAAAAAGAGCTTGCCCTTCAGCAACATGCAATGAATTAAAATTGAATGATCTGGAAATGCCCTCAAATATAAAGTATATGGTAAGATCGATGCACCAAATTCAGAGATTGAAGCTTCCCTTTACGTTGACAGCTACGAAGAACCAAAATAAAATTGCTTTAGAAATATGTTTTGAATGGAAAATGTTTAGCGGCGCGCACAAGTTTATCTTAACCATCTAGCAAGGTAGAAAGTGAAAAATGGAGGTAACAACAGAAAACCATTTCAATAGTCCTGTTGCCTTTTTTAAATAGATTTCTAGTTTCCATTATGTCTAAAAGTCGATCATAAAATTTAAAAATAAAGAGAGATACATAAAATCATTTCGAATCATTCGGCCTCTTTAAATAGAACTGGGCAGTGTATTTCAAAGGAGAAGTAGCTTGAAAGAAATTCAGCATAAAATTTCACATGGAGGGCTTCAGGTGTATGTACTTAGAAAAGAAATTTAAATGTAGAGCAATGAAGATCTTATTGAAACACAAATTCTGAGTACGAACCATGAGATTATATGGAAAGCTTTAGGTCGTGTTGGGCATATACACAAGTTTCAACACCACAGAGGAGAACGTGATAGAAAAGACAGTAATAAAGACATCCTTATACATATATTCAAATCCCTTATAACAAATTATTTAGTGAAGGACGTGCAGATGGAGCAAATGATCCTAACAATCTTGGCAGCAAATAGATTAGTGCAATTTGAGGAGGCGTAGGCTTTGCAATTGCAAATGGATCCATTAAGCAATACCAAAGAAACTGCATTTGGTGTAGCAACCAAAGAGCTATTTTTTTTGTGAGACGAATTGAAAGCCACAGATGGGTAGCACTTACAATGGAGTGGGGCGTGACCATCTTATGATTGAAAAATTAGTTGTATCAAGCACTATACCTTTAAAATGGTTATTGTGTCATGATTGGAAGTGCAATTACATAACCTTGATAAATCGCACTTTATTTGATTAACCCCACAAAGCCGTTAAAATGAAAACAAAACAATCAAACAATTTTTTTTGAAAGTTGATTAGAAAAAAAGGTTAAACATGCAATATTTCCAGAATGATTGAGAATATATAAACAATGAAAAATGATGCATGGGTATAAATATATGTTCCTTGGCAGGTGGCACAATCAAGCTTGGGAAGGCTGCGATCTCCGCAATAGAATCGTCAATATAAACTGCTCCTCCCTTGCTCTTCCTTTGATCGCACGCGCATATTTCAGATTTAGAAAAACACATAATATATTGGCAACCAAAACAGATAGAAGTTGTGGATATGATACATCCACTTGACTCTGAATTGCCCAAATCTTCTGATGCATTGACCATTGACATAAGTTCACAATCTATTTGGCCAAAATCCTTTTTTATGCTTCCAGAATGCTTGTCTCAAATGATGTAAAATACATGCAACAAATCCTGTTTTGTGCTTCCAGAATGCTTGTCTCAAACAATGTGAAATACATGCAATAAATCCTTTTTTTGTGCTTCCGGAATGCTTGTTTCAAACAATGTAAAATACATGCAACAAATTTAAATGTGCCAACATCCATAAAACAAATGAAATGCAAGAAAGAGTGTTGTCATGGAAATGTAAACCAAACATAGAGAATCTAAAACTATAACAAATACATATAGTAGATGCAATGGGAAATGAGAGGAGCAGACAAATATAAATGGTAATAGTTCAAATCTATCATTTTTGCTAAATAGGAAAGCATGCAATGCGAGAAAACCAGAATACCTCCTTTTATCTTTGGCAATGCTATGAAGCATTTTTTATCTTCTCCATTGGAAGAAAAGCAAGATGCATGCAACACAATCCACAAAACTCAAATCATGGCTTCAAAATAGGCAAAGCTTTAAAAGGGAATGACATCTTGCAAACACAATTGGTTGTATGAAAAACCTCATCTCTGCAAAAGCGAAATTACAATGGCAGAATGAGATAAAAGTTTGTCATGAAAATAACAATGAAATGTAAGCCAAGAATTTGGAGGTGGCCTTTTGAATGATCTATGATTCCATTTAACCAAAGATAGATTAAAATGAGAATATACACATCCGTTATGGCGAGAGAACATTCACTCATGCTATTGAAGAGAGTTCTGACTCAACGCCTAAAAAACATGAATAAAAATCAAGCAAATCCTCTTTATGGAAAGATACAAAAATAGTAGTACTTCTAACCAAAAAAATGGGTATCTCAACATATACATAGCATCAGCAGACTCTTTAAACTATATAAGAAAAACTGTCAGGTTGAGAAAATCTTGATGTGGAGCCAGAGCACCCCAGCAACAACTCGATTTCAGTTTAGATGCAATACTGCCGTTGGAATCTGGGTTAGTATATGTTTTAGAATTTTTTCCTTTTGTATCTGGAGCCCAAAGCACAAATCTTACCGATGCATGCTTTTCAAGACATTAGAAATGATATCTTTGATTCATCCGCATCCTTTCTTGAAATAGATAATGATAGTAATCGTTCTGCTAGGAAAACACATACTTCAACATATACGCAGCATCAAACCCTTCAAACGAAATAGAAAAATATTATAAGGTACCAAAAACCTTAATGTCCAGCATGATCTCCCCCAGCAACAACCCCATTTAATCTCTGATGGAATACTACCTCTTGGAATTTATATAGAAATATCAGTATGTTCCATATATCGTTCCCTATTCTCTACGTTCCATAAATCGTCATTCTTACCAATAGAATCTCAATAAAAAAAATTTGAAGCAGATAGAAGCTTGGGTTGGAAGAAAACTCAATCTATTTGGAGAAAGAAGGAATGATGGAGCTGAGAGAGCCAGGGCTCGATTCAAATTCCATAGAGAGAAAGGGTGCAATAAAGGAAAACGCAGACGACCAAAATATTCCCGCAGGGGCAAGAGGAAACGCCGCATGCGTCTGCACATGCAGTGTTCTGGCACAGAAACCAACACCCTCCCATTTTAAAAAAGAAGATGGCAACAATCGCGGCTATTCTGATGCATCCAACGAGGGCCACTTCAGATGAATCATCATAATCAAGGCCCGATCTATCCGCTCCTCTGCTACGTAAGCATCTGTAATGTGCATAACGACTTTTAGAGAAAAATGTAATGGGAGGGAAAGGGGCCAGAAAAGCCAAAACAATGCCAGAAATGCCTTTGTGGATTCCGAAACTCACGCCAGAAAAAGCGTTACACCAGTGTGAGAGAGAAAGAGCAAAAACATTTTAGACAAGTAGGTTCGAGCCTCAGTAGCCAACACCTTCTTTAAGCAGAATCTAACATATTAGCTAGAGTATTTATCATGCTTCTTGTCTACATGCTTATGTATTTATCGTCGCCTTTGTGTGCACCCTCATCTTTCCACTTAGACAACTGTCCTTGTGGCAGTTATTTACATGTAAGAGCTTGGGTGTGTTTCTGTAACAGTTTTTTAATCCGAGTAGTAATATTGTACTAGTCCAACTATATGGTCTCATGGCTAATTGGTCTATATGCAGTCGTAAAGTCTCTTCTATTCTTGATTTCTTTTAACGAAAATGACGCACACTTCCACTACTCAACAAATTGCTAGTAACCTCAATAAATTAGAGACTTTATACATCAATTGAATCGTAGATTGAATCTCCTCCTTATGGGAGACAAGTATAAAAGAATTGTTGTTAGTCTGTCAGCAACCTTGCTACAAAAAGGGGTGACATATAGGGAATTCTTGTTGGGCCGAAGCAGAATGATTGCAACGATGTAAACCATATTATTAATGGAATTGGGGGGAAGAGGCAAGGTGCAAAGAATAGTGCTCAGTTTTAACATCGCAAAAATTTTAATTTTGTTTGGAGTTGCTCGAGTAGGGTAGACAGCCATCCTCCCACATGTTTTTGTTTAAAGTGTAGTTTGATGTAATGTCCAGGATGACAATGTTTCACTTTCATATGGTTTTCTTTGCCCTTTCTTGCACAGAGAGGCATAAATGAGGAGAAACATCATCATTTGCTCTTGTCATATAGCCTGGGTCCATATCTTAGTAGTGAAGATGCAGTAAGAGTCTCTTCTTTGTGCCATCTGCTCATTTTGAATTCTCTAGATTTGGTTTGTGCGTCATCCTCATAACATTGGCAAAGGAAGGGAACATTTTTGCAAAACGAAACAGAGCAAGACCTTTTGGGAGCCTCATCCGAGACTTCCTAAGATCAGCAAACAGAATTTATCTGATGGAAGTGAAAATCTTATAACTACTAGTTTGTTTGCATATATCCCTCAGGAGTGGGGCACAGAGCGAGTGCTAGTGAACATGACGGATGACACGGGGGGTCAATAGATGTTAGAGACAAGATGAGCGTGTAGCAATGGGCCAGGACATGTTTGTAGATGCATAGACAAAACCAGAACATTCTCCTGACAGAAGACATGGGATAGCTGTAAACAGGGCATGATAAAAGCCGAACATACGCTATATCCGATGTTACACCCTAGCCACATTGATTTTATTTGCTACTGATCTGGAAGGATAAAGACTACATGCCAAATGGCGACATCACATAGGGCCACGTGGCTTCAGTAGGACGCCAAAGAAAAGTTACTAAAGTAATTAGTGATAAACTAAAATTACTTTTCTTTGCTCATTATAACGTGACCAAACAAACGTAAACCCGGGTCGCCCTTCACCGCCATAGCCAAATCCGGCGATTCCTCCCGCGCATAATTCTTGCAATTTTGGATCGTTTTTTCTTCCGGCCTGCTTCTTTCCTGTCTTTTTTCGTCTCTGCACCATTTCTTGGAGTAGAAAGAATAGGCATTTTGTGATTCGTTGAGTTTTCTCTTGAAGTGGACTAGACGAACTATGGCTACGGCTTCCGAGGCAAGAATTAATCCGCGGCCACAAGGAAAAGTAATCACCGCTCCTGAAATTGGCCGTCCAGTTCTTAAGGGAACTCAGCCTAAGGTACTTCCCAAATCTCCCAAAATTTCTTCTCCGAAAAAAGACACTGTCAAGAAATCCCTGGATGCATTTGAAAAAGGTGCTCTCAAGAAATCCCTGGATGCATTTGAAAAAGGCGCTGTCCTGGATGCATTTGTCTTGACCGAGAAGATAGAATCTGTGAACATTGAGGTCTTTAATCCGGCTCAAGATGCTTCAATTAAGTCAAGTGCTCGACTTTTCGACAGTAAGATTGATGAGAAAGAGCTCTATGCCGTAACATCGGCTGGGAAAGTGAAAAAGATTTCAATGCAGGGGCTGGAAGTTTCATCTCCCCTTATTAAATCGCCAAGGGGGGCTCAAATGCCAAAAGATTAAGCTTCCATTAGGTTCCCCTCGATCTTCGGCAATAAATTCTCTAGCTTCTCCGGCTATAAGGTCCCCTGCCACACCAAGATCAGATAAGCTTTCTAGAACCAGAGGAGGTATGTGCCTGGCCAAAATTTCTCCAAATTCAGCTGCAGATTCGCCCAAAGTTCTGAAGAAAAGGTGCGGGTGGATCACATCACAAAGTGGTAAGGACATTTTTAACCAATGCTGACAATCTGGTTTTCATCTTCAATGTGAATTGAATGCCAATTTTCCCGTGATTTTGCTGTAGACCCAGCCTATGTAGCTTATCACGATGAGGAGTGGGGAGTTCCTGTTCACGATGACAAGTACGAACTTAGTTTGTTTTTTTACCTTTTCATGTTACAATCCCAATATCTTATGGAAGTTGACTAGGTTAGTTTTACCTTTTGTACAGGAATCTTTTTGAGATGTTGATCTTAGCAGGAGCCCAAGCAGAACACAGCTGGTCTTCTATTGTAGTAAAGCGTGAGCAATATCGGTGAGTACCTGCAACAATTTAAATTGATGTCCTTACAGACCTCTTTTTCTCCCTCAATTTTGTCCCCAATTCTGACAATTTTTATCTCCTTAGAGCTGCATTCATGTGCTTCAGGTACAAGGAATGCATTGCATTAGCTTGAACTGTCTTAGATGATGAAGCAAGGAGACAGACAAAAACCAGGGCATGCATGAGAAATAGGGGTAGAAGCTGTATGGAAGCTGTAGAACAACCATTTTGACCATTTTCTAATGCCATTTTGTACATATGGAAGCTGTGTAAAAACTGAATTTGGTGGCAGTTGATAGCAAGCTTGATGAGGATAAAGAATGGTGGAAGTATGGGAAATACTAAAGGATTACTTAATAGCCATTGAAAGGAAATGATGGTTTTGTGAAATTGATTGAACAATTGGCACAATAGAGAAGCATGGGAAGAAGAAACTTTGTGTATTATGAGCTTCAACCTATGTGCTTGACTAGAGCAAGCATGTACTTGAGCTCAAAAACTATTGTTATGCTTTAATGCTAAAGCTTTACAACCCTCTCTAAATCTGTTCAATGCATTTTTCCACAAGATGTTAAAGATGTCCAAAGTGCCCAAGTATTTATTAGTTCAACCTTTTGCCCTTTGATATAGATATGGCCTTTTGCCCATTGATATATTATGTGAACATTTTGCCCTTTGATATAGATGAGGCCTTTGGCCCTTTGATATAGATAATGTGCCAAAATACGAGCCAAGCAAAATCGCCTTGTCTTGGCACATTTTTTTGTCGGATTTTTGCATTGGGCACATTTTTTGTCATAATGGCTCGGGGCACACGGCTATTTAGCTTAGGGTTGCAATAGCAATCTCGCTTGCCTTGGCACACTTTTTATCGGATTTTTGCCCTGGCACACTTTTTGTCATAATGGTTTGAGGCAGAGTCTACCAAAGCATGTTGCACTTGGCACATGGAAATATGGGTATGTCTGCACTGTACTTTTTAAAGCGCTCCTCTGCTTGCATCTTTCACTATCTGCTTCATCATCTCGTTCATCATTTTCGTTTTCGTCATCTCCCGATGTACTTGCTGGACCATTCTCTTCATCGCTTTTAGTGGTTCCATCTACGAGGTAAACTGCTTCCTCAATCTGTTGTACATTGCTATCTTGCTGCTCTAAAGCTCGCCTCATATCGAGTATGCTATTCACTCTCTTCCATACGTTTGAATAGGACATATCAATGTTCGCATTCTCATTCATAAATAGACGGGCGCATTTTGCAGCGGGCTGAACATCAGTGCCCTGACGTTCCATAAACATTGTCAGCAACGTATCCTGCTCATTTGTCCAGCGACGCTTTCGTGATGGCGGCTGCAGCCCGGCCTGCTCGTCACTTGCGCATTGTGCCAATGGCTGCAGTTGCGGAAGTTGCATTAGCGGACATGCCTGATACTGCATGCCAGTTGCGTACAGGCGCGTACTACTGTCTGTTCCTGTGCGGTGTAGTTGGATTGTGATTTCTGGGACTGCTACTATGTCATCTACACCAGATGAAGTGGCTGCATCTACCCTTATATGCTGCTCTATTTTTGCTTCCTCCCGTATGATAGACAACATGCTAGTCACTACTGTTGATGGGTTGGTGTGCACGTCTAGCCCAAGGGCCAGCTGGCTTTGTTTTGCACTCATCAATCTTTTTGCATGCTTTATTACTGTATGCGGGCAGACTTGAACATGCCTATGTTCTTGCAAGAATGCAACTGCCCTTCTTTGCGCTGATAACATCTTGTTTTCCTTCATGTCCCAAAATTGCAGCAGTAACGGATCATCCTCCTTTTGCCAGCGCTCATACACCATTGTGGACAGTCCCTGTAAAACCACAATATTAGATCAAGGTAGAAATTGATACATGCGGTACTAAATTTAATTAAAAACAAATATTCTAGAATTTGATTACATGCTAAGATCTTTTTAGAATGCACAAAAAAATTGTAGATTGCCTTTATTGACAAGACAAAAAAGAAAAAGGTAAAAAGTGTCATATAACAGTACAGCTAACTACACTACAATCCTATACTGCAATAGAATGACCCATCTGCCATACCATTTCGCTTGAGTCCAACATATCGATTTAGAATAAAAAGAAAACAATTGGCACCATGTTTTGCAACTCTCTCATCCAATATCAAGCTAGAAAAAAGCTTACGGACCAGCTTATGCATCTAGAACATGAATTATGTACAAAATCAAGGGATCTTCTAGCCTACCAGTTTTCATTTTGTGCATGAGGATTTACGCCACTTATTATGAATCTTAGGTTAGCCAATAATCAAAGAATCTAACATCTATTAAACCAACACTAAAACATTAAACATTCTCAAAACCAAGCCTTTACCCAAAGCTCTACACCCAACCAAACTACTCACCTAGCAATATCAGGCTGAAATATAAAGACATGCCTGACAATCAATTACCTCTTGTACCTCCTTTATCGACCTAGCAATCCTCAATATGATACACCAAAAACCAGGTCCTAGGATACTAACAGGATATTAAACAACAACAGCAGAAGCTCTAGAAAAAAGTAATAGCTTTCTAGGAATCCAGTTGAAGGCGGAATGAGTAGAGCAGTCTTTCTTGACCCCCTATCACTCTTCCGGCCATAACTCTCTTACTCGGAGGAGTTATGGGAAATGCAGCCCCAATTCAGAAACTAGACTCGAACACGATTCCAATGAAGTAAGGGTCACCTCAATCCGAGCTGTAATTGCGGAGATATCACCCGATTGAATTTCAGGTTTTATTTATAGAACCCTCTGCGATTTCAACCTTCTTTGACCTGCCTTTGCCTTTGCCTTTTCCTTTTCCTTTGCCTTTTGTTCCCAACCATGACATATAATAACTCTATAAAAATGGTGGAGGAGCAAGCCTTCAACCATCAACAACTAAAACCCCATTGCTTGTTGTCGTTAACCTCCATTGCTTGTCCTCATTCCTTTCGCATCCCATTAATCGGCCTCACCTCTGCCGGATAACATCATCCGGTGGCACCAAGCGCACAACAAGCGGGGAATCTATGCACGTGCCTAATACAAAAACGATCCAAAAAACAACTTATTTGTTTGCTGCTCCTGGAAAAGAGATACATGTCCTCGTTCTAATCCAATACGAAAACTTCTATGACCAACATCCAACAGTTATAGGCGTTAAATGTGGATGTAGGTGGACGAAAACAAGCAATGCACACAATCCGCGATGCTTCTGGCGGCGAGCAGGGCGTGGAATTACAAATCGTGTTGAGACCGAGGTTTTGGGTCTCCATATGTAATTTCGGTTGTAAGGAAGAGAAACCCATTGTATGCAGTGCGGAGATTGTGTGAATACCATAAAGATTGAGGAGGAACACCGTGACACCCATTGAAGGGCACGGAGTTACGCTCTCCTTATTGCCCGCAGGCGGTTAAACGTCCTTTGTTAAGTCGCGACCATGACCAACCCATTCCGTCAACCTTGCTGGTTGCTATTGTCGGGGTCAAAGAACATATGATGTTCCCTTGTTTGCTAATCGTGAGATGGGTGTGACAAAAAGGATGTCGCGAGAATTAAAGTTACGGCACGAGCAGGGCACATGTGTTTGACAAGCTCAAACACTTGTTTCTTTTAGGACATAAACCCATTGTATTATATTCAAGACCCTAAAGGCCAAAGACGTTCGCGGGCGGACTAGCTTAACATCTATAGCAATGATTTGGAGTCCGTGGTTGAGCTCAAATGTGCATTTACTCCGGCTCTTCGTATGCTTTGGCTGAATGATCGAGGATCTGCTTTCATTGTAGCTAATAAAACTCCTAATGGGTAATGGAGAAATTTATCAAGCAATGCTCCTACCATTGTGACATGTAGCGTGTTGGATCCATTAATCGATGTCGCCCGAACATTGTTAACTCTTACGTCATGTAATAAATCGTTCCTCGCGACGCGTCGTCGCGGAGACCGGTCCTAAGACTACCTTGTTGCAAGCATCCGGACGTCTTGGCGACCTTGTTTTCGCCCGGTTATGTTCAATCTTAATGTGCCTAAGATCTGTACATGCAAGGATGTTTGATTAGTAGAGAGTCTGTATGAAAGAAGGTAAAAGCGAAGACAATTTTGGCTTAGTTTTAGTAGCGAAGATATACATTGGTATTTTGTAGAGCGTGTCTTTGCAAAGACTTCATTTGTGAGTGTTGCTACTACGTCATCGTCTGGGAAACCATAAATCATCCAGAAACCAACTTGACAGTACGTCCTCTATAATCTTGAATGCCATTGTAGCTTTTATAGATGTTAAGCTAGTCTGGCCACGGAACGTGCTGGCCTTTAGGGTCTTGAATACGACAATGGGTTTATGTCCTAAAAGAAACAAGTGTTTGAGCTTGTCAAACACATGTGCCTGTTCAGGCCAGAACTTTAATTCTGCGACATCCTTTTTGTCGCACCCATCTGTGACTAGCAAATAAGGGAACATCGTATATTCTTTGACCCCGACAATAGAAACTAGCAGGTTGACGTGTATGGGTTGGTCATGGGTCGCGCTTTTTAACAATTGGTATGTTTTGCACTATCTGTGGGCAATAAGGAGAGCAGAACTCGAGGCCCTTCGGGTGTCACTTCAGTGTTCCTTTAAATCTTTATGGTGTTCACACAATCTCCGTACTCGTACAATGGGTTTCTCTTCCTTACATCGAAATTACGTATGGAGACCCAAAAACTTGGTCTCAACACGGTTTGTACATTAGAGAAAATTTGGGGTCTCATATGGACCTCCTAAGAGACTAAAAATATTTTTTTCTTTTTTTATCCACGTCATATCATCTCATTTTCTCTTAACCATTATTATAGAGAGAGAAGATATCTTGAACCATCTAATTCCATATCTAATGGATATTCACATGTGTATAGGTCTATTTTGGGCGTGTGAAAATATTCGTGCACGAAGAGAGGGTTTATTAGGTCTATTTTGTGCGTGTGAAAAGATTTGTGCACGAAGGGAGGGTTTATTAGATGCTCGTGCGGGGAATCTTGACGTGCCTTGGGAGTTAGAGTTCTCCATCGAGAACTGGAGATAATTCTGTTTGATCTCTTCTTAATGCAGGTTTCTCAAACCAAAGGCAGCTCTTTGTAAGTATACTTGGCCTCTATTTCAAATTCTAGCATTTGAATTCAATTTGAATTACACTTCCCTTACGGCAGCAGATCTCACTAGCTTATAAAAGATGGGCAATTTTAGATTTAGATTTTTTCTTTTGTATGCCTTTCTATGGCTCAAATTAGGATCAATCTACCTTCTGATGAGTATGCCCAGACAACAAATAAAAGGAGAGGTAGCTTGCTTAAGGATGTAGATGCAAATTTACTACGCATGTCCGGTGCAAAGAATGCTGATCTATGGTGTAAGGGAGAGATCTATCCATGTAATCCTCTAACAGGTAGAACTCCAAACTTTAATTCAGTTTCAGGTTTGGTTATATTTGCCTGTGAAGGAAAGGGAGGATTGCTTGGTTATGTTGAGAGCATGGTCCAGTACAATGGACAATTGACATTTCACCTTAACAATCTGAATTTGAGCATACAGCAGAAGCAAAATGAGATCTTCTCTTTACAAGGTAAAATGGATGAGAGCCATAGTAAAGTTAGCCACTTACAAAAGAGAATTGAGCAGTTAGAGCAAGATAAAATTCTGATGGAATTCGTGATCAAACAACAGGAGAATGAATGTTGTATCCTACAATCTGAAGCTCAGAAAAATAAGAGGCGGATTTGCTCATTAGAAATTAGATTGAAAAGGCTAAAAAAGACTTCACTTGGCCTTCGTGAAAGGAAGAAACATTTAAAGCCAATTGAGCAACTCAATTTCAAATGTGGAGCTGCTAAGAGGAGAATCTATGCAGTGCGCCAAGTGCTCCATACAAATAAAACTAAAGGAATAATACGGGAAAATGTGGGGCAAGTTTTGAAGAAATTTGTGACTAATGATGAAATTATTGCAATGCTAAAGCAGCCCTGTAATGTGAGCTTGCGAAAGAGCATAATTGAGATGGTAATAGGAGAAATTTATGCTAAAGTGGACGTTGATGCTGTGCATGTGATTCTGCTGGAATTAGCCAGCAAGGCTATAGACTCCTCTTTAAACCATTCTATGATGCCTTAAAGGCTTTAGGCACAAAGAAAATAACCATTCCAAGACCTTACTACATGGAGAAGATAAGGGCAAGAAAGAATGTATCAGTTAATGAGATTTTGGGCAGCATGCACTCTCTAGAGTCGGGTACTCCAAGCATTATTTCAAAATCTTCAAAGGGTAAGTGATCAGATGATGCTGATATAATAGGGCTAAATGCAAGTAATAATGTCTGGTTTGATTTAGAGAAGGTTCTAAAATTTATGGTTGTTTATTACAACTTGAGAGAAAGTGACGTTGGGGGAAAGCTAGAGATCTGCCTAAAACTTGATGAAATGGAGCTCACAAGCAAGAAAGAATTTGAGAGAGTATCTTTAACGCTCATGAACAAAGCACTTTCAGCCCTTTATGATGAACAGAGGCAATTGAAGAAAAAGGAGAGAGATCCGGAATGGTTTTCTGTTCAATCGGAAGATTATACATGGTGGTTAGGAATGTTTCAAGTAAAGAAGGAAAATTACGAAGTATTAAAGTGGGTTTTTGACCAGACTGATATTCCCAAGCTCATAGGCATGTACAACAGCGGTGAGAAGTTACATGTTGAGGGTTATGGTGCATTTGTAGTTAACTTTCACTTGGCATCTGATCTAAAGACAGAAAAATGTATGTACAACATTAGCTCCTCGGGTGCAAAAACTACAAAGAATTGTACTTATTGTTGTCATACTTTGAAAGTGAAGGGAGGACCATCCAGGAGCACTTTGTCATGTAACCAAAATGCTCCACCAAATCGTGATAGAAAGGATAAATTATTTCAGCCAATTTTACCTATTCCTTTAGAACAAGTTCGTATTTGTACATTACATGCCTTGGTTCGAATTGTTGAGAGGATGATTTGGCATTCTGAATGTTTTGTGTGGAATATAAGAAATGAGAAGGAGCAGTTGGAAGGTATAGCGCGTGTGGAAAAGGTTCTTTCTGATGCTGGATTGCATGGTGGCTGCATGAAATTGGAGAAGGATACGAAGCGATCCAATGGTAGAAGCTCTGTTCCAGCAAAAGTTTCTATTGGCGGTGACAAAGCGAAGCGTTTTTTAAACAATGTGCATAGTGTGAGTAAAGGGATGTTTGGATTTGGGAAGATGTTAGTCGAAAATTTGAAAGGGATAGGGCCGACAGTTGCATGCGAGAAGCAAGGAAGTTACATGCTTGGAATGCAATGTCTGATCTTAATGCACTTTTACAAAAACCATATTTCAATGATGCAGATAAGCAAACATTTCATGTGGTCGAAAGTAACTTTGCTGAAGCATACATAAGAGCATGGGGAGAGTGTGAAGTTACACATTACATCCATATAATATATGCACATGCTCCCTGGTTCGCAGATAAATATGGCAGCCTTGCCATTTGGAACACTCAAGGGATGGAAAAATCCCATAAGCAGGCAAAAATGGCTTTCAATAGGAAGACCCAACGTGGTGGATGTCATGGAAATGATAAAGCAAACCCGCTCATACAAATGGGCCAATGGTTTTACAGAAAAGTACTTACTCGCCATGAGCAAAACATGGCAAGAAGAGCTTCCCCGGTAGTTCATATTGCCATGGCAGAAGTTGCAAAGAAACGAAAGCAAGATGCTTGGAAAAACTCTGATGCAAGTAACAAATCACGCGAGTGGAGAGAAAAGAGGCGAAGGTGTGGGAGAAGGTATTGTTTATAATCTTTATTACGCCCTGTAATGTGCAACATCCTCGAACAGCAGGTTTGTGTTCATGATGCTAGTGTCTTCATTATTATGCCAGTCCCTGATTATGCTAATGCTAGTTTATTATATGACAGGGTTTAGGATGCTAATCCCAATGCATGCATGCTACTAGAAGGCATGCATATTATGTTGCAGCAGCGTGAGACCTGCAGCAGCCTTGCATATTATAAGTGGCCATGTTTGTAAAAGATGCAAAATTCAATTCTCTGGTAGAAATAAGGCAAGGTTCTGTGTTTTAAATGCATGTTATATTTCAGAATAATATGCCTAGCAGTTATCCTCAGACACCTTGCCCAAGATACGGTTTCAGATCTGGATCCAACAGCCTGGCACAAGGTATTTTTCTTCAAAGTATCTTCTCTAAAGTGAAATGGCAAATGATGTTGTTCCTCTTGCTTTCTGTTCCTCTACCAGATTAACTTGCATTTGAGGATTCGATGAAATTTACATACAGTTGGCCTTTCATGTGTTGTAAGATGTGAAGACATTGGTTACTGTTTGAAGACATTGGTTACTTGTGAAGATGTGAAGACTTGCATCAACTGTTTGGTGAGGAAAAACTAAATTCTGCAAACAATTGAAAGAGGACCCTAAATATGAGGCACAAAGAGCTTCCTCAACAAGAGCTTATGGAACAGAGCAAAGGGCATCAGTTCACTTAGGATCATTCAACTTGTTTACACATAGCAAAAAAGACAGTTATAAATTACACATTTGTTTACACATTACAAAAATGCCAACTTGTTTTCACATAGCAAAAAAAGACAGTTATATTATGTTATATCAAAATGTCCAGTACATATGTTCACAACCCTGTTCTGTAGCCGAAAAACTAAAAAGCATAAAGTATAATATACTGCATAAGATAAAAAGCATACTGCAGATACTACAATGAAGATAAAGAGCAAAAGATAAACTGCAGATCACTTTAATCAGGCATCTTGAGCACTATTTTGAGGGCACCGTCTCCATCAACTTCAATCTTCATCTTCAGAAGGCGTTCCTCATGCAAGCAGGAACGATCTACCCAATGCTGCACTTTTCCAGAAACCAAAACTCCTTCGGTTTGCAAAACCATCACCTTGGGAACAAGCAACCAGAGCTCTTGCACTAATTTTTGGCGCTTTTGAGAAGAAGCGGCAATTCCTCCATTGGCCTCTTAAGGGTGATCTTAGTCCGCCATATCTAGAGGATGTCGGGATGAGTGAAGCAATGCAACCAAATTGCTCACAATTTATTCAAAATTTTGCATGCGAAAATGATAGGACCTATATAGATCCTATAGACAAAAGGTAGGCTATAAATTATTATTCGATAGGACCTATATAGGATATTCTTAGAATATTCTACTTTTATTTTTGGGGGGTAGTGTATGTGGTAAGTTTTTTTATATAAGTTTTTTTTTTTGGGTAGTGTATGTGCGGTCATCATGTGCCAGTCCAAGTGGCAGTGCATGTCACTAGTCCATGTGGCATGCCATGTCACTAGTCCATGTGGCATGCCATGTCAGTAGTCCATGTGGCATGCCACTAGTCCATGTGGCACTAGTCCATGTCAGTGCATGTCACTACTCCATGTGGCATGCCATGTCGATAGTCCGTCCACGGCGGTCCATGTGGCGATCCATGTCGGCCCGATCCATGTGGAGTCCATGTGCATTTGGAAGTACGTGTGGACAAGTATAAGTTTTTTTTTTTAGCATTGAAGCACTTATTGGACAAGGGTGAACACATTGCTACATCAAAGGGTGAAGCAAAGAGGGCCGATTAGAATGTGCCGATGGTTTATTCATGTAGTGCAATACCCCCATATGTATATGTTAATATTTAACTAAAAAACAATGCAATAGAAGGTTTTTATAAGGAGACATTCAATAAAGCATGGTATTTAAAATATGTTCATAAATTTGGTCTTCTCTATGCATATACGTCTAATTCATAAGTTTATAAGTGTTATATTGATCCATAAGGCCTAACAATCCATGTATCCAAGTTGGCCTAAGACCAATACACGTACCTGCCCTAAAATCCAACCTTCCAAGTTGAAGTTAAGTGTTATAGAAATCCATGTTGAATTAAGTGCTATAAAAATCCATGTTTCCATGTTACTGGGGGCATTTCCGATTGTAGCAATTGTTTGTTGCACAAAGTGCTATAGTCTTAATCTGCGAAGCCTTTATAGAAAGCCACACTACATACAGAATCTGCCTTGAAAAAATAGGAACATACATGATGTTCAATCCAAATCTCTTCCTCATGTGATAAATCCAATTCGATCATCCTTAAAATGCCCTGCCTTAGCTTAAACCAATTGACTTTCAGTTAAATCAGCATTTTTTGAGACCTAAAAAGTTGCATGTTTGCAATGAGATCCAACTTGGATAGCATTGTTCCAATAGTGGGTACATATTCCGCGCCATATCTAGAGCTGTCGGGCTGTTTCTAGAGTGAAGCAATGCAACCGCGCCTAAAGGATCATTCAAAGACCAAGATCTTGAGTCCTGATCAGACTACAGATCAAATCGAAATTGCCTGGGGTTGTGCATTTCCAATATCAGATTTTTAAGCATTCTGACTTATGATACAACCACCTGTAAAAAGAATGGACCATCTAGAACTATAAACATTGTATATCTCAGGATTTGAACCTGAATTACCAAGATATATTTTTATTTTCCTATCAAGCTAACAATTTGATGCTCAACTTATTTGGAGCTTGACAATCTTTACACTTAGTAGAAGACTCACGCCGGTATCCAACTTTCTTACCATTTAGAAGAAAACAGAAGTCACCATATAATCTAAATGTATTTAAAAGGTCTCTGCACTCCAGCAAAGTACAATCTTCTTCAACATCAATGACTTTGTCTCCAAAATTTCCACATGCAATAGTCAGCTCCATTGAAGAAGATTTAGAACGATGTTCCTCTATGGGCTTCCAGACCCAATGATTTCCCTCTCGAATCCTCCTTCTCCTCTCCACAAAATAGTTGAAGTAAAGATTCTGCTTTGATATTCTATATCTGTGAAGAAAGTCAGAGCTGTTACAGTGCAAAGGTCAGCAAATGATAATTAAAAAAGTTTACCTAAAAGCAATGGTATCATCTGCAATTGCAGATTCAGTAATCTCATTGCCAGTCACGTGTTCCTTTCTCTTCCATCTGTTGGAAATTAGACTTTCCAATGTCTCACTAGATGGTTTACTGATTACGTACATTTGGGGCGTTCTTCTAACAGAGGACTCATTCTGAAATAAGAAAGAGAACACACTTATAGGTAGGAAAAGCTTACCAGCACATCTAACGCCTCCTCTTTCTGTCAATGTCTTGTAAAATTCTCTTCCAAGTTGTTCTTTGCATGCTAGTAAGAGCTTGGCATCTGTACACTCAGCCCCCATTACCTTAAGGCCAGGGGGATCAACTTCAATTAGTTTACCAACACCCCTTGCTGATATGGTATAATGATACCTATAGAACCAAATGCCTTTTTCTCGCAACTCTAAAAACGTATAATCTTCAAATATTGCCTTCCCTATTTTAGAATGATATACTTGAAGCACACTTGTTATACTTTTCGCAGAAAGTTTGTCAATAAAATCAGAAGAGCATAAATAATTTACTTCAAGGGGACGAAATGAAGGTCTTTCAGATATTTTTTCCTTTGCCATAGCCTTAGCGTCATAAACGTGCTCCACAAGGATCTCCATGACTGTCATGCCTCCAGGCCCATAAATAAATTTTTTGACACGGCCTTTCCAATGGGCATTGAGATCATTTAATCTGGCTCTTGGTACTCCATGCTCACCTGAAGTTTTAGGTTGCATGGTAATCCATGAACCAACAGAAACAACCAAATCGATCCATTCTCCACTAGAGTCTTTTGTGTTTCTTAATATAAGCATTTTTGTCTCGACACGAGCATGGACATGATCCAAAAACAAAATGAATTGATCAATAGAAGTAAAAATGAATATGCATTGATTGATCAAGAAAACATGAGCAAAATACGGATCAATTGGAATGTTGAAATCGCCCGATGAGTGAAATCGCCCGGTCGATTACGGATTGATCAAGAAATCATCGGCAAGTACCGGTTTGGAAAAAATGGCCGAGATGCTGATAGCCAAAGTGGGCGTAACCCTAAACCACGAATCACGATTGGCCTAAAATTTTTAATGGGCCTAGCCCTACTTTCGATAAAATATTTCGATAAACCAAACACTATCTTTGAAGAAGATATTGAACAAGATTACGGCCCAATAACCAAAACATTAATTTGGTATTAGAGGATGTAACCATACAAATTATGCCATGTGGATGCTAACTCACAAAAGCTAAAGAAAACTTTTGCCACATATTATGCATTAGAAACAAAGAGTCTAAACTCCTATTGGCTAAAGCAAAAGTCTGACGTGGATTTTTTGAATATTCATATTGGGACCATATGAGACCCCAAATTTTCTCTAATGATTCCATGCCGCGTTCGTCATCAGCAGTTACTGTGATTGTGTGCATTGCTTGCTCGTCCACGACATCCACATTTAACGCCCTATACTGTTGGATGTTGGTCATAGCAAGTTTTCGTATTGGATTAGAACGAGGACATTATTTTAAACTATAGGTGTTCGTATATAACATCGTTGAACAAGTCACAACATACAATAGAATAGAATAGAATAGAATAGTTTTTTTAACGTCCACGAAGACCAATAGGTCATGGGACCCATACAATGGGCTAGTACAATCATTACTACTAGGATTAAAAAACCCCTGCCTCGAAAGGTTTTCAAGGGAAAAACCTTTGCAGTAATGATGATACTAGACAAGCTTAGATAATGACTACTGAGGGCTCAGTAATTGCAGACGTTTATCTAGAACCTCAAGTATGTATAATGCCAAGTCATGCACAATAAACAATGGTTTGGGAGATGTTCCACTTGAAAGACATTGAAAGAAGTTATATTGTTATTCTGATCTTATTTTAATCATATTGAAACTATTAGTATCACCATTGTGTTGTGAAATCCAGGTATAACATATGACCCGTAAACGTGTGCCCAGCATTATCCGCATAAGTATGGATGTGAGATTATATGCCATTTTGATATATGATTGATGCATATGAACCATTCCAGGACGAGGACGAAGAGCGGAAGTAAGGTTCGCGATGTCGAAAGGCAGGATTGGATTTTGGGAGTACATAGCATCCACCAGCTTGCACAATGTCGCTTCCTAGAGAGGCGACAAACATGCATCCTTCCTTGTGTTTTATGTGCATTGTAAACCTAAATCATTCTTCAGCAATCGTGGACATCTTCCCTGTAATCTGTTGTGCTGCATTTGTTCTGTATGCCGCTCTATGTTAGAGTTGTAGGAATTGCAGGAATATATCGTGGAACGGTCTGGGTTCTTTCTCTTTCCATTTCTTTAAGTTTGTCCGATGCACCATGTGCTACACATTCTATGCCAACGAAACCAAAGCTCTGCAACTTTGCTTTGGCAATGTTGTATGGGTAGTGTTGTGCTATACAAAGGTTTGAGGTATAAATTCCTCCATCCTTGATTTGGTATATTCCAGGGCTTATTTTGTGATCCAATGATCACACATGAGAACAAAAGCGATGTCTCCTAGTAAGTTACCTCAGAAGTTGCATATTCATGCATATTATTAAATGGTTTCAAAGGTGAAACTTTTAGCTTAATTAAAATTTGTACATTGCACACACAAGCGATGGCTTGCTATGCAACTCAAGAACTAGAAGATTAAAGGGAAGCATATAGATCTAAACCAAAGTTGTGCAGGCTTAAACTAAATCCGTAGTCATTGCACAAGTGGAAAGCTTTTGCCAAAGAAATGCAAAACCCTCTTCAACATCTAAAGGAAGAACGAGTTGCTCATTCATTAACTGTCTAGCATAATGACCTAATAAATGGTAGTGTGATAGCAACATGATCATAATTACATAATATATAAAGTAACATATACAAAGAAAATGGTATAAAGCATTTTTATTCTTTATGCCATATCGCAAGTTGTAATTATGCCTTCATGTCGTATATACAAACTAGATTTCTCATAAAGGTATCTCCTGCAACCTTTTGTTTATACTAAAGGGAAAATAAATCACTCTGAATCTCGATGGCAATATTCTAACCTTAAAAGTAGCCCAGTCTTTACAATAAAAAAGCATTGTGAAACATGCTAGATAGCCTACTAGATAAATTCACTGGACAAACTTACACATCATCATCACTTGAAAGACTAAATAAGTTACTAAGATATGATACCTGTCAGAAATAGCTTCTTTACGAAAACACCTAGGAAAAAAAGGGAATAGTTGGGAACTGTAGACAGATAGACCACCTGTGACAAATATTTTTTCTAATTTCAGCTTATCAATGACAACATGTGCCTCCACAACTGAAACACATCTAGCATGCATATGGATCATGGCACTGCCAACAATGCATCTTGTTGCAGTCTTGTTTTGCAACTGCCACAAGCTTTCAAGATGAAAATAGATGTAGCAACATTGAGAAGGTGCATTAAAGCAGCTAAGGCCCCCCTAACAAACTCCATTATCTATCCTATATTATAAAACCGTGGTGTCGGTCTGTCCGCCCGATCGACGGCCGAGATCGCGCCAATGTCCCTCCGCCCCACCCGACGGCCCAGATTTGTCCGTTCGTCCCTCCGCCTCGATCGATGGCTTAGATTGTGCCATATGGCATGTTAGGTTTTTGTGTGTCCCAAACGAAAGGGTGTTGCGTACGTGCAAACTTTGAGGATTTTGACGATAAATGCAAAATTTTCCCCATGTTGAAGGATGGGGCCTGCAGGCTTAAACACACAAGACCCTATCCGCATTCCGGTGATATAATCCATTTTCTCAGTTTCAAACGGCACAGGACAGTCCTTCGTGATAATTATCCAAGGTATCACAAAGCCTGCAATCTGGTGCCTTGCCAGACGTGGAGGTGTCAAAAGAATCAGTGGGTATTCTCAAAATCTTCCTTGAGAATGCCATTCGTGCTGCTATTATCACTTATCTTGAGCATGCCCATCGCAAGACTATAACTGCCATGGATGTAGTTTACTCTTTCAAGAAACAGGGCAGGGCTCTTTATGAATTTGGAGGTTAAGTAAAGACGCAAGACCCACCGACATCAGATCGATGCTCGAAACCGCCTGAATGTTTTTGGGCACATCGCAAATATTGAATGGGCGAAGCATATATAGGGCAAGTCAATGAATCGAGAGCTAGAGATGGCGAGAAAAGGGACAACTCTTTTCGAAACAATGTGTCTGTCTATTTGGACGGAGGTATGCCGGATATGCCTTCTACGTATAAGGACCCTTTGATCCAGTTTATTTTAATTATGCTTTTGGTTCTACGATCTCGGATGGTGGGTCCGGTAGAATTTGATTCCTGAATCGCACTACCTACTTTCAATATAACATGTATTTGCATTTTCTTTTCCCTTTGATGGCCGACATGCCTTCAGTTATGCTTGATAGACTATAGCCAAAAGAGAAAGTGCTTGATCTACTATTCCCATCCTTGGTTCCTGAGCAATACAAATAAGTGTCTTCACTGCACCAACATGTAGCTTTTCTCAATTTTCATGTATCATTGAGAAATTAAATATACCTACTATACATTTACGGCATTCCATTTTTCGTTCGACCTAAGCAGATTCGTTCGTTCTATGAATGCTGCAGAATCATTGAGTGCTCTAAAAGCTTCAACCAGTTTCAAAACCTGTGGCAAATGGTACAAGAGTCTCAGGGGCATTTGCATCTTTTCGTCCTACCTTTCCTTTTGTAGACAACACCCATGCACTTTGCAGGAATATGCAAAGCATCACCTTGCAAATTACAGAGTGTGCTTGACGTTTTTTGTTTTTATTTTGCTCCTTACAGAGTTTTTGCCTTCTAGCCTAATCCCAGTCTTCCTGTTCTTTTATTACATAGGATTTTGTGGCTTCTTAGAATTTTTTGCTTCACATCGAAGTTGAATACATTTTATATTTCTTATTATGGCACATTTTAAGAGGGCCTCCTGCTACACATACAACTGATATAGAATTGTATTTTTGAAGAGGTTACAAGTTAAAGTTATAGTGCAATGTGAAGCAGAACTTGAATAATTATCCGGGTTCTAATGGTGTGTGAAGCATAACTTGAATAATTATCCGGGCTCTGATGGTAACTCTGATACTATCTCTGATGGTATCTCTTTTGGCCAATTTTAATTGTGACACATTAATATGTCCTGTCATTTATTATTACATCACTCTAAGAGAAAACAGAAGCGGGAAAAAATACCTCCATGGGCCTGTATTTCCCAAACACATTAAACATGTAGCCTGCTCATGACAATACGTGCCCAATGGGCCTGTATTTCCCAAACACATTAAACACGTAGCCTGCTCATGACAATACGTGCCTGCTGGCGAGTATCTTTGAGAGGCAGTCTGTCTCCCATATACAGCAAGTCCCTTGCAAAATCTATTCTAAGTATGCCAATTTGTGAATTTACATTCTACCTGGAGGGGGAGCCTATCTGGTTTTCTTTGCCAAGCTGTTCACATGAGAAACACAAACGATGTATGTGAGTCTTCCTGTTCTTTTATTACATAGGATTTTGTGGCTTCTTATGATTTCTGCTTCACATCTAAGTTGTTGAATACATTTTATATTTCTAACACAGCAGCACAAGAGTTTTAACATGTTAACTATGGCACATTTTAAAAGGCCTCCATTAAAAGACCTTTCAACCTTTTTTTTAAATGATGGCTTATAGAATGTAGTTCATTTTGGTGGATGTGACCTATTTGTACCGCTTTACATTTAACTAATTCGTAAGATAATTATCATCTATTTGATCTTCATCCTACGCCTTCAAAAGCCTTGCATACAGCATTAACCATTGAAGTATTATGAACCTTGGATGACATGTATTTCTTTAACCAATGTCTTTGTATGGATCAAAAGAGATATGCCACAGTCTTCATATCATACACAACCAAGTCAACCACTATATCTGTTATGCACAACAATTTGGATATACTAACCCACCCTAATCTCGATTTTTTGCCCATCGCATGAATCAATCACTAACACACGCACACACACTAACTTATGTTAAGCATTGTCCAACTTTTATTCCTCGACCTAGACCGTACATAGAGATCCTCATTTGTGGGGTATGCGTGTACAAGTTTTGGTATAATGTATAACACAGTTTGCAAAATACTATAAGATTTGAGGCAATGTACTATATGTTGTTGATTTTATACATATATAATATGATTTTAGGGGCTCTCGATGCCCGGAGTCACCCCCCGTGTGAATATGCACCCAAACCAAAGGGGGTTTAAGGGAGAATTTTATTTTTAAGTGTGGAATGTAATGGTTTGTGTTATATCTAAAAAACTTTTATCCCCTTCGGGGGGCCCGAATGTAATGAATTGTATTTATTTTAAAAAAAATTGGGTCTTGGTTGCTTATTATAAACCAAGTCGTTGGCATATCTTTTTGAACATGCAACACAACATGGTGAATAGTCTGCGGCACATTCCTTTGCAAAAGGTTTGCCAATACTTCTAAAATGCTTATACCTAAAACTGAGATTGAAGACAATGTTTATGAAACTTTAGCAATACGCATGTAATGCCTTTGCACTACAGACCAAAATCTTGGCACAAATCATCTTCATGATGTGCCTATATGGTATGTAAGAACATCCGCAACAAAAATTTGACCGGATTTGAAAGATAAACCAATGGATACTTCTATCGCAAGACATCAGAAAAGCTTATCTGAGCAAGTTTATATGTAATCAGACCATTCAAGATCAAACTCATAAATCTAACAAAGACAATAAGAAATATAATAAGATGAGATCAAGATTATCTATAATTTTGCCAATTTCAAGATCTGTGGCATGAACCAGCAAATATAACTACAAGCTTTGTATCACAGTTACAGAAATCTTTCATTGCACTTTGTGGCATAAACTATCTAATGTATTTTATTTCTGCTGCGAGCAAAAGTAAGAAATAAACATCTTATTTTTGTGGAAGCCTTTTTGGAGCAAAACTTCACAATATGATTCGAATAGGAAGCAGTCATTTGTTGGTTACTAACCTGGAACTTTAAGAGGATGCTGGCTGGGATAGGCCTGCAGCAAATTCTTAATGCCATAAATTAAAGAAAAGGATTTGGGTCCAATAGTTACCTCGTTGAAATCGACATGGGCTGTTGTGAATCTTGTTGGTCGCAAATAAATACCGGGGGTTTAAGCCGCCATGGTGTCGCCATAGTTGAATGCGATGACGAAAAGATAGTAAAGGCTTCTCTTCGGCTTTTGCAATAGCCCAACAATCTTAAAATCTGCTTTGTGCAGTCAGAATCCCATGCAAGCAACAAAATCATCTGCAAACTCGGATAAGCCAAGCCAAGCTGCTTCAAATCCATCTGTCACATTAGGAACAATCATTTGAAAGACACTGCTTCCTTCCCTTTGGCAATACTACAAACCCTACCAAAGCCGGCCCGGAACAGGATTGTTTTGACATGGAAAACGTAACCAAAGATGGGCAAGATCCTGGAGAGAGCTTTCCAACGCATAAACCTTACCAAACGGAGTCCCGGATCAAAAGTTATGCTAGAAACCGTGTTGCCGGTGAAAAAGTCAAGCGCTTACATGGCGCCTAGGGTTTCACGTATGGGTAAAGATTCTATCTTTTTTTTCTTTTGATTTTATTTCTATTTTTATTTTTTACTTTTTAAAAGGGCTTTTATTGTAAGCCATTCAATCTCGTCTTTTTTAAAGAGGGCTTTTGTTGTAAGCCCTTTGATTCTTGACCATTAAGAAAGGAAAAAAAAATTAGCACAAGTTGCATGCAAATACCTGGCACACTCTAGATGTACCAATTAGTACACCTCATGTAATCTGACCACCAAATCATATAAAACCATTGAAAAAAAGTGTACAAAAATACAAAAGAAACCCCCAAGTATTATGCTAGATATAAAACACATGGAATGACCATATACTATGCCAAAAGCAGTAACTTTAAGATCAAGAATTTGACCACCACAACATACGTCAAACACCTTGAAGAGCTAACCCCATTTTCATTGCGAGCTAAGCGTATTTTTTATGCCTAAAACGTGAAACCAAGAGACGTCATGTCCATAATGGTACTTCAAACAATTCAAGCTAGATTTGAATCTTCAGAGGATTCAGTTTATCCCTCCTATGCCTAGATTCTCGCATTCCATAAAAGAACTAGCATGCCACACAATAAGTGTAGAAGCCCGCCAATTTTCAGTCCTTCTCCTCCTGTCTTAGCATCTAGGATATTTATAAGTGAAATTTGGAGTTTTTTGGGCTTATCCATTTTCCAATGGGTTTCTTCTCTATCTATTGAGATAGCCGAAAGGTTAAGGCCAAATTTAGTGACGTAAAAATACTATCTATCTATCTCTTCCCATGTAACATTAAAATTTTCACTTTCCTTTCCTTATATAATTTTGGCTACAAAAAACACTGCATGTTAGGTTACAACAGAAACAAAATCAAATAGATCAAATAATTTGCATTCCACTCCAAGTTTGTTAAGAAGTTAGTTCGTACTATTATCATCAATATGTAGCATAATAACAGGGGGTTTTCTTTGTGTTTTTGTACGCTTTTCACTAAGGTTTTCCTATGATTTCGTGATGTATTCAAATGGATATACTAATGCGTACATCTAGAGTGCACCATTTCTGAGCCATTGATTTTAGCCTTTTTTTTTCAATGGTCAACAACCAATGGCTCACAACAAAAGCCCTTTTTTTGTGCGTGTGGTGCATAATGGTCAACAACCAATGGCTCACAACAAAAAGCCCTCTTTTTAGTGTGTGGTGCATAATGGGCACATGAAGGGCTTGAAAACCAATGGCTCACAACAAAAGCCCTTTTTTGTGCGTGTGGTGCATAATGGTCAACAACCAATGGCTCACAACAAAAGCCCTTTTTTGTGTGTGTGGTGCATAATGGGCACATGAAGGGCTTGAAGGGCGCATGTAGTGCGGTTTCCCGGCAACACATTTCTTATCATAACTTTTGATCCGAGCTCTGCTTGAGATGATTTTTATTGCGTTGGAAAGCACTCTCCTAGATCTTTTGATAGTGTATGATATGGATATGTTTGGTTAAGCTATGTATGCTAAAACAGCAATTTTTCGGCCGGGTTTGGTAGGCTTTCACATCCTACCAAAATGATTAATACAGATTGCGCTATTGGATATTGTTTTATGGCTCATCTCGAATGAAGCTTGCAAAAATTACCATGCATTTTTAGATTTTGAGGCGCTTATTAAGCAAATTCCAAGGCTTCTAGATCCTTGTGCTAACAAGCGTAAAAGTTTTCCACTTTAGTTTCTCACCACAAGAATCCTTGGAGGACAAAGGTCGCTTTTAAATTCCAGGTTGAAAAATGTTTGTATATGGGTGTTGCAAACTTTATGACTTTCTAATAATGGGATCAATCTGCTCTATCTTTATGGTAACTTTTACTTATGTTCTATTTGTTTTATTGTGATGAAATTCAAAAGCTACGAAAAGCCTCAAATGAATTCTAGTTTTTTTCGTTTGAATTCTAAAATTTGTGTCACACCTGGGGGGAGGGGGTGACGTCCCTAAGGCCCCGAAGGGGCCAAAATTTTTTTTTTTGCAACACAAACTATTAACATCCAATATATAAAAATTAAATCCCCCAACACATAACAACCAACACATAACAACCATTGACATTAACAACCAACACATAACTACCATTGACATTAATTAACACAACCATTGGGTCCAACACATTTAAATTAAAATCCCCCTTAAACCCCCTTTGGTTTGGGTGCATATTCACACGGGGGGTGACGTAGGGCAGCGAGAGCCCTCATAATTGTATTTTGCACGTACGAAATCAACACCATATAGTATTCCGCTTGAAATCTTATAGTATTTTGCAAATCTTGTTATACAGTATAGCAAATTTTGTCATCACTGTATATACAGCCAACAACTTATATTTAAAGCCAGTGACACTTTCAATATATATGATATCAACTTACAAGGCATACATATTGAATAATGTATCAATGCTACTTTCAAATTACTTTACAACTTGGATTTACTAACCAACCATAATCTCGATTGTTTGCCCATTGGATGAATCAATCACTAAACATACAAACACATTAACTTATGTTAAGCATTATCCAACCTTTATAAGACACATGGAATGACCATATACTATGCCATAAGCAATGACTTTAAGATAAAAAATTTGACCACCACAACATATGTCAAACTCCTTGAAGAGCTAACACTATTTTTTCACGCGAACTAAGCCTACTTTTTCATGCCTAAAATGAAAAACATGAAACCAAGAGATGACGCCTTCAGTAATGGGTACTTCAAACAATTCAAAGCTAGGTTCGAAGCTTCAGAGGATTCGATTTATCCCTCCTATGCCTAGATTCCTCTCGCATTCCACAAAACAACTAGCATGCCGCACGATAAGCATATGAAGGTGATACAATCCTGTAACTCCAGGCTTCATCTGCAAAATAATCTGCAAAACAATCTTCAGGAAGTACAACAAGTAAACACAAATCCACCCCTAAAGGGCAAAGCTCACCACCCAACCGGGCTATCCAGAGCAAGAGAACCACCGAAAATGACTGAATCTGGAAAGAAAGAAAGGCTTAAGGAAATATTCAATTTAACCTCCAGAGAATCCTCAATCTGGAGAAAACACGAATTCAAAAAAGGATGGGTTCAAGAATGGCATTGGCAGGAAATTGGAAAAACTTAAATGATTGAAAGCTTCTCCAAGCAATCAATCCGCAACACTGAATGTATGCTAAGATTTATCAAGATATGAGATCGTGATTGGGAGATTTATCTAGATGGGAGGCTGTAGCAGTTGATCACAAGAAGCAGTGCCGTCACGTTGCTTTAGCAGTCCGGGTCTACCTCTTACTGAGTTTCCGGCTGGATAACAGGCGTAGATGCCTCTCCTTTGCTTTCAATGCTACTTTATAAATGACCAGACCTTTTGTAAAAGGTTCATTGGGCAAAAATAGAATAAAGGCGCACGTCTAATTTTAAACTTTAAATGTCCAAACCAAGTTTAACCCATAGCAATGTTTGGATACAAGATTTGGCTTACACGTTCTAGCTTTCTTTCTCATTCTCTTGCTCCTATAGTCACTCCCCTGAGCACCACCATATATCGTAAAACGCCAAATTTTTGTCCTTCTCCTCCAATCTTAGCATCCGGGATATTTATAAGAGAAATTGGAGTTTTTTGGGCTTATGCATTTTCCAATGGGCTTCTTCTATTCCCAGTTAACATTAAAATTTGCGCTTTCCTTCCCTTATCTAATTTTGGTTACACTAACCAGATGATTTACATTGCACTTATCCTCTGCAGTTATTAGTATTGTGTGCATGCATTGTGCTGGTAAGCCTTGAGTCAGCTTTTGCACCAGTTAACAATAAATTTTCACTTTCCTTTCCTTACATAATTCTGGTTACACTAAAGACTGCATCTTAGGTTACAATGGAAACAAAATCAAATAGACCCGGATGATTTGCATTGCAATTATCTTCTCATCGTGGTATTGTGCATGCATTGTCTTTGCTAAAACTACCAAGTTTGTTAAGAAGTTCATTGTCATCATTACACTCTTAACATAAAAGTCTTTGTATGCAAGCATTGCAGTTAATATGTTTCTTTTCTTGAAATGCTATACTAGAGCCTTATCTCAATCAAACATGCTAATATTTCTCTGACATAGGTACGATACAAAAGGTAAAAATGGTACATACATATTGAGCTGTACCAAACTAAGTTCATATCGATTTCTAGGATGATGAAGGCAAATTATACCAACAAATTTTGACAAAGTCAAAATGCGTTCCACATGTTTTTAACTATACATTACAACACGACAACTACATAAATCAAAGGCAAACAAAAATTACAATCCAAGACGTTACTAAAATACAATGCATACAACGATCAAAGATTTTGTTAAACAAAATAGAAATGATAAAATCCACTAGAAGAACTACATCGTCAACTCTTACCATTCGTTAAAAACATTACATTGACACACAATTATGACTCTATTTCTTTATCTCGGTAAAGATATAAACAACAAAATTTAACAGAAAAATTTTTATATCCATTCATTTCCATATTCGCCTATTTAAATATTAATAATTACAAAATTTTCATAACACATACCTTTCATTAATTTTCATATTCATTGATGAACACAGCGTCAACATTTTGTCTCACATCACAAATGTTAAAAATATATCCTCAAGTTATCACAATTTAATATGCCATAATAAGCATAACGTATTAATACATAACACAATAGTGTCCCACTCTTTGTGTTAAAACCGTGGCGTCTATCTGTCCGCCCGATCGACGGCCGAGATCGTCCCAATATCCCTCCGCCCCGATCGACGGCCCATATTTATTTGTTTGACCCTTCGCCTATTGGATGGCTTAGATTGCACCATATGACATCTTAGCGTCGGTGTCTCCCAAAATGAAAGGGTGCCAAAAGTGGAGGGGCCTTTCCGTTACTTTTATGCATAGGGATACCTCAAATCTGCCATAGCCATTCATAAACATGGCCTGGATAAATAGCCCCTCGAATAAGGCTGCTAGCCAGGTAGAAGCTTGAAATTCAATTGCTGATACGCATGGATCAGTTTAGATCGCTGCAGAATTAGACCTTCAAATCAGGATCTAATTCGGAGGCCTGCTTCGGCGACGTACATGCCTCGAAAAATTAAGAACCGGCCTGCCTGCCGCTGCAATACAGCACCCAGTCTTCTGCCAAACAAGAAAAGAAGCCCAAATCCGGCGACATGGTTTGTGTTTCTCACTTTTCATTCTTTGAAATTAACTTATTCGTTTCCATCACTATAAATATAGCTCGCCTGTTAAATATTGCTTATCTTTCTTTAAAGATGCATAAGAACACACACTTTGCAGTCTAGAGCTAGCCGAGCGATCCGAGACATGAAAGCAAAAACCAATTTTGTCTATGCATCCCAGAACGAAGCAGTTCTCAACAATAATCCCTGCTTTTCTGAATTTCCTTCTTTTAAATTTCATATACAATCACATAGAAAGCCCACCAACGGTGGGCAATTTTCTAGTTATCTATATAAGATGTGGTTTAGCCAAGATAAGCAAATTTTGGACAAGTCAAGAGAGTTGTTTTTGGGCCAAAATTTGATAGATGGTGCATATTCACACGGGGGGTGACTCCGGGCAACGAGAGCTATTGGATAGGTATATTCACCCCTTATTCCTTAATCTACACCGTATGTAAAGTTCCTCGTTTGTGGAGTATGCAAGTACAAAATTTGCTATACTGTATAACAAGATTCGCAAAATACTATAAGATTTCAAGCGGAATACTATATGGTGTTGATTTCGTACGTGCAAAATACAATTATAAGGGCTCTCACTGCCCTACGTCACCCCCCGTGTGAATATGCACCCAAACCAAAGGGGGTTTAAGGGGGATTTTAATTTAAATGTGTTGGACCCAATAGTTGTGTTAATTAATGTCAATGGTAGTTATGTGTTAGTTGTTAATGTCAATGGTTGTTATGTGTTGGGGGATTTAATTTTTATATGTTAGATGTTAATGGTTTGTGTTGCAAAAAAAAATTTTTGGCCCCTTCGGGGCCTTAGGGACGTCCCCCCCCCCAAGTGTGACAAAAAATTTAGAATTCAAACCAGAAAAAAACTAGAATTCATTTGAGTCTTTCATCACCTGTAGCTTTTGAATTTCATGACAATAAAACAAATAGAACATAAGTAAAAGTTACTATAAAGATAGAGCAGATTGATCCCATTATTTTAAAAGTCATAAAGTTTTCAACACCCATACACAAACATTTTTCAACTGGAATTTAACAGCAGCCTTTGGCCTCCATGGATTCTTGTGGTGAGAAACCAAAGTGGGAAACTTTTCTGCTTGTTAGCACAAGGATCTAGAAGCTGTATAAAAACTGAATTTGGTGGCAGTTGATAGCAAGCTTGATGAGGATAAAGAATGGTGGAAGTATGGGAAATACTAAAGGATTACTTAATAGCCATTGTTGAATTATACATCCAAGGAAAGGAAATGATGGTTTTGTGAAATTGATTGAACAATTGGCACAATAGAGAAGCATGGGAAGAAGAAACTTTGTGTATTATGAGCTTCAACCTATGTGCTTGACTAGAGCAAGCATGTACTTGAGCTCAAAAACTATTGTTATGCTTTAATGCTAAAGCTTTACAACCCTCTCTAAATCTGTTCAATGCATTTTTCCACAAGATGTTAAAGATGTCCAAAGTGCCCAAGTATTTATTAGTTCAACCTTTTGCCCTTTGATATAGATATGGCCTTTTGCCCATTGATATATTATGTGAACATTTTGCCCTTTGATATAGATGAGGCCTTTGGCCCTTTGATATAGATAATGTGCCAAAATACGAGCCAAGCAAAATCGCCTTTTTTTGTCGGATTTTTGCATTGGGCACATTTTTTGTCATAATGGCTCGGGGCACACGACTATTTAGCTTAGGGTTGCAATAGCAATCTCGCTTGCCTTGGCACACTTTTTATCGGATTTTTGCCCTGGCACACTTTTTGTAATAATGGTTTGAGGCAGAGTCTACCAAAGCATGTTGCACTTGGCACATGGAAATATGGGTATGTCTGCACTGTACTTTTTAAAGCACTCCTCTACTTGCATCTTTACACTATCTGCTTCATCATCTTGTTCTCATTTTCGTTTTCGTCATCTCCCGATGTACTTGCTAGACCATTCTCTTCATCGCTTTTAGTGGTTCCATCTACGAGGTAAACTGCTTCCTCAATCTGTTGTACATTGCTATCTTGCTGCTCTAAAGCTCGCCTCATATCGAGTATGCTATTCACTCTCTTCCATACGTTTGAATAGGACATATCAATGTTCGCATTCTCATTCATAAATAGACGGGCGCATTTTGCAGCGGGCTGAACATCAGTGCCCTGACGTTCCATAAACATTGTCAGCAACGTATCCTGCTCATTTGTCCGGCCGACGCTTTTCGGATGGCGGTGCAATTCCGACCTTTCGTCACTTTGCATTGTGCCAATGGTCTGCGATTCGCGGAAGTTGCATTAGCGGACATGCGATCTTCGCATGCCGATTCGCGTCTGGCCGCGTACTTCAATACGTTCTGTTCGTGCGGTGTAGTTGGATTGTGATTTCTGGGACTGCTACTATGTCATCTACACCAGATGAAGTGGCTGCATCTACCCTTATATGCTGCTCTATTTTTGCTTCCTCCCGTATGATAGACAACATGCTAGTCACTACTGTTGATGGGTTGGTGTGCACGTCTAGCCCAAGGGCCAGCTGGCTTTGTTTTGCACTCATCAATCTTTTTGCATGCTTTATTACTGTATGCGGGCAGACTTGAACATGCCTATGTTCTTGCAAGAATGCAATCCGCCCTTCTTTCTTGTTGATAACATCTTGTTTTCCTCCATGTCCCAAAATTGCAGCGATAATGGATCATCCTCCTTTTGCGGTACTCATACACCATTGTGGGCCCGTCCTCAGAAAAACCACGATATTAGATCAAGGTAGAAATTGATACATGCGGTACTAAATTTAATTAAAAACAAATATTCTAGAATTTGATTACATGCTAAGATCTTTTTAGAATGCACAAAAAAATTGTAGATTGCCTTTATTGACAAGACAAAAAAGAAAAAGGTAAAAAGTGTCATATAACAGTACAGCTAACTACACTACAATCCTATACTGCAATGACCCATCTGCCATACCAGCTGCAGAAGTCCAACATATACGATTTAGAATAAAAAGAAAACAATTGGCACCATGTTTTGCAACTCTCTCATCCAATATCAAGCTAGAAAAAAGCTTACAGACCAGCTTATGCATCTAGAACATGAATTATGTACAAAATCAAGGGATCTTCTAGCCTACCAGTTTTCATTTTGTGCATGAGGATTTACGCCACTTATTATGAATCTTAGGTTAGCCAATAATCAAAGAATCTAACATCTATTAAACCAACACTAAAACATTAAACATTCTCAAAACCAAGCCTTTACCCAAAGCTCTACACCCAACCAAACTACTCACCTAGCAATATCAGGCTGAAATATAAAGACATGCCTGACAATCAATTACCTCTTGTACCTCCTTTATCGACCTAGCAATCCTCAATATGATACACCAAAAACCAGGTCCTAGGATACTAACAGGATATTAAACAACAACAGCAGAAGCTCTAGAAAAAAGTAATAGCTTTCTAGGAATCAGATTGAAGACGGAATGAGTAGAGCAGTCTTTCTTGACCCCCTATCACTCTTCCGGCCATAACTCTCTTACTCGGAGGAGTTATGGGAAATGCAGCCCCAATTCAGAAACTAGACTCGAACACGATTCCAATGAAGTAAGGGTCACCTCAATCCGAGCTGTAATTGCAGAGATATCGCCGATTGAATTTCAGGTTTTATTTATAGAACCCTCTGCGATTTCAACCTTCTTTGACCTGCCTTTGCCTTTGCCTTTTCCTTTTCCTTTGCCTTTTGTTCCCAACCATGACATATAATAACTCTATAAAAATGGTGGAGGAGCAAGCCTTCCAACCATCAACAACTAAAACCCCATTGCTTGTTGTCGTTAACCTCCATTGCTTGTCCTCATTCCTTTTGCATCCCATTAATCAGCCTCACACTGCAGATAACATCATCCAGTGGCACCAAACGCACAACAAGTGGGGAATCTATGCACGTGCCTAATACAAAAACGATCCAAAAAACAACTTATTTGTTTGCTGCTCCTGGAAAAGAGATACATGTCCTCGTTCTAATCCAATACGAAAACTTCTATGACCAACATCCAACAGTTATAGGGCGTTAAATGTGGATGTCGTGGACGAGCAAGCAATGCACACAATCACAGTAACTGCTGACGACGAACGCGGCGTGGAATTACAAATCGTGTTGAGACCAGGTTTTTGGGTCTCCATATGTAATTTCGGTGTAAGGAAGAGAAACCCATTGTACGAGTACGGAGATTGTGTGAATACCATAAAGATTCAGAGGAACACTGAAGTGACACCCATTGAAGGGCCTGGAGTTCTGCTCTCCTTATTGCCCACGCAGGCGGTTAAAAGCGTCAGCATTAAGTCGCGACCCATGACCAACCCATTCACGTCAACCTGCTAGTTGCTATTGTCGGGGTCAAAGAACATATGATGTTCCCTTGTTTGCTAATCGCAGATGGGTGTGACAAAAAGAATGTCGCAGAATTAAAGTTCTGGCCTGAACAGGCACATGTGTTTGACAAGCTCAAACACTTGTTTCTTTTAGGACATAAACCCATTGTCGTATTCAAGACCCTAAAGGCCAGCACGTTCCGTGGCCAGACTAGCTTAACATCTATAGAAGCTACAATGGCATTCAAGATTATAGAGGACGTACTGTCAAGTTGGTTTCTGGATGATTTATGGTTTCCCAGACGATGACGTAGTAGCAACACTCACAAATGAAGTCTTTGCAGCACACGTTCTACAAAATACCAATGTATATCTTCTGCTACTAAAACTAAGCCAAAATTGTCTTCGCTTTTTACCTTCTTTCATACAGCTCTCTACTAATCAAACATCCTTGCATGTACAGATCTTAGGCACATTAAGATTGAACATAACTGGCGAAAACAAGGTCGTCAAGACGTCCGATGCTTGCAACAAGGTAGTGCCGGACAGTCTCTGCGACACGTGCAGGAACGACGACATGACAGAAGAGTTAACAATGTTCGGCGACATCGACACTGGATCCAACACGCTACATGTCACAATGGTAGGAGCATTGCTTGATAAATTTCTCCATTACCCATTAGGAGGCGCATTAGCTACAATGAAAGCAGATCCTCGATCATTCAGCCAAAGCATACTGAAGAGCCAGAGTAAATGCACATTTGAGCTCAACCACGGACTCCAAATCATTGCTATAGATGTTAAGCTAGTCTGGCCACGGAACGTGCTGGCCTTTAGGGTCTTGAATACGACAATGGGTTTATGTCCTAAAAGAAACAAGTGTTTGAGCTTGTCAAACACATGTGCCTGTTCAGGCCAGAACTTTAATTCTGCGACATCCTTTTTGTCGCACCCATCTGCGACTAGCAAATAAGGGAACATCGTATATTCTTTGACCCCGACAATAGAAACTAGCAGGTTGACGTGTATGGGTTGGTCATGGGTCGCGCTTAACAGTGACTGTATGTTTGCACTATCTGTGGGCAATAAGGAGAGCAGAACTCGAGGCCCTTCGGGTGTCACTTCAGTGTTCCTTTAAATCTTTATGGTGTTCACACAATCTCCGTACTCGTACAATGGGTTTCTCTTCCTTACATCGAAATTACGTATGGAGACCCAAAAACTTGGTCTCAACACGGTTTGTACATTAGAGAAAATTTGGGGTCTCATATGGACCTCCTAAGAGAGACTAAAAATATTTTTTCCTTTTTTATCCACGTCATATCATCTCATTTTCTCTTAACCATTATTATAGAGAGAGAAGATATCTTGAACCATCTAATTCCATATCTAATGGATATTCACATGTGTATAGGTCTATTTTGGGCGTGTGAAAATATTCGTGCACGAAGAGAGGGTTTATTAGGTCTATTTTGTGCGTGTGAAAAGATTTGTGCACGAAGGGAGGGTTTATTAGATGCTCGTGCAGGAATGCTGACGTCTGCACCGGAGTTAGAGTTCTCCATCGAGAACTGGAGATAATTCCTGTTCGATCTCTTCTTAATGCCAGTTTCTCAAACCAAAGGCAGCTACTGTAAGTATACTTGGCGCCTCTATTTCAAATTCTAGCATTTGAATTCGAATTTGAATTACACTTCCCGCACAGAGCAGATCTCACTAGCTTATAAAAGATGGGCAATTTTAGATTTAGATTTTTTCTTTTGTATGCCTTTCTATGGCTCAAATTAGGATCAATCCACCTTCTGATGAGTATGCCCAGACAACAAATAAAAGGAGAGGTAGATGTAGATGCAAATTTAAGGATGTAGATGCAAATTTACTACGCATGTCCGGTGCAAAGAATGCTGATCTATGGTGTAAGGGAGAGATCTATCCATGTAATCCTCTAACAGGTAGAACTCCAAACTTTAATTCAGTTTCAGGTTTGGTTATATTTGCCTGTGAAGGAAAGGGAGGATTGCTTGGTTATGTTGAGAGCATGGTCCAGTACAATGGACAATTGACATTTCACCTTAACAATCTGAATTTGAGCATACAGCAGAAGCAAAATGAGATCTTCTCTTTACAAGGTAAAATGGATGAGAGCCATAGTAAAGTTAGCCACTTACAAAAGAGAATTGAGCAGTTAGAGCAAGATAAAATTCGGATGGAATTCGTGATCAAACAACAGGAGAATGAATGTTGTATCCTACAATCTGAAGCTCAGAAGGCGGATTTGCTCATTAGAAATTAGATTGAAAAGGCTAAAAAAGACTTCACTTGGCCTTCGTGAAAGGAAGAAACATTTAAAGCCAATTGAGCAAAAATTGTGGAGCTGCTAAGAGGAGAATCTATGCAGTGCGCCAAGTGCTCCATACAAATAAAACTAAAGGAATAATACGGGAAAATGTGGGGCAAGTTTTGAAGAAATTTGTGACTAATGATGAAATTACCCTGTAATGTGAGCTTGCGAAAGAGCATAATTGAGATGGTAATAGGAGAAATTTATGCTAAAGTGGACGTTGATGCTGTGCAAGGTGTATGTGATTCTGCTGGAATTAGCCAGAAAGGCTATAGACTCCTCTTTAAACCATTCTATGATGCCTTAAAGGCTTTAGGCACAAAGAAAATAACCATTCCAAGACCTTACTACATGGAGAAGATAAGGGCAAGAAAGAATGTATCAGTTAATGAGATTTTGGGCAGCATGCACTCTCTAGAGTCGGGTACTCCAAGCATTATTTCAAAATCTTCAAAGGGTAAGTGATCAGATGATGCTGATATAATAGGGCTAAATGCAAGTAATAATGTCTGGTTTGATTTAGAGAAGGTTCTAAAATTTATGGTTGTTTATTACAACTTGAGAGAAAGTGACGTTGGGGGAAAGCTAGAGATCTGCCTAAAACTTGATGAAATGGAGCTCACAAGCAAGAAAAAATTTGAGAGAGTATCTTTAACGCTCATGAACAAAGCACTTTCAGCCCTTTATGATGAACAGAGGCAATTGAAGAAAAAGGAGAGAGATCCGGAATGGTTTTCTGTTCAATCGGAAGATCATACATGGTGGTTAGGAATGTTTCAAGTAAAGAAGGAAAATTACGAAGTATTAAAGTGGGTTTTTTACCAGACTGATATTCCCAAGCTCATAGGCATGTACAACAGCGGTGAGAAGTTACATGTTGAGGGTTATGGTGCATTTGTAGTTAACTTTCACTTGGCATCTGATCTAAAGACAGAAAAATGTATGTACAACATCAGCTCCTCGGGTGCAAAAACTACAAAGAATTGTACTTATTGTTGTCATACTTTGAAAGTGAAGGGAGGACCATCCAGGAGCACTTTGTCATGTAACCAAAATGCTCCACCAAATCGTGATAGAAAGGATAAATTATTTCAGCCAATTTTACCTATTCCTTTAAAACAAGTTCATATTTGTACATTACATTGTTGAGAGGATGATTTGGCATTCTGAATGTTTTGTGTGGAATATAAGAAATGAGAAGGAGCGGTTGGAAGGTATAGCACGTGTGGAAAAGGTTCTTTCTGATGCTGGATTGCATGGTGGTTGCGTGAAATTGGAGAAGGATACGAAGCGATCCAATGGTAGAAGCTCTGTTCCAGCAAAAGTTTCTATTGGCGGTGACAAAGCGGAGCGTTTTATAAACAATGTGCATAGTGTGAGTAAAGGGATGTTTGGATTTGGGAAGATGTTAGTCGAGGCTGAAAGGGATAGGACTGACAGTTGCATTGCGGAAGCAAGGAAGTTACATGCTTGGAATGCAATGTCTGATCTTAATGCACTTTTACAAAACCATATTTCAATGATGCGATAAGCAAACATTTAGTGTGTGGTCGTAAGTAACTTTCTTTGAAGCATACATAAGAGCATGGGGAGAGTGTGAAGTTACACATTACATCCATATAATATATGCACATGCTCCCTGATTCGCAGATAAATATGGCAGCCTTGCCATTTGGAACACTCAAGGGATGGAAAAATCCCATAAGCAGGCAAAAATGGCTTTCAATAGGAAGACCCAACGTAGTGGATGTCATGGAAATGATAAAGCAAACCCGCTCATACAAATGGGCCAATGGTTTTACAGAAAAGTACTTACTCGCCATGAGCAAAACATGGCAAGAAGAGCTTCCCCGGTAGTTCATATTGCCATGGCAGAAGTTGCAAAGAAACGAAAGCAAGATGCTTGGAAAAACTCTGATGCAAGTAACAAATCACGCGAGTGGAGAGAAAAGAGGCGAAGGTGTGGGAGAAGGTATTGTTTATAATCTTTATTACGCCCTGTAATGTGCAACATCCTCGAACAGCAGGTTTGTGTTCATGATGCTAGTGTCTTCATTATTATGCCAGTCCCTGATTATGCTAATGCTAGTTTATTATATGACAGGGTTTAGGATGCTAATCCCAATGCATGCATGCTACTAGAAGGCATGCATATTATGCTGCAGCAGCGTGCCCCTTATTTCAGACCTGCAGCAGCCTTGCATATTATAAGTGGCCATGTTTGTAAAAGATGCAAGATTCAATTCTCTGGTAGAAATAAGGCAAGGTTCTGTGTTTTAAATGCATGTTATGTTTCAGAATAATATGCCTAGCAGTTATCCTCAGACACCTTGCCCAAGATACGGTATCAGATCTGGATCCAACAGCCTGGCACAAGGTATTTTTCTTCAAAGTATCTTCTCTAAAGTGAAATGGCAAATGATGTTGTTCCTCTTGCTTTCTGTTCCTCTACCAGATTAACTTGCATTTGAGGATTCGATGAAATTTACATACAGTTGGCCTTTCATGTGTTGTAAGATGTGAAGACATTGGTTACTGTTTGAAGACATTGGTTACTTGTGAAGATGTGAAGACTTGCATCAACTGTTTGACTGCGGAAAAACTAAATTCTGCTGGAAACAATTGAAAGAGGACCCTAAATATGAGGCACAAAGAGCTTCCTCAACAAGAGCTTATGGAACAGAGCAAAGGGCATCAGTTCACTTAGGATCATTCAACTTGTTTACACATAGCAAAAAAAGACAGTTATAAATTACACATTTGTTTACACATTACAAAAATGCCAACTTGTTTTCACATAGCAAAAAAAGACAGTTATATTATGTTATATCAAAATGTCCAGTACATATGTTCACAACCCTGTTCTGTAGCCGAAAAACTAAAAAGCATAAAGTATAATATACTGCATAAGATAAAAAGCATACTGCAGATACTACAATGAAGATAAAGAGCAAAAGATAAACTGCAGATCACTTTAATCAGGCATCTTGAGCACTATTTTGAGGGCACCGTCTCCATCAACTTCAATCTTCATCTTGGAAATTCCTCATGCAAGCAGGAACGATCTACCCAATGCTGCACTTTTCCAGAAACCAAAACTCCTTCGGTTTGCAAAACCATCACCTTGGGAACAACTGAACCGAGCTCTTGCACTAATTTTTTGAAGCTTTTGAGAAGAAGCGACAGATTCCTCCATTGGCCTCTTCTGGGTGATCTTAGTCCGCGCCATATCTAGAGCTGTCGGGATGAGTGAAGCAATGCAACCAGCTGTTCACAATTTATTCGAAATTTTGCATGCAGAAATGATAGGACCTATATAGATCCTATAGACAAAAGGTAGGCTATAAATTATTATTCGATAGGACCTATATAGGATATTCTTAGAATATTCTACTTTTATTTTGGGGGTAGTGTATTTGGTAAGTTTTTTTATATAAGTTTTTTTTTTTTTTGGGTAGTGTATGTGCCAGTCATCATGTGCCAGTCCAAGTGGCAGTGCATGTCACTAGTCCATGTGGCATGCCATGTCACTAGTCCATGTGGCATGCCATGTCAGTAGTCCATGTGGCACTAGTCCATGTCAGTGCATGTCACTACTCCATGTGGCATGCCATGTCAGTAGTCCACGTGGCAGTCCATGTGGCAGTCCATGTCAGCAGTCCATGTGGAGTCCATGTGCATTTGGAAGTATGTGTGGACAAGTATAAGTTTTTTTTTTAGCATTGAAGCACTTATTGGACAAGGGTGAACACATTGCTACATCAAAGGGTGAAGCAGTAGGCCAGTAGAATGTGCCAGTAGTTTATTCATGTAGTGCAATACCCCCATATGTATATGTTAATATTTAACTAAAAAACAATGCAATAGAAGGTTTTTATAAGGAGACATTCAATAAAGCATGGTATTTAAAATATGTTCATAAATTTGGTCTTCTCTATGCATATACGTCTAATTCATAAGTTTATAAGTGTTATATTGATCCATAAGACCTAACAATCCATGTATCCAAGTTGAGCTAAAATGTTACCTTGATTCATACGGCCTAAGACCAATACACGTACCTGCCCTAAAATCCAACCTTCCAAGTTGAAGTTAAGTGTTATAGAAATCCATGTTGAATTAAGTGCTATAAAAATCCATGTTTCCATGTTACTGGGGGCATTTCCGATTGTAGCAATTGTTTGTTGCACAAAGTGCTATAGTCTTAATCTGCGAAGCCTTTATAGAAAGCCACACTACATACAGAATCTGCCTTGAAAAAATAGGAACATACATGATGTTCAATCCAAATCTCTTCCTCATGTGATAAATCCAATTCGATCATCCTTAAAATGCCCTGCCTTAGCTTAAACCAATTGACTTTCAGTTAAATCAGCATTTTTTGAGACCTAAAAAGTTGCATGTTTGCAATGAGATCCAACTTGGATAGCATTGTTCCAATAGTGGGTACATATTCCGCGCCATATCTAGAGCTGTCGGGTTGTTTCTAGAGTGAAGCAATGCAACCGCGCCTAAAGGATCATTCCAAAGACCAGTACTGAGTCCTGATCAGACTACAGATCAAATCGAAATTGCCTGGGGTTGTGCATTTCCAATATCAGATTTTTAAGCATTCTGACTTATGATACAGCCACCTGTAAAAAGAATGGACCATCTAGAACTATAAACATTGTATATCTCAGGATTTGAACCTGAATTACCAAGATATATTTTTATTTTCCTATCAAGCTAACAATTTGATGCTCAACTTATTTGGAGCTTGACAATCTTTACACTTAGTAGAAGACTCACGCCGGTATCCAACTTTCTTACCATTTAGAAGAAAACAGAAGTCACCATATAATCTAAATGTATTTAAAAGGTCTCTGCACTCCAGCAAAGTACAATCTTCTTCAACATCAATGACTTTGTCTCCAAAATTTCTACATGCAATAGTCAGCTCCATTGAAGAAGATTTAAAACGATGTTCCTCTATGGGCTTCCAGACCCAATGATTTCCCTCTCGAATCCTTCTTCTCCTCTCCACAAAATAGTTGAAGTAAAGATTCTGCTTTGATATTCTATATCTGTGAAGAAAGTCGGTACATTACGATTGCAAAGGTCGACAAATGATAATTAAAAAGTTTACCTAAAAGCAATGGTATCATCTGCAATTGCAGATTCAGTAATCTCATTGCCAGTCACGTGTTCCTTTCTCTTCCATCTGTTGGAAATTAGACTTTCCAATGTCTCACTAGATGGTTTACTGATTACGTACATTTGGGGCGTTCTTCTAACAGAGGACTCATTCTGAAATAAGAAAGAGAACACACTTATAGGTAGGAAAAGCTTACCAGCACATCTAACGCCTCCTCTTTCTGTCAATGTCTTGTAAAATTCTCTTCCAAGTTGTTCTTTGCATGCTAGTAAGAGCTTGGCATCTGTACACTCAGCCCCCATTACCTTAAGGCCAGGGGGATCAACTTCAATTAGTTTACCAACACCCCTTGCTGATATGGTATAATGATACCTATAGAACCAAATGCCTTTTTCTCGCAACTCTGAAAACGTATAATCTTCAAATATTGCCTTCCCTATTTCAGAATGATATACTTGAAGCACACTTGTTATACTTTTCGCAAAAACAGTGTCAATAAAATCAGAAGAGCATAAATAATTTACTTCAAGGGGACGAAATGAAGGTCTTTCAGATATGTTTTCCTTTGCCATAGCCTTAGCGTCATAAACGTGCTCCACAAGGATCTCCATGACTGTCATGCCTCCAGGCCCATAAATAAATTTTTTGACACGGCCTTTCCAATGGGCATTGAGATCATTTAATCTGGCTCTTGATACTCCATGCTCACCTGAAGTTTTAGGTTGCATGGTAATCCATGAACCAACAGAAACAACCAAATCGATCCATTCTCCACTAGAGTCTTTTGTGTTTCTTAATATAACTGTTTTTGTCTCTGACCTGAGCATGGACATGATCTGAAAAACAAAATGAATTGATCAATAGAAGTAAAAAATGAATATGCATTCGATTGATCAAGAAAACATGAGCAAGTACCGGATCAATTGGAATGTTGAAATCGCCAGTAAGTGAAATCGCCAGTCAGTACCGGATTGATCAAGAAATCATCAGCAAGTACCGGATTTGGAAAAAATGGCCAGAGATGCTGATAGCCAAAGTGGACGTAACCCTAAACCCTGAATACGATTGGCGCCTAAAATTTTTAATGGGCCTAGCCCTACTTTCGATAAAATATTTCGATAAACCAAACACTATCTTTGAAGAAGATATTGAACAAGATTACGGCCCAATAACCAAAACATTAATTTGGTATTAGAGGATGTAACCATACAAATTATGCCATGTGGATGCTAACTCACAAAAGCTAAAGAAAACTTTTGCCACATATTATGCATTAGAAACAAAGAGTCTAAACTCCTATTGGCTAGAGCAAAAGTCTGACGTGGATTTTTTGAATATTCATATTGGGACCATATGAGACCCCAAATTTTCTCTAATGATTCCACGCCGCGTTCGTCATCAGCAGTTACTGTGATTGTGTGCATTGCTTGCTCGTCCACGACATCCACATTTAACGCCCTATACTGTTGGATGTTGGTCATAGCAAGTTTTCGTATTGGATTAGAACGAGGACAATATTTTAAACTATAGTTGTTCGTATATAACATCGTTGAACAAGTCACAACATACAATAAACAATGGTTTGGGAGATGTTCCACTTGAAAGACATTGAAAGAAGTTATATTGTTATTCTGATCTTATTTTAATCATATTGAAACTATTAGTATCACCATTGTGTTGTGAAATCCAGGTATACGTGTGCTCAGCATTATCCGCATAAGTATGGATGTGAGATTATATGCCATTTTGATATATGATTGATGCATATGAACCATTCCAGGACGAGGACGAAAAGCGGAAGTAAGGTTCGCGATGTCGAAAGGCAGGATTGGATTTTGGGAGTACATAGCATCCACCAGCTTGCACAATGTCGCTTCCTAGAGAGGCGACAAACATGCATCCTTCCTTGTGTTTTATGTGCATTGTAAACCTAAATCATTCTTCAGCAATCGTGGACATCTTCCCTGTAATCTGTTGTGCTGCATTTGTTCTGTATGCCGCTCTATGTTAGAGTTGTAGGAATTGCAGGAATATATCGTGGAACGGTCTGGGTTCTTTCTCTTTCCATTTCTTTAAGTTTGTCCGATGCACCACGTGCTACACATTCTATGCCAACGAAACCAAAGCTCCGCAACTTTGCTTTGGCAATGTTGTATGGGTAGTGTTGTGCTATACAAAGGTTTGAGGTATAAATTCCTCCATCCTTGATTTGGTATATTCCAGGGCTTATTTTGTGATCCAATGATCACACATGAGAACAAAAGCGATGTCTCCTAGTAAGTTGCCTCAGAAGTTGCATATTCATGCATATTATTAAATGGTTTCAAAGGTGAAACTTTTAGCTTAATTAAAATTTGTACATTGCACACACAAGCGATGGCTTGCTATGCAACTCAAGAACTAGAAGATTAAAGGGAAGCATATAGATCTAAACCAAAGTTGTGCAGGCTTAAACTAAATCCTTAGTCATCGCACAAGTGGAAAGCTTTTGCCAAAGAAATGCAAAACCCTCTTCAACATCTAAAGGAAGAACGAGTTGCTCATTCATTAACTGTCTAGCATAATGACCTAATAAATGGTAGTGTGATGGCAACATGATCATAATTACATAATATATAAAGTAACATATACAAAGAAAATGGTATAAAGCATTTTTATTCTTTGTGCCATATCGCAATTGTAATTATGCCTTCATGTCGTATATACAAACTAGATTTCTCATAAAGGTATCTCCTGCAACCTTTTGTTTATACTAAAGGGAAAATAAATCACTCTGAATCTCGATGGCAATATTCTAACCTTAAAAGTAGCCCGATCTTTACAATAAAAAGCATTGTGAAACATGCTAGATAGCCTACTAGATAAATTCACTGGACAAACTTACACATCATCATCACTTGAAAGACTAAATAAGTTACTAAGATATGATACCTGTCAGAAATAGCTTCTTTACGAAAACACCTAGGAAAAAAAGGGAATAGTTGGGAACTGTAGACGGATAGACCACACAGCTGACAAATATTTTTTTCTAATTTCAGCTTATCAATGACAACATGTGCCTCCACAACCGAAAACACATCTAGCATGCATATGGATCATGGCATTGCCAACAATGCATCTTGTTGCGATCTTGTTTTGCAAAGCGCCACAAGCTTTCAAGATGAAAATAGATGTAGCAACATTGAGAAGGTGCATTAAAAGCGGCTAAGGCCCCCTAACAAACTCCATTATCTATCCTATATTATAAAACCGTGGTGTCGGTCTGTCCACCCCGTCGGCCAGTAGATCGCGTTAATGTCCCCCTCACTACCCGACGCCCCGATTTGTCCGATTCGTCCCTCATACTCGATCGATGGCTTAGATTGTGCCATATGGCATGTTAGGTTTTTTGTGTCCCAAAGCGAAAGGGTGTTAGCGTGCGTGCAAACTTTGAGGATTTTGGCGATAAATGCAAAATTTTCCCCATGTTGAAGGATGGGGCTGCGGGCTTAAACACACAAGACCCTATCCGCATTCCGTGATATAATCCATTTTCGGTTTCAAGCGGCCGCGGGGCCGGTCCTTAAGTGATAATTATCAAAGGTATCACAAAGCCTGCAATCTGGTGCCTTGCCAGACGTGGAGGTGTCAAAAGAATCAGTGGGTATTCTCAAAATCTTCCTTGAGAATGCCATTCGTGCTGCTATTATCACTTATCTTGAGCATGCCCATCGCAAGACTATAACTGCCATGGATGTAGTTTACTCTTTCAAGAAACAGGGCAGGGCTCTTTATGAATTTGGAGGTTAAGTAAAGACGCAAGACCCACCGACATCAGATCGATGCTCGAAACTGCCTGAATGTTTTTGGGCACATCGCAAATATTGAATGGGCGAAGCATATATAGGGCAAGTCAATGAATCGAGAGCTAGAGATGGCGAGAAAAGGGACAACTCTTTTCAAAACAATGTGTCTGTCTATTTGGACGGAGGTATGCCGGATATGCCTTCTACGTATAAGGACCCTTTGATCCAGTTTATTTTAATTATGCTTTTGGTTCTACGATCTCAGATGGTGGGTCTGGTAAGAATTTGATTCCGGAACTGCACTACCTACTTTCAATATAACAGCCGCTGCATTTTCTTTTCCCTTTGATGGCCGACATGCCTTCAGTTATGCTTGATAGACTATAGCCAAAAGAGAAAGTGCTTGATCTACTATTCCCATCCTTGGTTCCTGAGCAATACAAATAAGTGTCTTCACTGCACCAACATGTAGCTTTTCTCAATTTTCATGTATCATTGAGAAATTAAATATACCTACTATACATTTACGGCATTCCATTTTTCGTTCGACCTAAGCAGATTCGTTCGTTCTATGAATGCTGCAGAATCATTGAGTGCTCTAAAAGCTTCAACCAGTTTCAAAACCTGTGGCAAATGGTACAAGAGTCTCAGGGGCATTTGCATCTTTTCGTCCTACCTTTCCTTTTGTAGACAACACCCATGCACTTTGCAGGAATATGCAAAGCATCACCTTGCAAATTACAGAGTGTGCTTGACGTTTTTTGTTTTTATTTTGCTCCTTACAGAGTTTTTGCCTTCTAGCCTAATCCCAGTCTTCCTGTTCTTTTATTACATAGGATTTTGTGGCTTCTTAGAATTTTTTGCTTCACATCGAAGTTGAATACATTTTATATTTCTTATTATGGCACATTTTAAGAGGGCCTCCAGGTTACAAGTTAAAGTTATAGTGCAATGTGAAGCAGAACTTGAATAATTATCCGGGTTCTAATGGTGTGTGAAGCATAACTTGAATAATTATCCGGGCTCTGATGGTAACTCTGATACTATCTCTGATGGTATCTCTTTTGGCCAATTTTAATTGTGACACATTAATATGTCCTGTCATTTATTATTACATCACTCTAAGAGAAAACAGAAGCGGGAAAAAATACCTCCATGGGCCTGTATTTCCCAAACACATTAAACATGTAGCCTGCTCATGACAATACGTGCCCAATGGGCCTGTATTTCCCAAACACATTAAACACGTAGCCTGCTCATGACAATACGTGCCTGCTTGCGAGTATCTTTGAGAGGCAGTCTGTCTCCCATATACAGCAAGTCCCTTGCAAAATCTATTCTAAGTATGCCAATTTGTGAATTTACATTCTACCTGGAGGGGGGGCCTATCTGGTTTTCTTTGCCAAGCTGTTCACATGAGAAACACAAATGATGTATGTGAGTCTTCCTGTTCTTTTATTACATAGGATTTGTGGCTTCTTATGATTTCTGCTTCACATCTAAGTTGTTGAATACATTTTATATTTCTAACACAGCAGCACAAGAGTTTTAACATGTTAACTATGGCACATTTTAAAAGGCCTCCATTAAAAGACTTAAAAAAGCCTTTCAACTTTTTTTTTTAAATGATGGCTTATAGAATGTAGTTCATTTTGGTGGATGTGACCTATTTGTACCGCTTTACATTTAACTAATTCGTAAGATAATTATCATCTATTTGATCTTCATCCTACGCCTTCAAAAGCCTTGCATACAGCATTAACCATTGAAGTATTATGAACTTTGGATGACATGTATTTCTTTAACCAATGTCTTTGTATGGATCAAAAGAGATATGCCACAGTTTTCATATCATACACAACCAAGTCAACCTCTATATCTGTTATGCCCATCACATGAATCAACCACTAACACACGCACACACACTAACTTATGTTAAGCATTGTCCAACTTTTATTCCTCGATCTAGACCGTACATAGAGATCCTCATTTGTGGGGTATGCGTGTACAAGTTTTGGTATAATGTATAACACAGTTTGCAAAATACTATAAGATTTGAGGCAATGTACTATATGTTGTTGATTTTATACATATATAATATGATTTTAGGAGCTCTCGATGCCCGGAGTCACCCCCCGTGTGAATATGCACCCAAACCAAAGGGGGTTTAAGGGAGAATTTTATTTTTAAGTGTGGAATGTAATGGTTTGTGTTATATCTAAAAAACTTTTATCCCCTTCGGGGCCTTCAACATACCAAAGGGCCCGAATGTAATGAATTGTATTTATTTTAAAAAAAATTGGGTCTTGGTTGCTTATTATAAACCAAGTCGTTGGCATATCTTTTTGAACATGCAACACAACATGGTGAATAGTCTGCGGCACATTCCTTTGCAAAAGGTTTGCCAATACTTCTAAAATGCTTATACCTAAAACTGAGATTGAAGACAATGTTTATGAAACTTTAGCAATACGCATGTAATGCCTTTGCACTACAGACCAAAATCTTGGCACAAATCATCTTCATGATGTGCCTATATGGTATGTAAGAACATCCGCAACAAAAATTTGACCGGATTTGAAAGATAAACCAATGGATACTTCTATCGCAAGACATCAGAAAAGCTTATCTGAGCAAGTTTATATGTAATCAGACCATTCAAGATCAAACTCATAAATCTAACAAAGACAATGAGAAATATAATAAGATGAGATCAAGATTATCTATAATTTTGCCAATTTCAAGATCTGTGGCATGAACCAGCAAATATAACTACAAGCTTTGTATCACAGTTACAGAAATCTTTCATTGCACTTTGTGGCATAAACTATCTAATGTATTTTATTCTGCTGCGAGCTAAAGTAAGAAATAAACATCTTATTTTTGTGGAAGCCTTTTTGGAGCAAAACTTCACAATATGATTTGAATAGGAAGCAGTCATTTGTTGGTTACTAACCTGGAACTTTGAGAGGATGCTGGCTGGGATAGGCCTGCAGCAAATTCTTAATGCCATAAATTAAAGAAAAGGATTTGGGTCCAATAGTTACCTCGTTGAAATCGACATGGGCTGTTGTGAATCTTGTTGGTCAGCAAATACCCAGGGGTTTGAGCTGCCATGGTGCTGCCATAGTTGAATGCAGATGACGAGAAAGATAGTAAAGGCTTCTCTTCGGCTTTTGCAATAGCCCAACAATCTTAAAATCTGCTTTGTGCAGTCAGAATCCCATGCAAGCAACAAAATCATCTGCAAACTCGGATAAGCCAAGCCAAGCTGCTTCAAATCCATCTGTCACATTAGGAACAATCATTTGAAAGACACTGCTTCCTTCCCTTTGGCAATACTACAAACCCTACCAAAGCCGGTCGGAACAGGATTGTTTTGACATGGAAAACGTAACCAAAGATGGGCAAGATCCTGGAGAGAGCTTTCCAACGCAATAAACCTTACACTCAAACGAGTCCCTGGATCAAAAGTTATGCTAGAAACTGTGTTGCCAGCGAAAAGCTGCGCTACATGGCGCCTAGGGTTTCACAGAAGGGTAAAGATTCTATCTTTTTTCTTTTTGATTTTATTTCTATTTTTATTTTTTACTTTTTAAAAAGGGCTTTTATTGTAAGCCATTCAATCTCGTCTTTTTTAAAGAGGGCTTTTGTTGTAAGCCCTTTGATTCTTGACCATTAAGAAAGGAAAAAAAAATTAGCACAAGTTGCATGCAAATACCTGGCACACTCTAGATGTACCAATTAGTACACCTCATGTAATACGGCCACCAAATCATATAAAAACCATTGAAAAAAGTGTACAAAAATACAAAAGAAACCCCCTGTTATTATGCTAGATATAAAACACATGGAATGACCATATACTATGCCAAAAGCAGTAACTTTAAGATCAAGAATTTGACCACCACAACATACGTCAAACACCTTGAAGAGCTAACCCCATTTTCATTGCGAGCTAAGCGTATTTTGTATGCCTAAAACGTGAAACCAAGAGACGTCATGTCCATAATGGTACTTCAAACAATTCAAGCTAGATTTGAACCTTCAGAGGATTTAGTTTATCCCTCCTATGCCTAGATTCTCGCATTCCATAAAAGAACTAGCATGCCACACAATAAGTGTAGGAAGCCCGCCAATTTTCAGTCCTTCTCCTCCTGTCTTAGCATCTAGGATATTTATAAGTGAAATTTGGAGTTTTTTGGGCTTATCCATTTTCTAATGGGTTTCTTCTCTATCTATTGAGATAGCCGAGTTGGGTTAAGGCGCCAAATTTAGTGACGTAAAAATACTATCTATCTATCTCTTCCCATGTAACATTAAAATTTTCACTTTCCTTTCCTTATATAATTTTGGCTACAAAAAACACTGCATCTTAGGTTACAACAGAAACAAAATCAAATAGATCAATTCAACTCCAAGTTTGTTAAGAAGTTAGTTCGTACTATTATCATCATTACATCCTTAACATGAAAGTCTGCGTATGCAAGCATTGTAGTTAATATGTTTTTTTCCTTGAAATGCTATACAGTACTCTGTTCCAATAATGTCATCACTGTATATACGGCCAACAACTTATATTTAAAGCCAGTGACACTTTCAATATATATGATATCAACTTACAAGGCATACATATTGAATAATGTATCAATGCTACTTTCAAATTACTTTACAACTTGGATTTACTAACCAACCATAATCTCGATTGTTTGCCCATTGGATGAATCAATCACTAAACATACAAACACATTAACTTATGTTAAGCATTATCCAACCTTTATAAGACACATGGAATGACCATATACTATGCCATAAGCAATGACTTTAAGATAAAAAATTTGACCACCACAACATATGTCAAACTCCTTGAAGAGCTAACACTATTTTTTCACGCGAGCTAAGCCTACTTTTTCATGCCTAAAATGAAAAACATGAAACCAAGAGATGACGCCTTCGTAATGGGTACTTCAAACAATTCAGGCTAGGTTCGAAGCTTCAGAGGATTCGATTTATCCCTCCTATGCCTAGATTCCTCTCGCATTCCACAAAACAACTAGCATGCCGCACGATAAGCATATGAAGGTGATACAATCCTGTAACTCCAGGCTTCATCTGCAAAATAATCTGCAAAACAATCTTCAGGAAGTACAACAAGTAAACACAAATCCACCCCTAAAGGGCAAAGCTCACCACCCAACCGGGCTATCCAGAGCAAGAGAACCACCGAAAATGACTGAATCTGGAAAGAAAGAAAGGCTTAAGGAAATATTCAATTTAACCTCCAGAGAATCCTCAATCTGGAGAAAACACGAATTCAAAAAAGGATGGGTTCAAGAATGGCATTGGCAGGAAATTGGAAAAACTTAAATGATTGAAAGCTTCTCCAAGCAATCAATCCGCAACACTGAATGTATGCTAAGATTTATCAAGATATGAGATCGTGATTGGGAGATTTATCTAGATGGGAGGTCAGAGCAGCTTGATCACAAGAAGCAAAGTGCCACACGCTGCTTTAGCAACCGGCCCACCTCTTCTACCGAAGTTTCCTACCGGATAACAGCGAGATGCCTCTCCTTTGCTTTCAATGCTACTTTATAAATGAGCGGACCTTTTGTAAAAGGTTCATTGGGCAAAAAATAGAATAAAAAAGGCGACGTCTAATTTTTAAACTTTAAATGTCCAAACCAAGTTTAACCCATAGCAATGTTTGGATACAAGATTTGGCTTACACGTTCTAGCTTTCTTTTTCTCATTCTCTTGCTCCTATAGTCACTCCCCGAGCACCACCATATCAAAAAACTGCCAATTTTTTGTCCTTCTCCTCCAATCTTAGCATCCAGGATATTTATAAGAGAAATTGGAGTTTTTTGGGCTTATGCATTTTCCAATGGGCTTCTTCTATTCCCAGTTAACATTAAAATTTTCGCTTTCCTTCCCTTATATAATTTTGGTTACACTAACCAGATGATTTACATTGCACTTATCCTCTGTTATTAGTATTGTGTGCATGCATTGTGCTGGTAAGCCTTGAGTCAGCTTTTGCACCAGTTAACAATAAATTTTCACTTTCCTTTCCTTACATAATTCTGGTTACACTAAAGAATGCATCTTAGGTTACAATGGAAACAAAATCAAATAGACCAGATGATTTGCATTGCAATTATCCTCTGTCATTGGTATTGTGCATGCATTGTACTGCTAAGGCTACCAAGTTTGTTAAGAAGTTAGTCCATACCATTGTCATCATTACACTCTTAACATAAAAGTCTTTGTATGCAAGCATTGCAGTTAATATGTTTCTTTTCTTGAAATGCTATACTAGAGCCTTATCTCAATCAAACATGCTAATATTTCTCTGACATAGGTACGATACAAAAGGTAAAAATGGTACATACATATTGAACTGTACCAAACTAAGTTCATATCGATTTCTAGGATGATGAAGGCAAATTATACCAACAAATTTTGACAAAGTCAAAATGCGTTCCACATGTTTTTAACTATACGTACAACACGACAACTACATAAATCAAAGGCAGCACAAAATTACAATCCAAGACGTTACTAAAATACAATGCATACAACGATCAAAGATTTTGTTAAACAAAATAGAAATGATAAAATCCACTAGAAGAACTACATCGTCAACTCTTACCATTCGTTAAAAACATTACATTGACACACAATTATGACTCTATTTCTTTATCTCGGTAAAGATATAAACAACAAAATTTAACGAAAAAATTTTTATATCCATTCATTTCCATATTCGCCTATTTAAATATTAATAATTACAAAATTTTCATAACACATACCTTTCATTAATTTTCATATTCATTGATGAATACAGCGTCAACATTTTGTCTCACATCACAAATGTTAAAAATATATCCTCAAGTTATCACAATTTAATATGCCATAATAAGCATAACGTATTAATACATACAAGAAATTTATCGCGGCGGCCAAGGCCGCCGCGAACATTTCTTTTGTTCGACACGGCGCAAAAGATATTGGGTGTAAAAGAAAATAGTGCAAAATGTACCACTGCAAAAGAAAATTCATGAGGGCCGCCGCAAAAGATACTCAGATTTATATACCTTTGGAATGGTGCGAAAAAATTTCTTGAAATGCAAGACCTAATAGTGAAGAATTTGTGTAAGTAGATTCCCTTGTATTGACTTATGTACGTCGGATTTGTGTGGGTATGAATTTGAGAAGCAGGGGACTTACATCATGTTCTTGTCTCGTGTTTTTCTGCCCATAGAATAGACGAGGATTGAGAACATGGATTTTGTTCCATGGTTTCCTCATATAAGCTTTTTTTTTTCCATTTACACTTTAGGGTCGGTTGAAAAAAAAGAGAGGTGATTCCACTATGCAAAACTTATGTTGTAACATGTCGTAAACATCTAGTCCCATATAAAAGTATCAGAACAAAATAGTTTCAAATGTTTGCTACTTTCTCAATTAAATTGTTAGATATCGTTGTTTAATTTTATCCCTGGCCAACAAATGCTTAACCATCTCCTCCAACACATTTTTGGGTCTTCTTACTCTGCTAATCTTCCTTTTCCATTATAACTAATGTCTCCAGGTTCCAAAAAGCTGTCCTTTCTTAAGTTTTGCACATATGTGCTCTCTACAATATGATACTTTGGTGAGTCTGGAATACCGATTGCACTTCAAAATCGAAAGTAGAACAAATATACTTTAAAATGCCACCCTAGACAATGGGAATACCAAAGAAACCGTAAGGAGAGACAAAATACGACCACCACGGATGTTAACAAACAAAACCGGCTTAATCTATTTCTCCAAGAATATCTCATTGCTTTGGTCCTTAAATGCTACAGGCCTATCATGCCAATTTACTTAGATAAACAAATGCGGGACGTGACATGTGGATGTGCTTGAGCATGTATATTGCCAATGTGTGATGAAGTCCCCAATATCCAATGATGCACCACACTACTTATTCTGGATGTTAACAAACAAATAATTTGTTTCTCCAATCATACCTCATTGCTTTGGTACTTAAACGTTACAGCCCTATCATGCCAATTCACTTAGACAAACAAATCCGAGACGCGCATGTGGATGGGCTTGAGCATGTTTATTGCCAATGTGTAATGATGACCCCAATGCCGGAACATATAAAACAAACAACCAATAAAGCAAAATATAGAGACAACCTGCACATTTGATTTTGTGCAATTCTGCTTCAGATACAGACCATCAGATATAATACACAATAACTATATTTCCAGCAATTAATGTAGATAGAAACGTAACTCGTTTCTCAAACGTCCAAGCTAATGCCTCATGTCAACATACTCAAGAAACATATTGGGGACGTAAAAAGAACCTCCGAGAGAAGCTTTGTGCATGAAGCAAATCAACAAAATTTCAGCAATGTGCTTATGCCAACTGCACCCAATCTTGACTAACCTGGAAGCATATATCTGCAAGGAGAAATATACCGCATTAGAAAAAGGAGGATCTTTTACACGCAGAATGATTAAATGCAGCTTTCTATTAATCGAGCATGAGACATTTTCTTTTTCTAAGTAACACCCGTTAGAAATGAAACGATATCGAAAGAACAAATAAAAATATGAGCAACAACCCTTCTATAAATCACAAATAGAAAAAGCCAAACAAAGATATAGCCCGTAATTTCGAACTGTAGCAACCACCTTAACATAACATCATAACATCTTGAAATAGAGAGCTCACTCATAGCACAAATATTGAAACTCAAATTTTAGTCATTAAGAACTAGAATAGATTCTATTATCTAACTCCGCTTTAAAAACACATAATGATCCTCTATAGAGAGGGCAGAAATAGCATCGATTTATACCTATATCGCCGGCCGTAAAGTTTTAGGGATTCCGGAGATTGTCCACGTAATGGTTGAGTAACTGGGTATTCCATCATTAGTGTCTCATAATGACCAAAAAAAAAAAAAACTATAATCAAAGATAATACACATAACAAAAACCACAATATTTGACCAAAGTAGAGTACATAAATGATAATGAAATTTCCCATACGAATTGCTTGTAGCAAAATGTCCAATGTTAATTGTATATCCAAATGAAGCCAGCTATTATGCTATAGAAGAAGTGACAAAGACCGCCAACATTTGGAAAGACACAATGAAGAACAAAACAAAGAAATAAAAGCAAATCCAATGAACATACCTCCGTGATATTGCACGATGTATGAGTTGCACATTGTTGTGCGTAAAACCAAGACTCTCACCAAGCTCCCCAGATTCATGCAACCGAATGTCCCCAATTAGGACTTTATTTCCAAGATACCCTAATAGTACCATAACTATATGAGCCGCCAGATGGGTAAAACGAGGAGGAGAGTGTGATGTTCTTACAACTCTTGTAAACGTGGAGGCAACCAAAATGGTATCATTTGACCGAGATGATTGTTGCTCGTGTCTCCGAAATTACAATGTTTGGGTATGTAGTCTAAGAAGAAAAGTTGAGAAGATACATTTGAGTGTGGGAAAAGTGCCTTACGTAATTAAGAGATTGTTGAACTTGGTCAATGAAGTACCCAAAGAACCGCCAAGCTTGAGGTTGGGAAGACGTCCCGAGATCACAATATACATTGAAATTGATATTTGATTAGATAAACAAATTGTGCATTGTGTTATACAACCTAATTACTTACATTGCAACAATGTCGCTTTCGAGCATTGGACTCCTTTGTCATAAATCCCCGCATGGGTCCGCTTTGGAGGAATTCCATCCCAAAAAGAGGAGGCTTACTACAAACCGGGCGAGAGTCTTAAGAGCAACAACCGCAGAAAGCAAAGGACGCCGATTATGATGGCTAATTAACTTCTTACACCCACATAGCAAAGCGCACGGCCATTGCTTTTACCATCTTGTGGGTCCGTGGTTCCGCAAATGCATATGATAATATAAACACTAAAGCCATCAAAAGCATCCATTTGTGAACCATTTCTATCGCCTAGAAGAATGCGGATCATATGCATGGATCTTGAGTTGATGGTCACATGTAGCCTCCATTTAGATAAGTTGCTTGAAGGAACCCACTTCATTTTATGGAACCGTGAATAAATAAAATATGAAGCAAAGCATATGAAAAGCACGCTGCAATTGATAATATGACACCTAAGATCATTTATATGAAATTCTCAAAGCATCGAAGAGGATGCGTAAATGCCGTGCTTGGATGTGGTGTCGATGTGCCACACACGAGCTCTCGGGCAAGGATAAATATTATTAATGGCAAGCTTGGGCACTTGTCTAGAGATGCTTCCATGGATTTGGGTCCCAAAGATTTTTTGCCTTGCTTGTCTAAAAGCATGAAATGCACGGTTTTAGAAGAATAGAATAGAATAGAAGGTAAACACATTGTCTTTTTACGTAACCCATCTCATGGAGATATACCAAGATAAGCTCATTGCATCCGCATACAACTTAAGGTTAGGTAGCGCGGTAGACCCATCCGAAGAAACCCCAGACCCCCATTGCCCATTGTAATTGTAATCAATAAATCATCTAACCCACCGCTCTGCTCTCATGATTATTGTAATGCCCGTGCCCATCCATTATGAAAGAGTATGAGATCATACCGCGATACCCCCTATCATTCCCGTTTTCAATTCTAATCCATGCTTTGGCGCAAAGAAATTTCTTCCCTTCTAAGAACAAATCTTCATGGATATGACGGATTTCCACACCAGCATAATCGCTTCAGTGGATTTAATAATATATGGAATAACCATACCTAACCGATCACCAAGTGCTTTACCCAAAGAATCGGGCCAAAATCTCATCTATTATCCGCCGATTTGCCACAACCGATCTTCATCGATGGACCCTTGAAATGCAAGCGCTTATGAATGGGCGCAACATCGCCAAGGTATGTCGCCATAGCAAGAAACCGGATCCATGGCGACGGATTGCTTGGAGAGTAAATGCATAGAGTAGAGCAGGGGATTGCTTCGGAAGCAAGAAAGCCTGTGTCGCCATTATTTATTTAATTTTCATTTATGCTTTTTTTTTTCAAGGACAGGTGGCATGCTCACATCTTTTTCTGGCGAAAAAATATTAGGTTCAAACAAAAAACCCAACTGCCTTATATATGTTTAGAACACAATAGTGTCCCACTCTTCCTTCCTTCCTTCCTTCCTTCTTTGTGTTAAAACCGTGGCGTCTGTCTGTCCGCCCGATCGACGGCCGAGATCGTCCCAATATCCCTCCGCCCCGATCGACGGCCCATATTTATTTGTTTGACCCTTCGCCTATTGGATGGCTTAGATTGCACCATATGACATCTTAGCGTCGGTGTCTCCCAAAATGAAAGGGTGCCAAAAGTGGAGGGGCCTTTCCGTTACTTTTATGCATAGGGATACCTCAAATCTGCCATAGCCATTCATAAACATGGCCTGGATAAATAGCCCCTCGAATAAGGCTGCTAGCCAGGTGGAAGCTTGAAATTCAATTGCTAATACGCATGGATCAGTTTAGATCGTTGCAGAATTAGACCTTCAAATCAGATCTAATTCGAGGCCTCGCCCCGGCTGACGCACATGCCTCGAAAATTAAGAACTCGGGCCTGTCTGCCACAAGCAATACAAACACCAGGTCTTCTGCCAAACAAGAAAAGAAGCCCAAATCCGGCGACATGGTTTGTGTTTCTCACTTTTCATTCTTTGAAATTAACTTATTCGTTTCCATCACTATAAATATAGCTCGCCTGTTAAATATTGCTTATCTTTCTTTAAAGATGCATAAGAACACACACTTTGCGCCTAGAGCTAGCCGAAAAGCATCCGAGACATAAAAAAGCAAAACCAATTTTGTCTATGCATCCTTAACGGGCAGTTCTCAACAATAATCCCCGCTCAATTTCCTTCTTTTAAATTTCATATACAATCACATAGAAAGCCCACCAACGGTGGGCAATTTTCTAGTTATCTATATAAGATTGTGGTTTAGCCAAGATAAGCAAATTTTGGACAAGTCAAGAGAGTTGTTTTTGGGCCAAAATTTGATAGATGATGCATATTCACACGGGGGGTGACTCCGGGCAACGAGAGCTGTTGGATAGGTATATTCACCCCTTATTCCTTAATCTACACCGTATGTAAAGTTCCTCGTTTGTGGAGTATGCAAGTACAAAATTTGCTATACTGTATAACAAGATTCGCAAAATACTATAAGATTTCAAAGCTTTAATACTATATGGTGTTGATTTCAGACGTGCAAAAAATACAATTATAAGGGCTCTCACTGCCCTACGCCACCCCCGTGTGAATATGCACCCAAACCAAAGGGGGTTTAAGGGGGATTTTAATTTAAACGTGTTGGACCCAATAGTTGTGTTAATTAATGTCAATGGTAGTTATGTGTTAGTTGTTAATGTCAATGGTTGTTATGTATTGGGGGATTTAATTTTTATATGTTAGATGTTAATGGTTTGTGTTGCAAAAAAATTTTGGCCCTTCTGGCCTTAGGGACGCCCCCAAGTGTGACAAAAATTTAGAATTCAAACCAGAAAAAAACTAGAATTCATTTGAGGCTTTCATCACCTGTAGCTTTTGAATTTCATGACAATAAAACAAATAGAACATAAGTAAAAGTTAATTATTTTAAAAGTCATAAAGTTTTCAACACCCATACACAAACATTTTTCAACTGGAATTTAACAGCAGCCTTTGGCCTCCATGGATTCTTGTGGTGAGAAACCAAAGTGGGAAACTTTTCTGCTTGTTAGCACAAGGATCTAGAAGCCTTGGAATTTGCTTAATAACTGCCTCAAAATCTAAAAATGCATGGTAATTGTTTGCAAGCTTCATTCAGAATGAGCCATAAAACAATATCCAATAGCGCAATCCTGTATTAATCAGCTGGTAGGATGTGAAAGCCTACCAAACCCGGCCGAAAAATTGCTGTTTTATCATAGATAACTTAACCAAACATATTCATATCATACACTATCAAAAAGATCTCGGAGAGAGCTTTCCAACGCAATAAAAATCATCTGAAACAGAGCTCTGGATCAAAAGTTATGATAAGAAATGTGTTGCCGGCGGGGAAACTGCACTATATGCGCCCTTCAAGCCCTCATGTGCCCATTATACACCACACACACAAAAAGAGGGCTTTTGTTGTGAGCCATTGGTTGTTGACCATTATGCACCACACGCACAAAAAAAGGGCTTTTGTTGTGAACCATTGGTTGTTGACCGAAAATGGTGCACTCTAGATGTACGCATTAGTACATCCATTTGAATACATCACGAAATCATAGGAAAAACTTAGTGAAAAGCATACAAAAACACAAAGAAAACCCTATGTTATTATGCTACATATATGGTGCTGGTACAAGGCAGTGAATCCGTGCTCATATTGCAACACGTTTCTGATCAATGGTCAGATATATGTGCATATACATGACCCTTTAGAAAGCAAATATGATTTGGCATGTTAATAAGAGAAGGAAATAAATATGAACATCAGAACCATACAAGCATGTGGGTCAGTATCACTGTATTCATAATTGATTCGAGGAAGAGCTGAAGGAAAACCAGCAGAACGGCTAGAGGGCTATGGCGGCTAGAGCGCGCGCTTAGGCGCTTCGCTTTTCTTGCGTGGTGGGCCTGAGGTTGATGCCGAAGGGTGCACAAACGCGTGCACCACCGCCATTCCCAAGGCGTAAGCGGGCGGGGTCACCGATTCTTGGCGTGTCTAAGGCCGAAAGCGTAGGAGTTCCCTCTTCGCTTGGAGTATGGCGAGTACAAATGCTTCGTGGTTCTTCTCCCTGAGGTTTTGCCGGTAAGAAAGATGAGACCTCGCATGTTTTTCATATGGAATTCAAGCGTAAGGAATCCGGGCTTATGGAAGGGTTTGACACAAAGACTGCGGCATGTCTTTGCCGCACTCACCAAGGGGTTTCTCAAGGCTTGCACTCACCGCAGTTGGGCTCAAATTTGAGGTTTTTCCCTCTCCTATATGATCTTGGTCCGCATTCTCTTCATTGGCTTCTCAGATTGCTTGTCTTTGGCTCATCGCTTTTCCAAAGGGGATTGTGAAATCAGAGATACTCTCTAGAGGGCTGCATCGCTTCTTGGCACTTGTTATGTGCTTTCTTGATTAGTTAGTTCATCCTTGTTCACTTTTTGTGCTTCTTGCTCTCCCGGCCCGGCCGGGGAAGTTTGGCTTACTAAATCTGGCTAGGTCTCAGGCTATTGTCATTGAACCGAGACTTCCAAGCGTATATTTCGTATGAGACTTGGAGTGTCTCATTGTCGCTTGAGGAAGCCGAGCTCTAATGAGTCAAGAATCCATGTAAGTGTAGCAGTACATGGCTAAGCAGTAGACCACCCTTCGGGAGGCCCGATCCTTCACCATTTTCGAGAAGAAGAAGGGAGGCTACCTCCCTTAGTACAAAAAGTGAAAAGGAGGGAAACTCCATCTAGTACCTTGAAATAGGTTTGATTTCTGGCCAAGTTAATGCGCAGGAATGAAGCCTGCTTGTCTGCCTCTGCTATGCTTGCATCTTACGGGGCTGGAACTTAGGTGTTTCTTGATCCATCATTTAACAGGTAGTCTTTGTTTGATGCCAATTGAATAGGGCTGACTCGCTTTTGTGGCTAAACTTGAGCATATGCGCTTTAAATCTTAACTGGGTCTTCGTGGATCTACAACTTCTATATGGCACTAGGGCGGATGTGAAGGATTCAAGAAAGTGAGGAATCTTGCTCCTGTAGTACAGCTTAGAGCGGGAAGAGGGTGACTCCTTTCTCTAGTACCGCACAAGAACTTGTTAGAGGGAATTTGTTAGAGGTCCCTATAGTACTTGCTCGAGAGGGAAGAAGTTGAGCTGGTTTCAAATGGAGTAATCAATTTCTACAACCGTATAGTGTAATTATAGTTGTTATGGGAATAATTCTTCCTATCTGGCCTTCAAGGGGTCCTTAATAAGGTTTATGTACCATTTATTATTATTAATAAAAATCTTGCCTTCAACAAAAAAAAAAAAAAAGTATCACTGTATTCTTTACAGAAGCAGACATTGGAAGTTTTACTTGAGCCTAGGAAACCACGAGCATAATAGCTCAGTCGTATAAAAAAGAAAGCAATCTTAACAACATGAGCGAGCTGAAATCTGCTTGGTGCTTTCGTCTGAATACAAGAGGAAAATTTAGTAATGGCTTGCCTGAATGATTAGAAGCTTGTCTTTAAAACTTGAGAATTTGTAACTTCTTAGAAAAGAACGGGCAAAAATATGGTGAAAACATTGATCGATACCTTGCAAAATTGCTTATACCCTTAACTCCCAATGCAGAGTAAAGCTCTATTTGAAGTTGTCCACGGCAATATAGGCTTCTAGCCAGTGTAGGCTCAGTACGTGCGAGAAGTTTCGAGAATACGTTAGCCTCGCCATTGATTATAGGTGAAATCTAGGTAGAATATGAAGGCCACTACGTAAGGTGGGGACCTTCTTCCCTTTTTTTTTAACCCATGTGGTTACATCGTGTAGAAGAAGAGAGCATTTTCAAAGGAGACCAAAAGGAGCTTCTAAAATGGAACGAGTCTCGCTCAAGCATTTCGAAGAAATTACCTAAAGGAAAGTTGCCAGGCTAATAATAAGGGACCAAACATTAGTCTGATCGATCCTCCGTCCGCCATAGCCAGCCATGGACAAAGAAATCGAAGAAATGCAGTTTTTGGGGGTTTTCGGGTTGATAAAAGAAGCGCTGCATATGCTTGCCCGCCATGCCAAGCTTCTTTTTTCCATCACAATTCTCCTTCTTTTCCCCTTGGTCTTGGTCGAGCTCTGCCATTCTTTTTTCACAAATCCGATCATTAACAGAATACTGGTCGATCAATTCCTTATCGGCGCAGAAGAAAGGGTCGGAGACGCCGTTGATGCTTCAAAAACACAGAAAGATCTCCGCCTGGAATGGATCAAACTCTTGGTATTTTTTTTAGGGTATCTTCTTTTCCTCCTTGCGTTTTCTTTGTTGTCTATTTCTGCCTTGGTGTATACTGTGGCGTCCATATATGTGGAAAAGGAGGTCGGATTCAAGAAGACCCTAAAAGCAATTCCTCGCATCTGGTGGCGCCTTTTGCTTACTCTGTTTTGGGGTTTCATCATAATCTTTGCCTTTAATTTTCTGCTGATCCTAGTTAGTGCAGTCTTCATAAACCTGCTTGCTCTCATCAAAATTTCTCCTGCTGTTTCCATGGTTTTTTTTGTTCTGGTTTACTTTGGAATTCATATCTACTTGAGTTTGTGCTGGCATCTTGCAAACGTGATCTCGGTTATGGAAGACAAGTATGGAATTGGTGCTCTTAGAAAGAGCCTGAACCTTGTCAGAGGCAGAGTTCTAGTTGGATATGCACTCATTTTCATCTCCTTCATCTTCACAACAATAGTTGGTTCAGTTTTTAGAAGAAAGGTGCTGATTGGAGGCTCAGGCGTGGCTGCCAGGATTTGGTATGGAATTCTGCTTGTCATTGCTCTTACTTTTGTCAATCTGGTGGCCATACTTGTGCAGACCCTGTTCTACTTCTCATGTAAGTCTTACCACCATGAAAGCATAGACAAGCTAGCCCTTTCTGACCAGTTAGATGGCTACCTTGGAGAGTATATGCCCTTGAAGGACCCTTCTATTCCCATGGAAGACTTTGAGGCCTGATACTCTCACTTTACACACAAGATCCCCAGACGGTTTCATCAAACCACTATATGTAAAATTATCCTCTTGTATAGTTCAATTTTGTAAGAATATAACACTATTAAGATTCTAATAAATTTTCCTTGGTACATAAATGGAAATTGGCATGGAACTTTCTATCAAAATACATCTCCACATATTATGACCAAAGAGGGATAAAAGGAGGATAATTAGAGTCTAATTGCATAAGATTTATATAAGATGAAGGACTTCATAAAAGCATTTCCAAATGTTCTCCACCATTTTAAATTTTGTTCTCTCTTGCGTGTCCATGTGTTCACCCATTTGCATTAGTATCATACCTACTTGAAACAACTTTATGCTTTGCAACATTATAAGATCTACTTGTTATCAGGATGAAACCATGAAGTAAGAATCTGCAAAACTCAACAAAACCGACACGAAACCAAACTTGTTTGTGCATGATGGTTGACAATGAGCATTATCTAATTTCGCTTCAAAAATACCTGATTGGAGCTACTAATATAGTTTAAGCCATTACTCACAAACATGCTACAATGGTGACAAATTCAAGCCACACATAAACACATTCCCACTTTATAGTGTCTTGATAATATGTTCTTTGACCACATTCGCCTGTGGCGTCATGATGAATCTCTGCGAAAACGATAAGATAAGGTAGAAACTTTTAACTCCACGGAGGCCACCAAGGGTTACGGGATGGTAGAGAGCAAAGATAATAACATTTGGCACATTAATTTAAGCATTGTTTTCTTTCTTTTTTGTTCAAGTCTTAAGTCGACAAGTAACAGTCGAGAAATTGCATAGAAAGTTTAACAAACCCCACATTGAAAATTTCCTTGTATAAGGTTGATTATTGTGCCCTACTAGACTTTCTAAGAAATGCCTTCGCATGACTAAATATCCCCTTCACATGACTAAATATCCACTTCATACCTCACGTCTCTCATCTTCAGAAACGCAGCCATAGCCATGGAGAAGGAGCATGCCATGCGTTCCTTGGGGTTTTTTGGTCTAATAAGAAAGGCTTTGGTCATGTTTGCATGCCATGCCAAGATTCTTGTCGCAATTGCGTTCACTTTCCTTCTTCCATCTATCTCATTGAATTTCTTCATCATTTCTTTTTTCATTGGGAAGATAATCACTGATGCAACAATGCTTGTCAAACAAAGCAACATAGATGTTTATCTAGACATGGTTAATTTGGAGTGGACACTTGTGGGCTACCTTGCTTTGGCCACTATGTTTTCATTTATACCCACCGCTGCCCTCATTTACAGTGTGGCATGCATTTATGCTGAACAAAAGATCAAGTTCATGAAAATTGTACGAGCAGTACCTCAAATTTGGTGGCGCCTTGTGCTCACGTGGATATGGAGGTTGTTGATCCAAATCATCTTTGGGATTTTGTTAAGTATTTGCGCAGTTACGGCTTTCCTTTGGGCACTAGGATTAAGCCTTGTCACTGTCCGCATTACCATAGTAGTTTTTTCTTCTCTTGCTTTCTTGGCCTTTACCTCGTATATTGATGTATGTTGGCACCTTGCAAACGTTATGATAGTTGTAGAAGACAAGTATGGACTTGAAGCTCTTGAGAAAAGTGTCCTACTTGTGAAAGGCAAATTTGGAGTTGGATTTGCAATCCTTCTCCTCCACACATTCATTGCCATGTTGATTGTTCCCATATACTCTACCAAGATGTACAAACATGGGGTTGTAGAACTATGTTATGGTTTTATGCTCATCATTCTTCTCACCTTTGTCAAGCTTATGGGCATGTTACTACATAGTTTGTTCTACTTCTCATGTAAGTCTTATCACCATGAAAACATTGACATATTACTTCTTTCTGATCAACTCAATGGCCAAGCCAGAGGATACATGTCTGTGAAGGATCTTTCTGAACCCACAAAATGTGATGAGGCCTAATGAGTTCAAAGCTTGTACGTATTCTGTAAAAGTAAAGAGATGACTTCTTTCTGCATCTGCTATATTATGTGGTATGCCACTATTATTGTCTCTACAAGATTTGATGAAAATATCACAAAAAATCGTTCATTGTGCAAAATATATATTTATACAACCATTTGCTATGGTTTTTATATAATTGTGTTAATGCATTTATTTGAGGGTTAGCATTTTGAAATGCTAGCGCAATTCTTAGTCCTATGATTCGCCCCGGTCTGCCTGGCCTAGCCACCTGGCTAGACGCCCATTTTTGGTGGTATATCTGACCACCCATTATCAGGCATGTGGTATATCTGGTCAAAAAGAGTGGTCTATCTAGCCCAAAAAAGAGTATATTCGACCAAAAATGGTATCTCTGGCCAAAAACCAGGTGTGAAACTGCACGATGGGGCCGAAATCATTGATCAGACCTTTCTTCAGCTTTGTGGACGACTTGAACTGATTCAAAAGCCCTTTCAATCGCTTTGCTTGCCTCTTTGACACTAATTGATGAAGAGAGGAAGCAGGTCGACAAAAAAATGGTTCAAAGAAGTTGGTCTTTGGGCTCAAAAACTGAAGGCGCACATTGGCCGATATAACAAATGATATACCACCAAGAAAAGGCCGATATACCACATCCGCGGACTCTAAACACCGCTATCCGCATCTATATGTATGTATTGGTAGTTTTCTTAGGCGTGGTATGTAGAGGTTGAGCCCTTCCATTTTAAGGCTTGTTGGAGTCGTTTCGCTTTCGCGATGGCTAGGTTCAACAACAAACGATAGAGGAAACTTCGTTTCTCAAAGAAGAATCTCTAGTGGTATACCATAGCCGATATCGTGGGATGTGTGAAACAACCGCCTTCATGTGAGGGGGTAAGCAAGCCTAGGACACATGACCAAGGCTGAAAACGGTGGGGAGATTTTCGATCCTTAGCAAAGATCTCTGGTGATGTGAACTTGGGAGCATTGAGCCCCGCCACCCAATCGGCGTATGGTACATGGAAAATTAATTTGATACATGTCGTATCAAGGTATGGAATATGTTTTCTAAGAGATAGATCATGTTGAGCTTTATAAATATATCTCAATAGCTTCTTTACACATCTATCATTGATTGAAATGTAGTCTATATGACAAGCAGAAGGACATGCAAAAATTTTAGACATAATGCTGACATAAGCACTCATAATTTTTGGATAGAGTTCTCTACGGATTTGATGCAACAGTGGAGAGAGAAATATTAGTGTCTCCATATAAAGAAGCTCGAATTATACTCATACAGTTTATTTGGCTTGCTTGATTAAGTGTATATATGTTGATCTTTGCTATTTGAAGAATAAGTAGATGCTTGAATCGCAAAGGATCTTTCATGCATCTCATTTTCATCACCACTCTTTATAATGCCCCCTTTCTTACCTTCGCTAATGGCAGCACGCTATGGAGCTTGGTATATCTGCCTCCTTGATGAGAACACCAGGATACATATGGAAGGGATGCGTCTAAAAATTTCTTCTAAATGGTACTCAACATGACAATTATTGGACTTTGAAGTTTGTCCGGCATCATAGACTTCAATGGATCAGATTGTAAGCTGGCATTCAAATCAGAGGTTACTATAGCCAATGGATATTGTAACAGAATTAAAAATGCTGGCATTTCATGTGACAATTCAGTGGAATATGAACTTATTACAAGAAAACAAAGCAAGCTCTCAAGAATTATCAGCTGAGTTGCATAGAGCATCTTTGAAGACACCTAAATATTTCAATTTGGGTTAATTGCATCTTCAAAGCAGATAATTGTCCCTTCATTTCTATAAATATTTGTCACCATTCATTTGCTTATTTTGTTAATATAAGGATGAGGAGAATTTGCATTTTATATTGGAATCCATTTCTTCCAAAGAGGGCACATGCGCTTGCATGGCATGGAATTATTGATAGGTTTCAGCACATTGCATACCTAACAAAGTTTAAATTGGAACACACTTATTTGCTCCAAATGCACTTTAGAAGGAATCTTTGAAAGATTCCCTAAGATTCCCTAAAAAAAAGTCCATTTTGAAGGTTTGTTCGTGACAAGTGTAATAATTTAGGTAATTTAGGTATTCTTTTTGAGGGGTTGATTGAACATAGCTTGTATGCAAAAATATTTAATAGCTTTTTTTAGCCCCCTAATTTGGAACAATAAATAGTTACTTAGATGAAAAGTAAAAAAATAGGCAATGAAAAAATAGCAAGGGTAGTAGAGTGATAAAGAAGTGTTGTATTCATATCTTGTGAAAATTTTACAAAATTATGAACAAAATTGTCAAAAACATAGCACATTTTGACAAAGCCTCATCACTGGCACTTTGTCTTGTTTACATGTCTGTGTCATCGGACGAACTTACATTTTGCAGCAATATCAGGATGCATGTCATCCTCAAACTAGTTCAGTCCTTGATCATTAGAGCTTTCATCCTCATCCTCACTCCCAAAACTGGATGTACTCGAACGATCTTCGTGATCACTGTCTACCAGTGAGTCTTCATCATCATCTTTTTTGGCAACCTTTTTAGGTTCTTTATCTAATCCACATGCCGACCTTTTATTAAAGTTTAAGTGATCTGCGTAACTTATTAGCGAAGAGTCGAACAAAGTCATATACAAGAACCTTTTAGTTCACTAGATCTATGATACTAGTATTTGCTTTAGACTTTGCTCTCCTTCCCACTTCGCTTTTACCATCTTCAAACTATAACTTCCAATCGAAAGCATTGATAGCACTTGTTCTCATCCACCAAAGACACTTTAATTGAGTGGGAATTCCATCCTCTTGTTACCTCCAATACTCTAGCTAGCCAGAATGGATTCCCAGTTTCATTATCATCAGCTGGGACAACAACAAGCATTCCTTTCTGAATCTCTGAGACAACTTGTTGTGCCGTCGCGTCTGGGGCCAATATACATGACTCATCATCTTCATCCGAGCTAGGCATTAGTCGTACATGTTCTTCTTGATTCTCAACTTGCATAGGCGTAGTTTGCCTAGATGGCCAGCTTGAATGCAACAGGTCTTCTACCTTGTGACAAAGCTTGTAGCATGTCACGTTGCTGAGAAAAAAACTGAGGCCACCATAAAGCATCTGCCTCCCCAAAGTGGTTAGAGCATGACTGAATACTTGTCTCAATATAATCCAATGATTTGTTTGAGTTAAATGCTCTTCCCTCCTTTTTACTCTTTGTGATTTCTTTCAAGCTCTTTAGAGGCATTTGCTCTGCAGAGAGCATAGAAGTAGTCTCGGGGATGGTGCGAATGAATTGAATACCAGATGTTGGCTGCCACTGCAAGGATGTGGCATATTTCTTTCCTTGTAAGATGGCCTTGCCATCTGCAAGTGAGAATTTGATCTGATGCTGAAATGTAATGTTTCTTAAGGGCTCAATTGCACAGTGACCCAATTGATCTCTCCGAAAAATCCATTCCTTGAAATCGTAAGTTTCTTCCAATATCTCGCTTTCTGGTCGAGGATTGTAGGAATCTTGGATAACCTCAATCATTGCTGGCAGGCTGAGAGCTTTTTTTCGAGCAAGACATTTAGAGAACCTACTAAACATCTGATCAATTTGATCGTGTGTATGACCAACAAGCAGGAAACCAATCTTCAGCTTCTTGAAGATTTGTTTCTCAACTAGCATGGCACAGTAAGCAAACAATGCCTGATTCTTATTCTCTCTTGTCGTGTTGTCTAGCTGAAGATATAGAACTGGTGGTATATGTTCCAGACTGGAAAGAATCTTATTCAATATTGTGATAGTGAGATTTGGATCAGCATGAATGTTTGGATAGTTCAAAAATGCCTTGCAAGAGAGTTTTCCATTAAAAAACATAGCACCAACGACATGCAGGTGTATGAAATCTTCTTTAGGAGCATCCTTAGGCACATTGACAAAGTGTGGTAGGGTGGTCTTCTTCTGGTCCATTCCACCAATAACAACCGATATATAGTTGAGTGGTTGTTCTAGTGCCTTCTTCCTGTGTTTTGTCAATTTTCTCCTTTCCAAAGATTGTTGCTCTCTGTGCTTGTTCAGTTTCTTTTTCAATGCATCTGAAATGAAAACATGTTTAGGAAAAAAAAACCTACCATTGAGTAGAACTAGGCAAGAGTACGTTGTGGAAGCTTACTTTTAGTGTGAAGTGTCCTTGCATTTTGTCTCTGAGCTTTTAATTTAGAGCATGTAGCACAAACAGACATCCGGTGCTTTCTAGGAATAGACAATGGGAGAGCACAGTGAAGTAAGAGTAGCATACATGGCGTTCTCCAGCCTCAACACACAAATCCTTATAATTATTGTAGACTTCATGTTTCGTGAAGTTGTCATTCAAGTGGTACATAGGGCTGTTAGGGAGTTTCTCGCAAGACTCCTTGAAGAAACCTTCCATCCAGGAAACACGTTAAAGGGCATGAATTCTGGATATACTTCCCAAATGGCAGTAGTCATTAATGCCAGGATTCTTGTCAAGCCTTTTCTTCAGGCGATGAAGTCGTCTGCTGCCTAAAGCATGAATCAATTTAAAGGCCGTTTGACAGACAGTGTGGCCACCAGCTGTGTAAGTAAACTTATCACCATAATCTGGCCGAATATTGAAGGCTAAGTAGCCCCTTTGGTCTAACAAAGTCATTGAACTGTAGTTGTCACGAATCAACCTTAATTCCTTTAGTCCAATCTTGAGCAAACAACATTGAAGACAACAGTGCTTTGTATGTGTTGCCCTCAAGTGACCCTCGTCTATTAGTTTCTTTCTTCTTTGCGATGTACAAGCTTTCTTGTGTAAGTTTCGCTTGAGGTTTTCACTCGCATGAGCTTTGAATTCGAACATAGAGTCATGTGGCTTTGCTACATCATCATCTGAGAGATCAACATGAGGTGTTTGCATGGGAGCAACAGATGGTGTACTAGTAGATGCTGTGAGGTTGGGTGTGGGCAGGTCTTGGAGGGAGTTAGTTTTCCTTTCTCTTGGAAAAAGTAGTCGAGGTTGATGATGTAGTTGAGCAGCTCCTGAAGTGTCATAGAACATAGGAGTTACATGGCGCTGACTGCTCCCACTTAGTGTAGTATCAGGTAGCGAGATGGATGGAGTTGGAGTGATTTGCGCCCGGGAAACCGGGTCTTTTTGGACTATAGGAGACGACTAAAATAAAATGAACTGGAGGAGGGAGTCCGAGTCGCCTCTCGCTTCGTGGAGGAATCAATGGGTGGAGGAAAGTTGCGATGTTCTCGTGGGTCAGTGGGGAGTAAAATGCATTGGTGGGGGCAAACGACGCTTAGGAGCAAAGCGATGGTGGAGTAAACCGAATGGTGGTGGAAGCCGACGGCACAAACGCCGGCCGGGCTTTGAATGTCGAGTCGGTTTTGTGGCTACTATCCGGGGACATTGGACAAGGTGTGAAAAGCATTGGAGGAAGGAGCCTCATGAAAGACGGGCGGCGCTTCTGAAGCTTCTCTTTTTCCAGCCATAGTCAAGAAGTAGAGTCTCGACGATAAATTTATACGACTATACGTATGTAAGAGATAGTGAACGGTATAAATTTATACAGAGACGGTATAAATTTATACGAAAACTTCAGATTTCCGTATAGGAAACGTTATGGAAAACTGCTATACTAAGAACATACAAAGAGGTATACTTAAGACCAAAGAATGGCTAGTCTATTTCCTATATACGCTTGTTGATTCAAGGCGCCAAGGCGCCTTTATATATATGCCCAATTTGCTCCTCCCGACAATTATAAGCAATTCCATACGGTCATGGCCACGTAAGTCTCTAACCCGTACCATTTTAGTTCTGCATCTCTTTTAATCTTTTTACTTTTCTTCTATTTTGGGTCTATGGTATAAATTTATACTGAGGCTGAGATCCCTCGTTATAAATTTATCCCATTGCAGAACTCTCTCGGTATAAATTTATACCGCGAGTTCTGCAACGGTATAAATTTATACCTCTCGTGTTCCCTCAGTATAAATTTATACCGCTAGAACTTAGCAAAGATAAATTTATACCGAGAGACCACAGATGGTATAAATTTATATCGCTAGAAACTTTCGCAGTATAAATTTATACCGAGAGAGTTCTCGCAATGGTATAAATTTATATCGAGGAAACGAAGCGTATAAATTTATACCGTTTGAACCTTTGCCGGGATAACTTTAATCCGCTCGTGTTCTTTCAGTATAAATTTATACCGCTGTATACTCACTCGGTATAAATTTATACCGAGAGACCACCTCCTCGGTATAAATTTATACCGAGGATGTGAGGTCTAAAGAAAGGTTTGGAATCATGTTTTTTAAATAATAGTGGTGTGTTTTAGAGTCTAAATACACCGAAAAAAGGGTACAATAGCCCCAAATTGAGGTTCTTTAAGGCACCATTTTTAGAACTAAAGTAGTTAAAAATTTGTTAAAAAAACAGTTTTCGTGAAGTAAAACGGGTCTTTTTACACCTTTTCAGCCCCAAGATTGTCATTAAAGGCAAAGGCTAGCAGTCATCTTCGAAGACACAATCCTATGAACTGAAGGATGTGACATGGTACGTGCACAGGGGAGCGCGAGAACGCTACCCCACTGATGCGTACCTGTACTTGTGCAGTAAGACAGGAAGGGGGAAGTTTAGGCCTGAGGACTACTACCCCGCTGGTGAAATGACAAGTTTAACGTCCACAGAAAACGAAGACAAACTTCCTGATGAACTGTGTGAACGATGAAGGGGATGTAGAGTAAATTCTGAACAGCAGAATGTTTCGTATCAGCATGTGCAAGCCTAAAGATAAGATGTCCACGAATACATCTCAGAGAATAACAAGCTTGGTTATGTAAGTATGCGCATCTCCCTTTTTCCTTCGTGGCTTCTCCGTATAACAAGCTTGGTTATGTAAGTATGCGCGTCTCCCTTTTTTCTTCGTGGCTTCTCCGTATAAATTTATACCGACAGCGGACTAATTTAACCTACACTACCGGACTTAGTGGACATCTTATCTTCAGTGACTCTCTGTGAAGAGAGAGTTATGGTCAAAGGTTTGTGGTACCCACGTGCTAGGGATGATGTGGAGAAAGAAAGCAAACCGGAAGAGGAAGAGGAGGAAGAGGTGGTGATGAAAGGAAAGGGCAAGAGGCAAGCCCTGGTTGTAAAAACATAGGCCACAGAAATATCTAGAACCACAAAGGCCTTGACAATCGAGGAATCAGCAGAAGCGCTTCAAAAGGCTCCTAGGGCAGATGTTGTTTTGAAGCCCTCAGACAGATCAGGTGCTATACTAAAAAGGGTTAAAACCATCATTCATTTACTTTCGGTTTATGTCAGGAAATTGGGCATTTTAGAGAGCATCCCTTTTACCCGTGTGGCTTTTCCCGTCCGTGAAAATGGCTCCCGCTTAAAAACAATTCAAAATTTTTTCCCTCTCTCCTGAATCTCTCCCGAAGACGTTTTTTTTTCCCATTTTCTTCTTCGGCGCCGTTTTTTTTTCGCTTCATCTTCCCTTCTTCCCCGTTTTCACTCCACCGCCTCTTCTCTTCTCCTTCCTTTCTTCCGGTGATGACAACGGCGCCTCCAACTCTTCTTCCGGCCATTGCTTCTGCCCCCGGCTATGACGGCATTGCTTCCATGACGGCATCGCATAGGGAAGAAGCTTTTTTTGAAACACGAACGCTTGGAGCGCCATCGAGCAGTAGCGGTTTTGTAAATCTGATGCGCAGGGTTATTTAGAATCCAGAGGGCTCCTTCAAATCCCGACCTGTGAGTTTTGGCTCAGCCCAGATGACCTAGGTTGTTTGTTTCTGTTAGGCCTAAGAAGCTGCGCCTAAGAAGCTAGGCATACTGTAAATGTTTCGAAGGAAACATGCATATGTAGACAGAACTGCAAGAAAGAGGTACGAAATTCATTTGATTTTTGTTTGTATTGATACTTGTGAAATTTCAAGCTTTGCAATGAATGCTCTTTTTGTTGGATTTCTGGCATCAAATTCTGTAGTTTTGTTATTCATTTTTTTCTGATTTTTGCATAAAAGTCGTTAACATCTTCAGCATCTAACGTGCTTTGTTGAAGGTGGTTGCAGGTGCTAGATGATGCTCAATCACAGCTTAAAGGCGATTAGAATCACGTCATATCCATATACGATACAACACTGCGAGACGGTGCCCAGGCAAGCAATCATCCAACTGTTCTGATCCAGTTGATCCAATTGTTCTGTATAACTTGAAACGTAGTTTATGAAGTTGTTATTCCCCTTTGGCAGCATCAATTTCATTGCACAGATACTAGTATTAAAGCATTGGACAATAATAAAAAGCCCATAGTTCTGAAAGAATCCTTGAGCTTCACATGCAAATGCTACTCTGTAGTTGAATCAAAGCCCCTTAGTCTGATTTTTCTATATCACAAGAATAAAAGCTTCAGAATCCCAAATCAGTATTTTCAGTTAAGTGGGCATCATATTTTGAGCAGCTTTTGGAATTGATTGATTGTTGGCCTAATTTTGTGAGTTTATCTGGTTTGGAAAGAGCAGCTCAAAGATCATGAAGGCAGGCTAAATCACGCTTGGCATGATAATGTGCTACAACCTTTGTTGAATGGTCCTTCCCAAATCACGCTTGGCGTGTATTGCTGCTCCATACCTGCTTCATAACTGCAAAATCATGTGCTTAGTATAGAGAAAAAGCACTGCTATATTTCTCTTCAATGGAATATATGTTGATAAATCTGGTCAAGCATGTTTGATGCTTTAAGGAAAAAAGACTAATATAGTATATTTTATCTGAGAAGCAAATGTCTCAATGTATTATTGGGCTTTAATTTTCTAGTTTTTCTATAATAATTTCAATTTGACACAGCTCACAAGGGTTTTAAGTGAGATTTTTTTTAAAGTAATGACAATGTATTTTAATATCAAAGCAATAATAATTGCCAATAATAATAAAAAAAGACTGGTTGGTCTAGTGGTAAGGGTGGGGGGTTTGGGGGGCAATGTCCAGGGTTCAAGTCCATGGTAAACCAAAAAAAAAAAATTCATGTGCTCCATGGCCCCGCGAGGCCCAAGTGAGCATTAGACAAAAATTAAATTAAATTAAATTAAATATTGTGTGTATGAATGTGCTAATGTCTGTAAATGCTGATCAAACATCAATTTCTTCCTCGTATTTTAAATAATAATTAAAACACCTATTAATTATGACTCAAACATTGTACTTTTGCATAACAACATGTCAAGCACCACATCATTATATTGAGTAAGGGGTTTGCAAAAGTGGCGTGCTTTTGGGACAGACATAATCCCAATTTAAATGAATGATGGTTTTAATGAGACGAAGATGTTGAAGCAAACTATTTTATTGACAATGAGCACGATCAAGAGGCCACCAAAAAATGAAGATGGGGTCAGAGTGTTTCAGGTGAGGAAGTTATACGTGGCACATGTGGCTATCCGAAAGCGGAGAATGCGAAGGAATCCACATGCACATGTGTCGCCACTTGTTGTCATGGTCGATAGAACCCAGGTCCAGGAGCTGAGGCATTATAGGAAGGCTGACTTCGAGGACTACGCTTATTATGTTCTTGGTGGCACACACAGTTATAAGGCAAGGAAAGAACTATCTAAAGAAGAAAGCCAAAACGAGGTCTGGAAGAGCATGGAAGCCCACATATATGTGAGTCTAACAGACGAAGAAGCGAAAGTCATTGTCGTGAGCCACAACCTCGACAATGACTTTAGGTTAAAGATAAGCCTTATAGATAAAATCCGCTTCATGCACAGAGAGTATGTCGAGTTCAAACAACTGCATGGAGAGGACTTCAAGAAGCAGAAGAACAAGCTCCAAGAACTTCGCGAGGCCTGACTGGATGCTGCCTAAGTTACGATTCTGATAAGAAGCCCATCATGGCTGTGAAGCAGTACGATAACTACTTCCAACTTGCTTTCAGAGATGGCCAAGTAAGTGCAACCTTTGTATTATCCTTTCAATTCTATGTTTAGCGTGGTCTAGAAGGTGTAGAACGGAAGGGAATAATGAAGACGAGAGCTGTATAAGTTCGTACCCTGGCGTGGAGCGGTATAAACTTATACCGCGCACCGGAACGGTATAAATTTATACCGCACTCCGGAATGGTATAAATTTATACCGGTCCGGACCACAGTATAAAATTATACAGCAGCCTTCCACGGTATAAACTTATACCACAGCCTGGCACGGTATAAATTTATACCGAGGCCTGGCCCGGTTTAAATTTATACCATGGCATGGACTGGTATAAGAAAGAATTTTCTCAAGATGTTCGAGGATGGTGAACTTATGAGAAAAAACTGCAAAAAAAAAAAAAAAAAAAAAAATAGTGAGACAAGAAAAAAAATATGAGCATTGTACATTGGACGCAAGTACAGGGGCTAAAGAGCAAATAAATTTTTGTGCATCACTTAGAGAAAGTTGTGGCCAAAGAATTCACTCTCGATGAAATGGCAAAGGAAGCTAAGACGAAGTCGCCTTTTACTATGTTGTGTTCTTTTTTTCCTCATTTTGTCTTACAATCTCTTTCTTTTGGTCGGGAAAAGGACATTGTCACCTGCCAATCCAAGTTAATGAAGCAACTAAACCTAGAAGACTGGGAAGAGTGCAATCTTCTTTATCCAACTTGTACGACAGACATCATAATTAGAGAACACGCAGTGAACTTCAGTGGCTGGGTGAGTTTTGTAGAAAACATGTTTTGTCTTCGTGTCTTTGTCTCATAGTTCTCTTTACGTAACAAGAAGAAAGTACGCCGCCAGAAAAGTTCAACCTGGGTTTGTAGGGCCAAAGAGGAAAGGCAAAGAATGAAGGCCATCGAACAGGGAAAGCAAGTCGCACCAAGCAGTTTTGACAATGGCTATCGAAGATTTACTACGCTTGGTTTCTCAGGATCGCTTGGCCAAGGTTGTACAAGGTGATTGCACTAGGTTGGGACCGTGGATGGACAAGCAAAACTTGACAGCCGTGCATAGCCGACATTCCATAACGGATTCAAGATTAAAGACCAGCGCTTCATGATGAGGCTTTCACACATGTGCAAGTACGTTTTTTGGATGGCCTCAAGGAAGTCACCCATCAAATTGGCAGTTATCATTTTTTCACCCCACCGCACCATGTCGCTCAAACCAATAGGAGCGGCCTCGCAACGCCGGCCAAGATCGCATTTGGTAAGCTTTACATTTGTTCACGCTGCTTTTCACTAGGAATCCTACGGTATGAATTTATACATCGCTGGTGCCTTGCGGTCCATGGGGCGTAAGATCCTAGGCGTATCTATATTTATATATTTTTCTTATTGCTTCTAGTTTACAATTGCTTTATCTTCTACCAGTCAAGACTAACGCCAAAGGACATGGTAGGGGTCCGCTGATAGTCACCGCCGGGCATTCCCATATAGGTTATTACAAAATAAGCAAACACCAAAACCATGGTGCATTTCAATACATAGATCGAGAAGTCGCCAGCCATGCAATGCATTCCACCTTCTTGCCTTGCAAAAGTTGAGAGACCCACGCAGACAAGGCGCTGTGGTGCCCGGACTTGGTTCGACGCCGAACAGCACCACAACATTTGCTCTTAAGAAGGGGCGAATGTTGTTTCGCTTGGATATAGATCCAGATAAAATTAGTTTCATCGGGGACTAGAATAAGCTTCTATGAATCCTTTCCATGAAAATGAGGAATTGGGAGCAAAGAATGGTGCCGGGGATGTTAAAGGCACTTACCCGAAATCCGACCTCCACCACGGTGAAGAAAAGATGAGGAGGTGGAGTTCGTGGATCCGAGCCGAGCTAGAGCCCGCCAAACCGCTTTGCCAATAGGGATTAGAATCGTAAGGTGTGTCTCTCGGGCTTTGTGGCCTCTCAAGAGACAGATCCAAAGGGAGACGAGAGTCTTGCATTTTATGCTAGATATTAGCATGGCTTCATCTTCTCTTTTATTCATCCTTGCTCAACCAAAGATTAGTGTCAGCCTCTATCAAACCACTCCCAAAAACTCTCTGCCTTCCGGTCCCTAGAACTTGAACAATTAGTCACTTCCCATGGTCAAAGCCGACAATTAAAACATTTGCTTTCATCTTAGGGCAAATTTTGAATTTTTAGATGTCCACTAGTAATGGGTGCTCGGCATTGCCGTGCATAAGGAGGGGCATATCTTTGTATAGGATTTGTCTATAGGAATTTATTAGTTAAGTTGCTACCTTTACAATTTATAGTTAAATGCAATAAACTATGGCACACATTTTTTCCTAGACACAACAAATTAGCGATTCATCATGATAAATATCACAAAGAATGGTTTGCCGCAAAACGTATATTTATATAGTCATGTCACTATGGTTTTTCTATGATTATGTTGATGTTTATAGAGGCGTGCTTTAGATTTTGAGTTGCTAAAAGTAATTTAGTTCTATGATTGGGGCATTTATGTATGTGTTGGTGGACTTTCTTGGGCATGGTATATGGAGAGATCGAGCCCTTCCATTTTAGGGCTTGTTGATAGTAGTTTTGTTATTTAAAATGCCTTGTAAAGGTCTTACTTTCATGTCACTATTATCCCTACTTTTATGCAAGTAAAAAAGATCCGCCTAAAGTTGTCGCATGTACTGTGAGTACCGCTGTATGTAAGGAGTGTCAATTAGTTTATGAAGTTAATGCAAAACAAATAATTTGTTGTATTTGCATTGATTTATGTTGGTTTATGATGTAAAATTGTTAATTGCCTTTTCATTGAGAAGGTAATATGCTAATCAAAAAGCCTTATATGGAATGTTCATCCGTTATGACTTTGGGAACTAATGGACAACTTAGATGCTAACAAATGTGATATTACATTGTTTGTTTTGATAATATTTGGGAACCAACTATGATACCATTGCACTTACAAAAGTGCTAAACTGAGCCTCTTAATCTTTCCATATTAAAGCTGAATCTCTTAATCTTTCCATATTTGCTATTAAATGTGTGCTGGACATAACTTATACCACTCAAAACTATTAATACTCTTATAACCTTTAAGGTTTCACGTCAGCTCAAGATAAAATTGAATTAATGTCTTGGTGAATAAAATTATTTTACAGCTTTGAACCATCTTTGGAGACACCAATACATATGCAGTAAATGTTTAAAATGAAACGCGACTTATTTGTGTTTGAAAGATTCCTTCAAAAATTTGAAAAATTGCAAAAATGTATAAAATAGGGAGCAAGATAGATTGTTGAGCACATTCTTAAGGTTAAAGAAGCCGCAAGATGGTGGAGAATAGGTAGTCGGATTTTTCTTTTTGACATCGTCCCCATCTACACTCATTATATAACCTTTGACCACACACCTTATATGCCCTATTATCACCGACATATACTTGATGTTCAGATGTAGATGCCCTCAAATGTTTCAAATATTTCTCTCACTGTGAGTCATGTGCATTGATGCCCGAGTCCAACCATATATCCCCTCGACTGATTCATTCCTGCGATGAACTTACCATGAATAATTTATCACCATCTTTATTGTCTCCCTTTTCAAAGTTTCTTGATGGAAATCGTTTATCCACCGATGACGACATTAACTGTTCTGCAATCCTTCTCGCCATATGACCAGCCTTGCTACACAATCGAAAAGCAAGAGGATTTTTCTCGTCTTATTCCGCATGCTTGCTTCCCCTCTAAATCTGCCAAACGGAGTTGGGCTTCTATTCCCATCTGATGGAACATCCCTTGTCTGCATTGGTTTCTTTCCAAACCATCTCTTCTTGTCTTTGATCATAAAAGCTGTATTCTTCGCATTTCCTTCTAATTTCGCTTTTTTCCTCTTCTATTAACGCTTACAACCAAGCCGGCCCATTGACCGGTTTGGGATGTTTGTTAATGTTGTAACAACCGATCTGAAATCCGGAGGCCAATCCCTTCAATAGCACCGCCATTTGATCTTCTCGGCCGAGACCTTTTACATTCACTCTTGCTAATTGTATGACAAGAGCACGAACCCACTCAAAAATTTCTGAATAGATTCCCCTCGAGGTCATGTGGAAATCAAAAATTGCTAAGCTCAAAGACACCACATGTCTTTCCAAATTCCTCCAAATGTCTTCCCATTGTTTCCCGCCTCTTGGCACTCTTCTTCAAGTCTACAAGGTGAATATATACTCTTCCCCAAGAGCTAATCCTATTGTGGGTGATCGCTCTTCCCCTCCTATCATTCATTCCGTGCTTTGTCGCTGGCCGGCCCTGGACCTCTCTGCAGGCCATCTACAAATCAGTCTGTGTTGCTTCTCTCTCATCATGATTAATTGAAGTTTTAGGGACCGATATGATAATTGTTTCAAAGAATTTCTCAGAAAACATCTCAAAGAATTTATCTATTCCCCGAAGTTGATCCCGCCATGCTTTAAACTCAAATTGCGGTATGAAATTGCACCTCAATAGGTCACCGATAAATTTTTTGTGGAACTGAGCGTCTCAATACGCCCTCCTTTGTCAGAGGGCTTAATTCGACCGTTTTCAAATTTTCTCGGCCGGGGTTCCTTTGATTTACCCCGTAGAACCCTTTGAATCCTTTCTTTTCTAAACTATGGCAACGCAATACCGTTTATGCCCATAGCAAAGCTCTGATACCATTGTGGCACTTTACGTAGATGACTGCATATTGGTCTCTAATTCCATTGAGTTCTTGAAACAAGTAAAAGTGCAACTCAGCGCAGAGTTCCGCATGTCCAACACGAGGGAGATTGATTACTACTTGGGCATACAGATTGTTAGAGACAGAACAAAAGGCTGGTTACAAATGGTGCAAAGACGGTACATTGAAGAATTATTGATCAGATTTGAAGATCCATGATGTGAAATACGTACCAGGATTGACTCAAACTTTACTATCCATTGGGAAGATAGCTGATACAGGATTGGTGGTGACATTCACAAAGTACACTTCCACTATATTAGATGAACAAGGTGTGCAGGTCGCCAGTGGGAGTCGCAAGGATGGGCTCTACAAATTAGATGTCACAATCAAGATTCCACATCAGGCATTGAATGGAGGAAGGAGTATGAATGAATTACAAAATTTTGGCACAATCAAGCTTGGGTCATGTGAATGTACAAATAATAAAGAAGTTACACAAGGAGAGTAGCAAAGACTTCAAATTGGTGATGAGGAAGAGATAGAGCACCAGGAGGCATGTGTGATGGGAAAACATAAGAGAGGCACATTTCCAAGAGGGAGAAAGTGAGCAAAGCAAAAGATTTATTGGAGCCATACACTCGATATTTGTGGCCCTTGCGCACTATGTCCATTGGGAATAAGCGATATGTGATCACATTTATAGATGATTTCTCCATTTGTGACCGTAGATCAAGGGCTTAAAATCGGCATTGGACATGTTCGTGGAATTTCGCACAAAATGGAAACTCAAACCGGAAGAAGATTAAGCTGTTATGGCGACAATGGGGAGAATATTGTTCAAAACAGCTTGAGGCATATTTGCAAGAACATGGCATTATCCATCGTGAGAACTACTCCCTACACACCATAGCGTATCGGAGTGGCGAGCGATGAACCGCATATATTGATTGAAAGTGCCCGATCCATGTTAAGCTTTTCATTGATGCCTGACAAGTTCGGGGTGAAGCGTCGACCGCAGTATAGATATCTTCGCGAATCGACACCAACATCCTTCTTTGCAAGGACGCACATCATTACTTGTGGTCGTCGTTCCCTCTCTTGGTCATTTGAGAATTTTTTGATGTATAGCATACCCTCTTTTTTCGCTGAAAAACGCCATAAATTGGAGGAGAAGAGTGTGCCGTGATCCATCCGGGATATTCTAGAATCAAAGGCCTCGAGGGGTTGTATCATTTAGAAACCAATCACCGATCATATGCCGCATTGGAGATGTGAATTTTAATGAAGATATGTATTATGGGGAGCAAGCAAATACCCTGAGGGATCATCATTGACATCTTAGGTGTAAATTTTGGAGACATAGATGAGTGGTGCATGGAGAGGGCTCTAGTTCAATCACCCACGATGGAAGAAGAGGAAGATCCTCTTCCAAACTATATTCCGTAAGATAATGCGAGAAAAATCAGATGGGTCTCAAGGGGAGGATCGATCTAATGTGGCGTGATGCACTTAGAGGACAAAGCAGCTGTTTTTTGGGATATGATAAAGTCAACAACCAAGTAAGGCATGCACATGAACAGCTTTATCGAGGGAAACAAGGGCACAACCGATCCGCGTTCCTAAGTTAAGTGTGAAAGCTAAGGAAGCGCTTAGAATCAGCTAGCTTCAACAGTAGAAAGTTTACCTATCTCAACTTGGTTATGCATGATGAAGATATACATGAGCCGCAACCGAAGAAGCACTAAACAAAGACGCGATGCAATGGAATGGCAACAAAGCCATGGATACTAATACAAACTCTTTGTTGCGCCGTCGCATTTGGGAACTAACGACCTTCCACCGCCGTACGTGGTTAGTACCAAATGGTTGTTCAGCTAAAACTTAATGCAAAGAGTCACATTGAATCCATTCAAAGCATCTGCCAGGGCCCGAGGGTTCTCCCAAATTGCGGAGTGGATTTCACCTGACACCTTTTCCCCAGAGTAAGAATGTCGCCCATACGCGATTCCGCCGGCCCCGGCAGCTTCGCCGCTTAATTTAGAGGTCCATCGATGGATGCAAACAACATTTCTTCATGGAGAACTTCAAGAAGAAGTTTATGTATCACGCCCGTAAGGATATATCAAAGGTAAAATGAGCGCCTTGTATGCGTGTCATTAATAAGGCCTTATATATAATGCCTACCTCCTGCATGGTTCCTCGAACGATAAATGGATATTTGCTTCGATTGGGTTTTGGCGCATTACCGTGAGATGGCAATGTTTATGTCAAGTCAATGGGCGCCTTTCACCATTGTGGCACTTTACGTGATGACGCATATTGGTCTCTAATTCCATTGAGTTCTTGAAACAAGTAAAAGAGAAACTCAAGAAAGTTCCGCGATGTCCGACATGGGGAGATTGATTAACGCTTGGGCATGTACGATTGTTAGAGACGTAACAAAAGGTCTGGTTACAAATGGTGCAAAGACGGCATAACATTGAAGAAGTATTGATCAGATTTGGTGGCGCGTGATTCAAACTCCCGCGGCAAACCTTAATGGAATCTCATTTGCAGCCTACTAAAGATATGGTTCCATCAAATGAAGAAGAGGCTAAAGAAATGGAATGTTCCATATATATAGGCATGCAAGAGGTGTTCTTTAACTTATCTGCTTAAATCATTCCGACATTTCATTTGGCGTGGAGTTGTAAGTCGGCCATGGATAATCCGACGCCAAAGATTGGCTTGCCATCAAGAGGGACGGCGCGCTTATCTAAAAAGGTACAATGGATCGCGATTGGTGTATCAAAGGCAACATGATAAAGAATTGTTCGCTAGTAGCTGTACACGATGCGATTACCGGGATGTGGACAAAGACGATCAACTTCAGCCTCCCCATGTTTTTCAGCTTGGAACAAAATGTTATTTCATGGCAAAGTAAGCTAACCTATCAACGCTTTTATCATCAACGGTTGAGTATTATTGCCGCTACTACAAGCAGCTCGTTACGGGTTTGGCTGCCATTAATGTGGAATGTTGTTACAAAGAAAGCACTAACCAACCTGCTCACAGCCACGCTGCATCGCCATCGAGTACCCCATTTCCCTCGGCTACACCCATCGCCAAGATCACCGGACGCCTCCACGGCAGCTTCCCCAAGAAACAATGATTTGGTGTACTATTTGCCGCAAGACGACATCCGCACGAGTAACTCGCGGATAGCATGATCCACCAAACGCCTAAACATGCGTAACCACACCACCCAAGAATGTACAAATCCACCACTAAATCAGACGACAACGCCTTGTTCACCAAGTGCAAGGTACCCACGCTAAACCCCAAATCACGCACATGTGCACAAACACGATAACAACAACAACCTCAAAGATAACAAGAACTACAACGGACCTCCTCGCTCCACTTTTGATCCAAGCAAGTCCTAATGTTTCAACTGTGGACCAATGGGGTCACTACCGCAGACATTGTCCTCAACTTCCCTGTCTAAAATACAAATTCTTGGCACCAATCAAACTACCCATAAAAGCAGCCTACACCTTTCAAGTATGGGTGCCAAGGAAGGCAAGGCCCACGCCCACTCAAACGGGTCACCACACTAATAACAAATAACCACGCCAATGTAGTTGAACAACTCAAAAACAATTGATGATCAACTCCAAGAAGAAATTTACCATGCAATCAACACTGTACCCTTTTGAAATCCTCCAACCTGATTGAGGTTCTCCTTGTCTCTTACGCCATAAGCAACCGCGTGCAATTAAGTTTTTGTACGATTCTCACCAGCCGAGCCATCAACCAAATTGCTCATTTTGCACTAACTGTGGATCAACTACTCCTCATGTTCAACCTAAAACTTCGCAAAAGTCTCGCTTTCCAATTACTCTAACGCGTGTATGGTAAGGCACTCAAGTCTCGGTCGCTACCCATCGAGCCACGACCACGAATGCCACGACATCTCGCAGAATAACACTCACCACTCAACATTGCCGTCAAGTCGACCTCAACAAGGTAGCGACATCTATTGGTCGAGCAACAACAACCTAATGATCCACCACACCACCTAATCCTCCTCAAATTTCAACAAGAAACTTGCTAAAATCAAAATTCTCTCAAATTTTACGACTATCCTGTATAACTATGTCCAAAGACTCACGAGCACATTTTTACAAAAACCTCAGACATCTGCTAATGCACCGCTTAAGATCAACACCCAGCATGTAGCTGCACACGGGCCAAAAAGGTCAGCTCACCATGTTCGCATCGATGGTGGCGCTGCCACTAACTTATACAGAGGACCGACGATAATCAGCATGGGTGAGCCCACAACGCCCCCTATGACATCAAGTCATAACGGCCATATCACGACCACAAGGAGTTACACAACCAACAATATTGGAGATCTACAACCTACTATGGAATCTCTTGCGCTCGAGCGTGGAGAAGATCCGGAGATTATGAAATGTTAGTAGGATCTAATTCTTTATATGCTCAAAAGCATTCACCATCGGGCCACGTGATTTAACTTTGGTTATCACGAGAAGGCAAGCCTTAATTTGTTGATTACGATCCCACCACGGGCCAGATCATTTCAGAGATCACGCCCAACGACAGCGACCAACAAGTTTAAAACACCTATCAGTTATAAGCCAAGGGTTTGCCAATTACCAAGCCACTTCCGTATCACAATCAACCATGGGAAGACATGGATATTGATAAAGGCATAGCAACGTTGGTTGACCCTATTTGACACCTTGTAACAACGCTGGCTGGTTCCACATGAGGAGACTACTCCCTGCATTCCTCCTCCTGTTCAAGAAGACACCACATCAACTCCTAGTGGCACGCCACTATTTTTCAAAATGGTCGTACCATGAACATCCCTGGTCTCTAATTGTGAGGCCAAATTTAATCGGTTTTGTGATGATCGTCATTCCACACATTCAAACTCGCAGATACAATTGATATTGGAACAAATCAATCCGATTGCACGCCGACCACGCCCAGCATCTGTGGAAAGCAAGCCAATAAAGGCCCTAAACGTTTGCCATATCTCTTTGCTTGGAGCTACAAGATCTCCCGGTATCAAGAAAGAATTGGGACAAACTCCTGACTCCACTGCCGATGCTAGACCATCTAACGATGCATCGTGCTTAACCCAAACTACCGTGAAAAGGTTAAAGCTTTAAATTACGACAAGCTTTTTGACGCTGGACTTATCTACGAGGTCAAACATCTCGTGAATGCAAAGCCCCATTGTTATTGCCCTCAAACATAATGGAAAAATTCGCTTGTGGATTATAGAAAACCTTAACTGCTTTCAATGGACCGATCATTTCCTCTCCCTTCACACGGATCAAGTGTTGGAAGATGTAGCAGGCCACGAGATGTACTTTCATGGACTCCGGCTTCTCCGGGTTATAATCAAATATCCATTCGAAGAAGATCAATCAAAGACTACCTTCACTACTCCATGGGGTGCCTTTGCTTAGCAAGTCGCTCCTTTTGGATTGTCAAACTCACTCATCCACATTTCAACGACATGCTTGCTGTTTTTCGTAAGAGTACATGCAAGTTCATCCCTTCGCAAGTCTTTCTGTGATGACTTCTCCACTTACACCCACGCTATGGACCATTTGGTAAAACTTGAAACTAGTTTCAACGCTGCGGATGAACTGAATTAGCCCTTTAATCCGAAAGTGCACCTTCCGTGTCACTCCTGCATTAGGACATGCCTGAGTCGACACGGCATTACAACGGACCCATTAAAATCAGCTGTGGTCATCAGAAAGTGTCCACCGCTGGTCAAGGACACATCGCCTTTCTTGGCAAAGTCAACTTCTATGCCACCTTTATTCCAACCAATTGGCACCGACCGCCGATCCAATTCACAACCGGGATCGAAATCCATACATGGACTTGGACATCTGATGCAAATCAAGCTTTTAAAGAACTCAAAGTCAAGCTCACGTAAGCCCCCGCATAGTACCACCTCAATGGGACAAACCATTTCATGTCCACGTTGATGTTTCTGTGCTGGACATTGAGTCGTTTCTAGCTCAAGAGTATGCACCAAATCGTGACAAGCTTCCATCGACACGCCACAGTAAAATCCTTAACTCGCTGAGGCAAGAACTATTCGCCACGGAAAGGGAAGCCCTTGGCCTTATCTTTGTGTACAACGCGACACTATCTTCCGGTAGTCACCCGCTTTTATGTGGATCATCAAGCCTTCTATATTTAATCAATAAGCCAAACCCCACGGGCGAATTGCTCGTGGATATTGATATTGCAAGAGTTTGCCCTTTGACATTATTCACAAGCCGGACGCCTCACGGTCCCGACTATCTTTTCCGCATACACGGATGATGATCCCTCGGAAGGAGTTCACGATGCCTTCCGGATGCTCTCTGCTGTTCTGGTCACCGCCACGCCTCATTGGTACCCGCGACTATCTGGCGCTTTCTCCTCACGGGCGACTCCCGTCAAATGACCCCCGCCTCTCGGAAAGACAACTTACGCATAAACAATGTAATTCCAGCTTCGCTGGCACGATTACACGATGGTTGGCCGGCCATCTCTATAAATGTGGCAAAGACAATGTAAGCCCGCACGATGTGTTCTTCCTCACGAAGTCCTCGATCTAGTCAAACAAGCTCAATGGTGACTTATGTTGGTCATTTCTGGCCGAGACAACATGCTAAGGGAAAACCCCTCCGTCGGTACACGGCCCACGCTTTTCAAAGATGTCATAAATACAGCACGCACGCAGTGATGTTTGTCGAGGCTTGGTAGACCCACGGCCCGGTGACGCCCGCCACGCCCAATAGCCACGCCTCCCTTTGCCACGGTATGTGGATTTTGTTGGTCCCATGGACCCACCTGCAATCAACACTAGGGCACGCTACATTCTAGTCTTCACGACCATGCAACCAAAATGGGCCTAAGCGCAGTGCTCTAATTCGACAACACTACCGCTAGTACAAATGGCATAAGTTCCCTACAAGAACATCATCACGCGATTTGATGTCCCTTAGAATTAGTTAGTGATCGTGGAGTTCATTTCATCAATCACACTATTGCTGAACTCACTAACATTATCTCGCACATTCATCACGAAAAAGCACGCCTTACTATCCCGTGGTAATGGCAGCTGAAAGCACAAACAAGGTGCTTATCCACATTCAAGAAGATTTGTGATCCCACAAGAAAAGATTGGCAAGATAAGTTACCCTCTTTATGGTTTATGAACACAATACAACATACAAAAGTATGGCCTTCAAACACCTTTAGACTTTGTGTATGGCCAAGAGGTCTTTATGCCTTTGAGTTCATTTTACCCTCACTCAAATTTCGGTTAGCAATGTAACATAATCCATCAGCAGCTTTGCAAAGAGCGAGTTTATCAACTGGAACAACTGGATGAACTTCAAGAGATGCTTTTCTTAGACTTCAACAAAGGCAAACAACTACAAAACAATGGCATGACAAACACATCAAAACAAAACTTTTCAAATTGGCGACTTAACTTAGTTCTTCTTCACATTCGAGATATCAACAACATCACGGCAAACTCAAGCTTTCGGATGGTAGGGACCATACAAAATTTTCGAGATACCACATCACGGAGTTTTACAATTACAAGAATTGAATGGCACTCCATTTCCTACATTAGTCAATGGATTTCGACTCAAGAAATTTCAAACCCTACGCTTTGGCATCCTTGAGCTCAAGAACAAAATTTACAACAAGATACCACTTGTACAAATTTATGAGAAACTTTTTCTATTATGTACAAAATTGCCTGAAGGCTACAATTATTTGTGGGATTTTTCACCCGAGCAGTCCCTAAACTAAACAAAAATGGGAAAACCCTATCATCATTTGCTACTTCGCCCCTTTACTGCAGGGGCACTCCCTTTCGGGAGGATCACGCGGAAGCCCCAGGCTGGCGACCACTCCAGCTGAGCGATCACCTCCGGGCGTCGGAGTTTATCTCGGTTGGCGGCGGTGCCTCCAACCAAAGGATCCATAGGGATCGGGCATTCCTGACAGCCCGCGATCGTGTCGTCCATCCGCATGTAATCCGGTCGCGAACTCACCCCGGTTGTTATCGAGTTCTCCATCTTCCGCAATTTTGGTTCTTCTCGTGAACAACTTCCAACCAGTGAATACCAACCCGAAATTTTGTTCCGCGAAGGTCACCTCCGCAGATATTCGTAATCATTCCCCCCGATATTTTTGTACACGCAAACTTTTAGAGCTCCTCTTTTTTAATATGCGACAAGCGCCCGATTGTTAATACCGTCGCCATTAAAGTTTATTCTCCCCCGGGGAACTCTCCGCATCTTGGTTGCGAAGGCTGTCTCTTGAGATTCTCAATCGTCCGCGATCTTTTCGACCGTGTCTCCCGACTCAAAAACCCCTTCCCAACCCGTCACTTCCACTCCCTCACTTTTCACTCATACTCCACTCCGTCCTTCCGACTTAGGTACTCGGCTGACCCTCGACCTTCAAGATGGCTTCTACCTCCAGAACTCAACACTCAACCTTGTTGCACCAATGGATCCGCCAATTCCAAAAATATCAAAGTTCGTTTCTTCATCTGCACCAGCTCCCCACATCGGCATCACCTATAACCTCGGGTGAGTTCGGATTGTTTCATTTTCTCAGCGGGAACTCCCGCTCCCCAACAAGAACAAATTGACAATTTGTGGCTAACACAGTGAAGGAGGAAGATGGATATACCTCCCAATCGATGGAAACCCTATACTCCTAAACCCTCAAACCATAGCCTCTGCCTTTTCTCTACCCAATCCGCCCAATGCCTTGTCTTACCTTGACATTGGTAAATATGATATTTCCAAATTTCTGCTCTATTCCTTATAATCTTTGCACAAACCAAGTGTCCACCCTTTCCAAAGCAACATGATGCCTTTACCAAGTTTCTTTGGAATTTTTGGGTTACTCCATGAAGAATACCTCTATTAGCGATGTTTTCTACCACCATCGTACTATATCCTCACCAACACCCTTCCGAAACAATCAATTGGACTCAACTCTTGTGTATCGGAGATTTCAGCGGGAACTTGTGATTTCGAGGGAAAAATCCTAACTCTTCCCTCGAATTTGCCCCATGGGGCCCACTTCCGGGCTTTTCATTAATTCATCAGACCCCCGCAGCCATCATGCCCCCTTCTCCACCAAGCCAACATCGACCTTATTGATGCTTTGAAGGTCTTCAACCAAACTCTCCTCCTTCTCGGCAGATCAATCTCAATTGGCCAACTCAGGGCCAGAAATATTTCACAACCACCGTCTCCACCTCTGTAAATTCCAATTCTCTAAAAACCTATTTCCTTACATTTGATAACCAACCACCAGAACAACCACCCGGTTAACCTTGTGCAACAATTCCACTTTCAGACTCAGCGGCACCAGCAAAAACAACGGCGTGACACAACAAAACTCCCATTGATCTCCTCGAGGTACTCACAAGGACACTCCACAAAGAATGACCAAGGATCTATAAACAAAGGTGTTGCCGGATCAAAGCCATCCCATCCACCTCCTCACACCGGTGGATACCTCGGTGAAGCTGTCCTCGGCTGCCTTGATGCCCTCATTGATCATCACCCGAACTTCATAGCAGCCACCCGAGGGGCCGACCGAGTCCGTGGACCAACTCAAGCCCGAAGTCATCCTGCAAGACCGGTTGGGTCATTTGTGAGGCGAGAAGAAGCCTTGCACAATCAATTCATGATCCATCGAGAAACCCTTCATCAATCCCGACCAAATTGTCAAGGAACTCAAGGAGTCCCTCAAACAAAGCGACACCAAGTACAGCGATCTTGAGACCGCTACAACAATGCAGTGCGTCCGCGAATAATGCTACTCGGTAGAAAGGCGGCACACTTAATTGTGCAGCCAACTTGATACTTGAGTCCAAGGTCACGACTTTGAAACCACCTTGCGGAGAATAAGGATGCTCACGCCGCATCTCTCCAAGGCAAGTTAGACCAGCTCCGGCAACACCGCGGCTGCGGATGCTTTCTTGGAAATAGCTGCACTCAAAAAAGCGGACTTTGCAAGCCACTCGGAGCTTCAAGCTCCTCGATTCCCAACTTCTCAGAGCAAGTCAGACACCTCACCGCATAAAGTCGCGGAACCGCGGACCGGTCTCTCAGAGCAACAAGATATCATTGCAGTTACAAGAATCGGCTTTCCAGATGGCGGCGGTGGCCGGATGATGCGAAGAAAAGCGAGAACAAACCTATCAGCTTTTACGCTATTCCTGGACTATCAGAAGCCAGACCGGTTACCATGACTATGTGCAAGCAAGGAAAAACACTTTCTTTTATTACGGGTAGGAAACAGGGTGATACCACAAGTCCCACGGCGATGTCGAGCGACAATGGCCCTTCATGTGCGTCCATGAGCGAGGCACACTTTGTGCTCTCGTCAATTTTGATATCCTCGGGTTGCGGATCTCGACCATTTTACTCGGCACCGCAGCCCCCCCGGCTTATGTCATACCGCGACTTCTACGGCACATGTTACTCGGGCTCATACGGATAAGCGGCGAGAACTTTAAAGGAGATACCGCGTGGCGAGGGTTCTTTTGACCAAGAAGAACAAGTACCTCAAGACACAAAATTTCTGCAAGCTGTTACCACGGAATACATGCCTCTTCTCTGAGAAAGAAAGTGGAGCTATGGCTAGCTGAACTTGGCACGCTCCTTCGGACACTATACAACTTCCCGAACAAAGAACTTGACCTTGCTGGTTGTTCTTACAACATTATGCTTCCTTACCCACGGTCAGACTGGCTGAAAGCGAGCGTCCTCCACGATGGGTGGGACCACATTGTACTGTGGACTGACACATGTACATTCCGGTGCATGGGAGGCGGTTACCAGGCTTGACTACGAGAAGATATTATTGGAATTCCAAGAGCGGTCGCGGGGATGACCGGCACCAACCCCCAAACAAGCCGAGTACACTAGCAAGCTTTGGATGCCCACCTCGATCAAGGTCAATTCCCGGCATGGAGACAAAAATTACGGACTCTGCGAAGTCAAAGAACATGCAGATTGGACACCCACGGCAATTGCAGCCGGACAAAGCGTTGGGACCCAGCGCTTCATCCATGACATAAAATGGCGTGAGGATGAAACTTTGGACAACACCAACAAGCTGGATATACATGCCCAATGCGTGTTGGTGGAAGGCTGCCCGGAATGCAATTTCTGGTCTTGTAACCTTCCTTGCCAAGGCCAAAACGGGTGATCCATCGTATTTGGCAAAGCGGAGAGCGTGCGGCACTCATGACCATACTCGAGTATCGCGAAGCGCCAAGTGCGGATCCATTTTGCAACCCTGATGCAAATCTTTGGAAAGTTGGGTTGGACCTTGTCTTATACATGGAATCACAAATCTTCCATCGAGATCCATATTTGGAGAACATGATTTGAAGGCTTTCTCATAGGCGGCCGAATGTTTGGCATCGGGACTCAAGCAAATCGGAAAAGGCGAACAACACTCGAGTGAATATAGTGGGCGGGGCCTCCTCATCTCTATGTTCAAGATCAGAAAAGAGGCGAGGATTCCCACCCCGAATTCATGCCTTTTCTGTAGCCAATAAGTGTAGTTTTGGTAGAGAGAGTGTTAGCCCAGCACAGCGGACACACAGGTCTATACTGCTGCATGAGGGCGAGGCCCCACTGACCCGCGGTGTCGAAGAGAGGGATCTACAAGGCGCCACGGCGGGTCAAAGCTCCTCAAGCAGAAGACCCAAGGTGGGACCCACGGCGAGCCACTACTTGTGTGCCGCGACGCCCGGACAGCTTCAATTCCTGTTGAGGTGCCCAAGTAGTGGAGCCACGTTGTCATGATGAGGATCAGATTCGGGCGGTAGGCCACTTTCAGGTAATTCCTATATATTGGCATTTTTGCTCCTTCAAAAAGGGTTAGTGTTCTTTTGTGTCACTACCGGGCGGAGACATGCTGGTGCTTTGTTGTCGCGGCTCTTTTGAACCTTCATTGTACACTTGTTTTGATCAATGGATTGCGTGTTCTCCACAAGTGTCTTGTGTGTTTCATTGTGTATTGCCATTCTTTGTTTTATACGAGTTTTCTTGTTCTTTCCTCACGTTAGCAAAAATCCCGGCGTGACAAGAGTGTCTGGGGATTTGCCCACCCGGACTTCACACGCGGATCTCCACGAGGAGATCTCATCCCTCGGCGATCGAGGCAGGACCCCAAACAATATCCAATGGGAAGAAGTGATCTTGGTTGACTCGGATCTAAGACAATGGATCTCTAAGAAGATACTTATGAAGATGTGGAGGCAGCCCAAACTAAGATGATCTTATACAAGCAAAGCATAAATCCGAATTTGGCGCCATCTATACACTTACGGAAAATATTTCAATACAAAAGAGACATTCTATCTGCGGGGATCCGTCTTAGCTCCCACCATTTGGGGGTAGAAGTGGGGAGAGATGGGGGCATATCATACCACGAGATCAAAAGATAATGCAAGGTATGTGACTCAAACCGGTGGAGGATGAAGATCATACATTGCCGATGTGGGGCCTATGAAGCAATTCGAGATAAACGCGGTATTCATTATAGCGATCTACCCACTCTTTTTACACTTAATAGTGATATGTTGGGGAAAATATTTGATTGAACTTCTCCAACATAGGGATACTTGTTTAAGTTCTTTGCTAACATTATGTTGTTGATAATCCGGATAGTTTGAGTGAGGTGGTGAGCTAGATGAGGATTTGGAAACTCATCTATTATTTTATGAAGATGTTTAAGTGGTTTTGTCTAATAGGCCTTTGAGGCCTCCCATGAACATAATAAACTCTCTCTCTCTCTCTCTCTCTCTCTCTCTCTCTCTCTCTCTCTCTCTCTCTCTCTCTCTCTCTCTCTCTCTCTCTCTCTCTCTCTCTCTCTCTCTCTCTCTCTCTCTCTGTGATTTGGGTTTGATAGAAGAGTTGGCTCCCTTCCCCAAGCGAACAAGGCCGGGACTTGGCATGGCTGCCTTACCGGTGGAGAGGCGGACCCAGGAGATGGACCCGGAAGGTTCTTTGAGGTGGCACGCGGTGTTCCTCAGAGGCCTATGCTAATGCTCCTCCCGAATTGTTAGATCTGCGCATTCGGGCAGCTTTGCTTTGAGCAAGTCAAAAAAAATACAAGATGATTAGGAGAACTTAGAAACCATGAAGTATCCTGGAACGATCATGTAGAAACCCTAAGAGTTTTCACCGTTAAGGCGATTAAAGAGGCTTTTGAATGGCAATTTAACTTTTGCCATATCGTTGGGAATCTGAAATTACTCTAGGAACCAAGTTACATAGTCGGTTTGACATGGAAAGAAATCTGAACACTCTACATGGAAGTATTGCAGACTACCTCATAGGCCAAATGACTACGAGATGTGTTGGACATGAGCTACTTTGGCGCTTCTTGGAGAAGGGGTGGTATTCTACCCATGAAACTTGCTCTCTAGGGTAATGTCGACATTCTAAGCCCATTGGAAAAAGTCAATTCATAGTTCGAGTCGGGAGTTGCCCGTCCGTTGCCAAAGCCATAGGGAGAGGGACATTTGGGACAAAGCTGCTTCCAAAAGGTTTTGTGGTGCGTCTTCTAGTGCCAACAACCTCCCTCTACGTGATGACACTATGCATGATCCTGAGGTCGAACTTACTAGGATATGGCCTCAAACGTAAACCATGTGTATTGTTAGGTTATTGAAAGATTTATGTTATGGAGGTCGAGTTTTCCCTTGGGACATAGTCTAGAAGTTACAGTGAAGACTGAAGAGGAAGATAGGAGCCCGAAATGGGATTTGGATCTATTCTCCTCCCATTGCGGCAATTAGAACTCAAGTGCGCTTTTGGGAAGACATTCTTTGGGATTACTACGGATGGCCGAGATGGTGACCCCATTTTTTTAGTTGCCATGGCTCTGCATCCATGTTTAGAGATGGTCCAAGTTATCCATGAAAATGACCGTTTTGGCCTCCAAAGCGTAAACCCAATTATCGTTAGGTTATTGAAGTGCTTACATTATGGAGGTCGAGTTTTGGTCATTTGCATTTGGGACATGGTTTGAAGTTGCAATTGAAGACCGGTTTCAAAAAGCGATAGAATGGGTTGGACCTATCCTCCTTCCACAGTGGTAATTAGAAGTCTTTTGTATACAGATTATTTTTTAATAAAGTATCCAAAAAAAGGAATTATTTTGTCATATATTCTAATGCATCTGTAAAGATCTAATCATTGCTTGTCTTCCTCGCCCATGCCCATTGAATCATTTTGGGATCTGGCATTATACAAGTAACACTTGACGGGTGTGTTAGTTCATACACATGCTTTGATATGGATTTGGTGTATTAGAATCTCAGGTTTCTTAAGGGAACCAATCTTTGTGCAAAATTATGCAAAAAGGCATCAATTACATTAGGATTCCTAGCAAATTGGTGTTACTCGGATCTAAATATCTTGAGCTATGCTAATCTTCTTCAAATGATTTTTAAAGGAGGCGCAAGCAAGAGAAAAGTTGAGTGGAAATTTTTTTAGCTCAATTTGGATCTGGAATATCTGAGAAAGTCGAGTTCAAAGTTGGAAAAAAATTGATTTGGTGCACTTTCTTAAGACAAATAGACACTCAAATGATGATATCTCGAGTTCTACTAAACATTTTTGGATGATTTTCAAAATTACAAGCGGAGATAAGTTGTAAGAACATAAAGGGAAAAATCGACCTTGATTTGAAAGCGGGATAGGGAAAAAGCAGTTCAAACTATTCTGAAAACCAACAAAAGCGATTTTTGGATCTCGATCTTTATAGCAGTTTTTGCGTGATTGCAATTGGCACATATCGAATAGGATCTAAGATCATGCGAGGGATATAAAATTGTAGTTTGGATCACCAAAAGTGCCTATGTAGTAGCGAGATCTTGCAAAAGTGGCTTGACGTTTAATTGCCATGATGGGAGGAGAATAGATCAAATCCCATTGTCATCAATTTCTATTACTTCAGGTCTTCAATTGCAATTTCTAGGTCATGTCCCAAGTGGAAAGCGACCTCCATAACGTAAACCCTTCAATAACCTAACAATACCACGGGGTTTTTATGTTTTGGAGGCCAAAAAGTGGTCATTTTTCATGGATAACTTCGGTGCATCATCTCTAAGCATGCATCTTAGAGCCATGATAAGCAGAAAAAAACATGGGGTCAGATCTATCGGCCATTTAGAACAATCCCAAACAATGTCTTGCTACTTCAAAAGCGGCACTTGAGTTCTAATTGCCACAGCGGGAGGAGGATAGATCCAAATTCCATTCCGGGTTCCTAATGCTTTTGTCTTCAATTCCAACTACCGGTTATGTCTCAAGTGCAAAGGACCAAAATTCAACCTCCATAACGTAAACCCTTCAATAACCTAACAATACACAAGGTTTAAATTTCGGAGGCCATGTCCTAGTAAGATTCGACCAAGATCATGCATAGTATCATCACGTAGAGGGAGGTTGTTGGTGCTGAAAGCCGGGATCCTTAAAACCTTTAGGGGCGGCCTTGTCCCAAATGTCCTCTCCCTATGGCCCTGGCGGCCGGCCGAGCAACTCCGCCAAGGCGTGAATTGACTTTTCCAATGGGCTTAGAAGATCGACATTACCACGAGGAGAAAGTTTCATGGGTGAAGAAGACCCTCCTTCTCCATGAGGCCCAAAGTAGCTCATGTCCAATACATTCATAGTCAATTGGCCTATGAGATAGCTGCGGAATACTTCCATGTAGAGTGTTAGGTATATCTTTCGTTGTCAAAAGCGGTGTAACTTGGTCCCTAGAGTAATTTAGCATTAGGACGATATGGCAAAGTCAAATTGCCATTTGAAACCCCTGTCTACTGCCGAGCGAGAAAAACTCTTGGGTTTCTTGCGATCGGTGCCGAGGGGCACTTCATGGTTTGCTAAAGTTCTCCCAGGCGATCTTGTATTTTTTACTTGCTCAAAGGGGGTTGCTGAACGCAGGGGATTCAACGATTTAGGAGGGGCATTAGCATAAGTTCTATGAGGAAAAAGGCGCCTCAAGAATCTCGGGATCCATTTTTGGGGATGCGGGTAAAAGCGCCAAGTCCCGGCCTTGAGGCTTGGGGAAGGGCCAACTCTTCTATCAAACCCAATTAGAGAGAGAGGGAGGGAGGGAGGGAGGGAGGGAGGGCATAAGGGAGAGGGACCCAATGGGGTAGAGAGAGGGAGGGAGGGAGGAGGGAGGGAGAATGAGATGAGATGAGATAAGATGATTATTTATTATGCAGTGAGACCATCGGGGTCTAGAAGACATAACCATCATTCATTTAAATTGGATTTATAATCTGTTCCAAAAGCTGCCACTTTTGCATACCCTTTTCAATATAGTGTTGTGGTGTGTGACATCTTTGTTTTGCAAGGTTGCAAATTTTTACATTATAGTAGTGGGTGGTTTAACATTTTTTTGTTTTAGTGAAAAGAATGTGTTGTTTGATTAGCATTTGTAGATAACAACACATCAATATACATGAGAACACTTTTAACATTGTATTCACTTGATATAAAGATTACATCATGGAGGGACTAGTCCTTTTTCTTTGTCAAATAACTCTCAAGATAGGGATCCATCTCCTTAGTCAGATCTAGTTACGGATGCATTTTGACAATATCGATCTTTATTTTACCGGTAACCAAGCCACTCATAATGGGCATGAATAGTACTAGAAACTCATCGTTGAGTAATCTAGTGGAGTATAACTTGGTGGATTTAGAGCGACCTTGATTATAAAAGCACTTAAGAGCATCATCATCTACTATTATGATGTCCTCTTTCTTTTGAATGCCAAAGCTGATCCATCATAGTACCAAGATGTTTCCACGAAGCCCGGTTTGCCATCGGATCTCTTGGATGTGGAAACTTTATACACTTAGTTTGGTCCCAAATTGTCACAAAGTCTCGATTCATGCACGGTAACACCCTAAGAACTTCATCAATATTTACTGCGTTCCATTGAGGACCGGATGGCAACTTCGAAACAATCAGATGCCTCATTCATCATATCTTCTAAGTGTGGAGGATAGATCCACTTAGTATTCGATTCTAGAGGACTTGTTTGAAGTCATCCCTGTTAATAAGCTTCTTAGGAAATGTTTTACCGCAGGACACCATTGGATCGAAGGCAATGATTTTTGTCACAAGTAGGTGGAGCCACGAACCATGGAAAACAAAGAGTTAGCCATACAAAAATGGTCTTCAATACCGCCAAAGCCCGCGTTTTTGTCCGTCAGTAAGCTACATATCGCTTTTGGCGTGAATTACCTTTCATCATCGTTGTCATCCCGGCCGATCGTAGTGTCTACTTCACTCTCCCAGGATGCTCCTTTGCCGGAAGCATCAACTCCGCGGTTTGGATTCGGACATGTTCTCTTCTATGAAAGCTACCTCGGGAATTTGATTCCCTAACCTCGATGGTTGAATACGAGCTTGCATGATCATCTGGCTTGTATCAGAGCTATTGTAGTCATCGCCCAAGTGTAACATTACCGGTTAGAATATTACCAAGCATGGACTCCATATTTTTGCTCCATGATCTCACGTTTCGCCCGGCATTGCGGCCTTCTCCTCGGGGTTGCATTGCTTTTTGAACGATTCGGACTTGCCCTTGGAGGCTTTTGTGAAAATAGTGATGCTTACGCCCTTTGTAAGGTACCAAAAGCCAGCGGATTTTTATCTTTGAGAGGACCCCAATCGGCCGTAGCTAGTACCTTTTCGAAAAACACTTCAAGGAAATCCACGGTGGTCATCGTTATTGAAACTTAGACATCTTCTTGATGTCTTGAGGGCTCTCTGCCAATATACCCTCCAACATGAAGTTCGTTGGACAAGTGGTATCAAGTGGTGCAAAAGCCTCAACAAGATAGCTTGCCAAATTGATTGCAAACCCATGTTTATTCAAGGCACCCTTTTCTTTCCTCGGCAATTCAGTGATGTCTTTCAGGTAAAGGTCGAAACATCAAATTCACGGCATTCATTAAGCCGTCCTCATCATCGCTTTGTAGAACACATTTTCAAGCTGGGTTCATCCAAAGAGAACAACGCCATGCACCTTTTATCGATGTCCCTTTGCTCTTAGCTACCTCATAATCATCATCGGCACAAGGGATATCATTATGAAGATTATCTGAGCACTTTTAAGCTTTGCATCCTCAAATCGGTATCCTTTGTCTCAAAAGAAGAGTACCTTCCCTAACGACCTTTAGGCATTCCAAATTCGTATAAAGTCACCAAATCATGCATATGAAGCTCTCACGGGGGCATATGGTGACAATAGTAAAAACTTTTAGGTTGTTAAGCCTATTTTGACTAGTAAAAAAAGCTGTTGCACTCTTTTTTGAGTCATTCCCTTCTCTCCTTTTAGATCCTGCTATCAATACAAGCAGAGAAATATTATGAGGGCTTATTGTTGTATGGTAGGAGACCTTTATAGCCCGATAGAGACCAGGTATTGGAGTGCGGGTAAGTCACCACCGGCATCTTTCGGGGATGGCAACCTTTCTTCTCATTTCGGCCATCATCTTATCGATAGTTTTGTAGTGTCTTTGTTGGTTCTTTGATTTCTGTTTTCGCGAGAAAGTCCTTGGACGAAGGCGTATTTCTTGATGTCATCGATGGACCATGCCATACTTGTCTAGCGGGCGAGTTCAAACAATGTTACATCACCGGATAGCTTCTAAAGTTCTTGACCAAGCTGCTACCTTCATAACTTCGCATGTCCTTTATATGAGTGCAATAATCAACGAAGGACATTTGTCCTTAACTGAAGAAACCTTTTGTACAGAACTTCTTTGTTTATGCATTGATCTAACAGACAAATGACTTCATCATCCTGAAGGCCCTGTACTTTCCTCATCTTGGTGGTCTTCAAATCAAATATTGAAGTATCTTGAGGAGGCACTCTTTCCATTGCATCTGGCAGCTGTTTCTGAGCATAAGCATCCCAGAACTCATTCCACTTCGCCCAGACTTCGTCCTTAGCGAAGATGATCCTTTAGGCATCTGTAGGGCCTCTCGAAGATGCTTCAGACGTCTCCCCTGCTTTCTCCCGGCCTTGGTTTCTTATCTTGGATGATAGTCTGGGCCAAGTTCTTTTCCAACGCCTTATACTCCTCAGACTTCGTGCCTCCCTGTTTTGTTTGCAGCGGTCTTCCATATTCTATCCATTGCTGGCGGGCATGACGGAGTTGTTCCATGTAAGGGCTGCACGAATAAGGAAATCATATCAGCCAAAAGGATATATCAGGAATGGACAAAGCGGGCGTGCCCAAAGCGTTTAACGGCGTGTATTAATTTTGCCATAGTCATCTTTGCCAATTGCGCCGATGGCGGTGAATACCGCCCGAAGCGTTTTTGATCGGGCAATAGATTGCCAATTCGGCGCTGGCGTAGTAGCATGAATCGTGCGGGAGCGCGAATTGGCAATATCTTACTACTCGCTTTAAAAACGTTTTTGGCGTGTACTCATTCTAACAATTTCGCGTCGGTAGCCCGACAACATGAACCCGAAGAGGAGTATGAAGCGTTCGGGCGAAGATTTATTGCCGGTAAAAATCTGAGAACAAACCTCGCCACAATAATGGGACCAATGAACAAAGCGCTAAACACTTATCAAAGAATCGAGCGGTGAGCGAATGCTTCTTGAATGATGAACAATATCTGGTCTTGAGCGGCTTCTCTCATTAATCGGCCCGCGAGTTGGGGCTTAACCACGACCTTTGCGGCGACATCTTCGTGGCGATCTTGGCGCTTAGAGTTCTTGAATTCTTGGCGCGCCGAACAAGTCGCATGTCGAAAAGCAAGAAATGAAATTCAAAACTTATATAGATTTCGATAAGCAATCGAGGGTCGAGTTTGATTAACCCGATTCGACTTTGGATCGGCGATCCGATAGAAGCCAGCCGGTTAACCCGATTCGACTTTGGATCGGCCGGTCAGATAAGCTGGCGGTTATTGGATCGACTTTAGATCGACGGTCCGATAGAAGCGAGTGGTTATTTAGATTTAGCGGTCGACTTCAAATCGGCGGTCGGCAATCTTACGATTAAGCCTAATGGGACTTAGCGATTATGCGAGCATTTAATGGTTCAAGCATGGAATAAATTACTACTCCTATATTTTAAAGTAGCCAAAATAGGTTTAGCTAAACTACATTCAAGCTGGGGCTAGAAGTTTCTAACACTTGGCTAAACTAAATGGTTTTTCTCCATCACACTTTCTTGCTTTTGGCTAAATTTTCACAAAATGGAAAAGACAAATATTAGCCATCAGCTATAGTAATTTAAAAATTCCAAGCATTTTGGCAAATACATTGAATTTATTGTAAATACATAAATCAAGACACAAGCATACATGAACATGTTCAAAAACCTAAAAAAAGGGACTACATTGTTCATTTTCCTCTAATGCTTCAACTTTTGTACTTGGAACAAGAAAGAAAGTGGAAAAAAAAAAAAAAATATAAACCCTATTTGAAATTTCTTAACTTTGTACATACATTGGTGTTGAATTTTGGGCTAATCTATCCATTTTCCAAGCCCACTCTATCTTAGGTTTAGCTAATCGGTTCACGATGGATATATCTAGAGGTAAAGGTTTGGCTATTCAACCTAAAACTCACTTAGTGACAAAAATTTGGGCTAAAATTTTCTTTTTAAGGCATTTTTCCATTTACTTTAGCCGTTTTTCTTGGCAAAAGCTGCTACAAAATAGCCATTTGGCTAACCAACCCGTTATTTTATTCCATGGTAACTTCAGCGACCCGTAGTATTATGAAATCCATAATTAGATTTCACTCAACCGTTAAAAAAAAGTGCAATTAATGGAGAATTTGAAACTGCCACCTAATCTTGCCGCCAGCCTTTTTTCCATTCGAAGAGCTCGAAAAGAACTTCGGAAAAGGCGGGAAGAACTAGCGCTGGCGATGTCAAGCACCTTCATGTAAGTTCATCTACTCTTCTAGATCGCAAGCTTTAATTTAATCCCATAATCTTACAAGATTGAACAGTGTTGGAGAGGAATGTTCCATGCTGACGACGAATTTGAAGAGGAGGGTGGGAAAATGCATGATAGAATCAGTCGATCCGGAAGCAGTATGCCATGGAAATGATCATGTGAAGATCCTAGTTACCAGTTGCCATTTCAACGACGAAGCATTACCCAGAAGGCATCCTGATGGAGACACAGTCGGAGAAAGCATCAGAACCTTTGTTGCATGGCCAATAATTCGCTTAAAAAATGTGAGTTTTATTTTTTCGGAAGAAATAGAGGAAGATGCATCAGAAGAAGTAGATTGAGTACACATACTAAGATGCTCAAGCTGATTCTGTCATTTGTATGAAAGTAATACGCTTGCATACCAGACCATTCATTCAAAATTTCAAAACTATAAGGCCCGCAGACCAGACCATTCAGGAATTTACAAAACACTAGACACTCTTTACATTGTTTTAATTAGATCTGTGTGTTATTCCTCTGTGTGTTATTCCTCAGTAGTATCAAATGCTGGCACAGTAGTCTCAAATGTTGGCACAGGTTGTAGAAACAGAAGCTGGCACACAAGAATCTGGCAAATTAGATGGTGCAGCTATTGATATATTACCCAAAATGGCTTTGAGTCCTACAACTCTCGTTCTCAGCTGAGCATTCTCCATTTCAAGCCTCTTCGAGCTTGTAGCCATTCCCGACTACATCTCACCAAGAACGGTCATATTAATATGGCAGTAAATATCAAGACCTTCACGAAACTATAAGATTGGCATAGGCCCTGGCAAGAAATGTCCTTCTGGCACAGAAGGAACTTCAGTTGAAGACGCGCCAGGCGTGTGTTCAAACTGCTCAACCGCAGCGTCATTTGAGTTAAAGCTAGGCGTGGGAGGTGGGGGCACTAGGCGTAGTAACTATACGTTAGCGAATTCGCGCCAGGTGCGAATTCCATTCATTTATAATTTAAATGCACTTTAGTGATTTCGGGCCACGCGCGAATCCATTCATTTATAATTTAAATGCACTTTATGCCCATTGTTAATTCGTGATTAGTATTAAGAGGACTTGCCATTGTACCCAACTACTTTGAAGTTTAAACTCATTGGATGCATTAATATAATTAGCAAAGGATCTTTTTTGTAAGTTAATACTAAGATAAGCAAGCTAGTTACTGTATGCAATTCACGCCAGGCGTGTATTGGACTACTGTACAATTTAAACATTTTGCACAGAAACTTAAATCGCGCCTGGCATGATTTCAAAACTAAGGTTATCAAAATTACAGGAAGAATTCAAAACAAATTACAGAATTCGAAAACAAATTGCAGGAAGTAAGTCTTTGTATTATCAGAAAAATATTTTACATAAGGAGGGCCTTTTATTAGCGTTGCCTAGTTCTTTGATCCAAAATAACAAAAGTTCAAGGCAGTTTAAGGAGATGCCTAGCTCCATTCAAAATCATCAGTTGAGGCCTTTTTTGGAGATGCCCAGCTTGCTTTCCTGCACAAAAAACTAAATAACAAACAAAAAAAAGATTTTAGGGCTCATCCTCCTCGTCCTCCTCTTCTTCCTCTGAGCTTTCTTCTGCCATCTCTTCAAGGATAAAGCCAGCTTTATCTTCATCATCGGAGGAGGAGAGGGCATCCATGATAATCTCTTCTTCTCTTCCTCCAATTATTCATGCCACTCCTCATCCACTTCCTCCATTTCTTCTGCTATTTCTACCTCCTTCACAAAGCCATATGTGCTTTTTGATCATGGTTATCAAATAGTAATTCTATTTCTTTGTGCTCCATCTAAATAGAGTGCATAATAAAAACATTAGAAACATGAGCTTTGGCGATCTTGGGGCATTAGTGGAATGGGCGTGTGGAATGAGTAGATGTAGCCATGGAGATGCATGGAATCTAGGGTATCGATTGATGCTTGTGATGCGGTTTAAGCTTTTATTGAAGATGATAGATCTTAGGCATAGTCAACACAATTGCAATTGAAAAGTGGGTGCATGTGGAATGGGAGATGATAGAAGTATCACGGGTGTGTTTGTGTGTAGAAGTATCGAGTTAAGTCCTTTCAGTTCTTTAATTTACAATATGATAGATCCTCGAACCATAAACCCATAAATCCCTACAAACCTAAACCCATATCCTTATCCCATTAAACTTCATCCAAGAGATTGTAATGTGTCGAGAATGAATATGTATCTTTCAATGGAGTTTGTCTTTGTATATGGATTGTATATGTATCTTATTAGCACATGAACCTTAAATTCGTACGCCTATATCCTGCAAACACATAACCCTAAACCCACAATGCTATAAGTGTAAACCCTAATTAAAGCTCCACGGGTTTAGGCCTTTATTTGTAGTAGTTCAAAAGAAGAATTATTAAGATAAGACTATAGGATATTAGTTATGCAAAATAAAATATGCTCAAACAAATACAGAGAATGCAAGTCACTAAATATAAAGAGAAAAATGGTTTGTTGTATAATATATGAGGATGTTCCACCAAGAACACTTATATCTTATCCAATAAATGGAGTTTACACTCTTGAGCTACATTATCATTGAAATTCAATGATAATGGACCAGTTTAAGAATCAGTTTTTGGTTTTGAAAACAGTTGATTAACACTTTAATGTCTTTTACTTCTCAAAGATGGCCACTCTATGTGATGTATGTCAACTCATATCTCAATCATGGTTGTGACGTGTGTAGGTTGTTCACGATCGACAAAAATGAAGATGTGGAACCCCAATCACCTTCCATAATTGGTGAACACTCTAGTAAGATGAGCTTTTTTTCTTGCAAGGTGTTCATGAAAACAATAAGCAAGAATGATCTTTTATTATCAATAATTGTTATAAGGGACTATATTTAGAGGCACACTTGGTTGTTGTAATAACTTCACAAATAGTTGTAAATCCCTACGTACTTTATTTGTATATTGCAGAAATAATCAAGATAGTATAGAGCAAGCCATATTTGGCTAAACCACCTCATTTCATGCCTAGTGGAGCAAATAATAATAAACACAAAGCGACTGATTATGATTTTATAGCCATGATTTTAGAAACTTTTAGTAGGTTTCCTATAAAGCACAATAACATGCAGACAAATAAATGATGAAACCTCGCTGAGAAGAATAATTACTGACTGAAATGTTCATGCCAAGCTGCAGTCAGGCTACCTCGATTTTGCTGCAGGCCAGCACATTTGATGGTATTGATTCATAAACAAAGTAATTTGGCATGTTTGATGGTGTTGAATTATAAAAGAGCTTGCCCTTGACAACATGCAATGAATTAAAATTGAATGATGCGGAAATGCCCTCAAATATAAAAGTATATGGTAAGATCGATGCACCAAATTGAGATTGAAGCTTCCCTTTCGTTGGCGACTCTGAAGAACCAAAATAAAATTGCTTTAGAAATATGTTTTGAATGGAAAATGTTTAGCGGCGGCGCACAAGTTTATCTTAACCATCTAGCAAGGTAGAAAGTGAAAATGGAGGTAACAATGAGAAAATCATTTCAATAGTCCTGTTGCCTTTTTTAAATAGATTTCTAGTTTCCATTATGTCTAAAAGTCGATCATAAAATTTAAAAATAAAAGAGATACATAAAATCATTTTGAATCATTAGGCCTCTTTAAATAGAATTGGTAGGTGTATTTCAAAGGAGAAGTAGCTTGAAAAGAAATTCAGCATAAAATTTCACATGGAGGGCTTCGGTGTATGTACTTAGAAAAAGAAATTTAAATGTAGAGCAATGAAGATCTTATTGAAACACAAATTACGATGCAGAACCATGAGAGATTATATGGAAAGCTTTAGGTGGTGTTGGGCATATACACAAGTTTCAACACCCTGAGGAGAGGCAGTGATAGAAAAGCGATAATAAAGACATCCTTATACATATATTCAAATCCCCTTATAACAAATTATTTAGTGAAGGGCGTGCAGATGGAGCAAATGATCCTAACAATCTTGGCGACAAATAGATTAGTGCAATTTGAGGGCGTAGGCTTTGCAATTGCAAATGGATCCATTAAGCAATACCAAAGAAACTACATTTGGTGTAGCAACCAAAGAGCTATTTTTTTTGTGAGAGGCAATTGAAAGCCCTGAGATGGGTAGCACTTACAATGGGTGGGGCAGCGACCATCTTATGATTGAAAAATTAGTTGTATCAAGCACTATACCTTTAAAATGGTTATTGTGTCATGATTGGAAGTCGCGATTACATAACCTTGATAAATGCACTTTATTTGATTAACCTAAGGAAAAGCGTTAATTAAATGAAAACAAAACAATCAAACATTTTTTTTTTGAAAGTTGATTAGAAAAAAAGGTTAAACATGCAATATTTCAGAATGATTGAGAATATATAAACAATGAAAATGATGCATGGGTATAAATATATATTCCTTGGCGGTGGCACAATCAAGCTTGGGAAGGTACGCGATCCAATAATAGAATCGTCAATCAATATAAACTGCTCCTCCCTTGCTCTTCCTTTGATCGCACGCGCATATTTCAGATTTAGAAAAACACATAATATATTGGCAACCAAAACAGATAGAAGTTGTGGATATGATACATCCACTTGACTCTGAATTGCCCAAATCTTCTGATGCATTGACCATTGACATAAGTTCACAATCTATTTGGCCAAAATCCTTTTTTATGCTTCCAGAATGCTTGTCTCAAATGATGTAAAATACATGCAACAAATCCTGTTTTGTGCTTCCAGAATGCTTGTCTCAAACAATGTAAAATACATGCAATAAATCCTTTTTTTGTGCTTCCGGAATGCTTGTTTCAAACAATGTAAAATACATGCAACAAATTTAAATGTGCCAACATCCATAAAACAAATGAAATGCAAGAAAGAGTGTTGTCATGGAAATGTAAACCAAACATAGAGAATCTAAAACTATAACAAATACATATAGTAGATGCAATGGGAAATGAGAGGAGCAGACAAATATAAATGGTAATAGTTCAAATCTATCATTTTTGCTAAATAGGAAAGCATGCAATGCGAGAAAACCAGAATACCTCCTTTTATGCTGGCAATGCTATGAAGCATTTTTTTATCTTCTCCATTGGAAGAAAAGCAAGATGCATGCAACACAATCCACAAAACTCAAATCATGGCTTCAAAATAGGCAAAGCTTTAAAAGGGAATGACATCTTGCAAACACAATTGGTTGTATGAAAAACCTCATCTCTGCAAAAGCGAAATTACAATGGCAGAATGAGATAAAAGTTTGTCATGAAAATAACAATGAAATGTAAGCCAAGAATTTGGAGGTGGCCTTTTGAATGATCTATGATTCCATTTAACCAAAGATAGATTAAAATGAGAATATACACATCCGTTATGGCAGAGAACATTCACTCATGCTATTGAAGAGAGTTCGGACTCAGCGCCTAAAAAACATGAATAAAAATCTGAAGCAAATCCTCTTTATGGAAAGATACAAAATAGTAGTACTTTTAACCAAAAAATGGGTATCTCAACATATACATAGCATCAAAGGATTCTTTAAACTATATAAGAAAAACTGTCAGGTTGAGAAAAATCTTGATGTGGAGCCAGAGCACCCCAGCAACAACTCGATTTCAGTTTAGATGCAATACTGCCGTTGGAATCTGGGTTAGTATATGTTTTAGAATTTTTTCCTTTTGTATCTGGAGCCCAAAGCACAAATCTTACCGATGCATGCTTTTCAAGACATTAGAAATGATATCTTTGATTCATCTGCATCCTTTCTTGAAATAGATATGATAGTAATCGATTACGCTAGGAAAACACATACTTCAACATATCGCGACATCAAACCCTTCAAGCGAAATAGAAAAATATTATAAGGTACCAAAAACCTTAATGTCCAAAGATGATCTCCCCAAGCAACAAACCCCATTTCGGGACCATGGAATGATCATGTACTACCTCTTGGAATGCCATATAGAAATATCATTATGTTCCATATGGAGACCCTATTCTCGGTTCCATAAATCGAACCATTCTTACCAATGGAATCTCAATAAAAAAAATGTGAGTTTTATTTTTGGGAAGAAAATCAATCTATTTGAGAAAGAAGGAATGATGTAGATTGAGTACACGGGCTAAGATGCGATTCAAAGCTGAGAGAGAAAGGGTGCATTTAAAGGAAATGCAGACTTGCACTAAAACCATTCATTCAAAATTTCAAAACTATAAGGCCATGCCAGCGACCATTGCGGTGTTACGGGCAAAAAACCAACACCCTTCCCATTGTTAAAAAGAAGATGGCAACAACGTTATTCCTACGTGTGTTATTCCCGCCGGATGAATCATCAAATCAAGGCCCGATCTAGTCTCAAATGTTGCGCCACGTAAGCATCGTAATGTGCATACACGGCTTTTAGAGAAAAATGTAATGGGAGAGGGGGGGCGGCTAAAGCCAAAACAACCCAAAAATGGCTTTGTAGTCCTACAACTCACGCCTAAAAAAGCGTTATTTCAACCCTCTTTTGAGAGAGAAAGAAAGAGCAAAAACATTTTAGACAAGTAGGTCATATTAATATATAGCCAACACCTTCTCAAGACCTTCGAATCTAACATATTAGCTAGAGTATTTATCATGCTTCTTGTCGCACATGCTTATGTATTTATAAGTAGCGCCTTTGTGTGCACCTCATCTTTCCACTTAGACGGCGTCATTTGAGTTTATTTACATGTGGGAGCTTGGGGTGTTTACGTGTACGCTTTTTTTAATCCGAAGTAGTAATATTGTACTAGTCCAACCATTGGTCTAATTTAATTGGTCTTTAGCAACAGAAAGTCTCTTCTATTCTTCATTTCTTTTTATGCGAAAATGGCCATTGTTAATTAGGTGATTAGTATTAAGAGGACTTGCCACTACTCAACAAATTGCTAGTTTAAATAAATTAGAGACTTTATACATCAATTGAAGGATCTTTTTTAATCTTAAGACAAAGTATAAAAGAATTGTTGTTGCAATTCCATGTATTGGACCTTGCTACAAAAAGGGGTGACATTTAGGGAATTCTTTGTTGGGCGCCTGGAATGATTTCAAATGTAAACCATATTATTAAAATTGGGGAAGAATTCAAAAAGAAAATTACAGTTTTAATTCGAAAACAAATTTTTGTTTGAGGAAGTAGGGTCTGACCATCCTCCCAAATGTTTTTTTTAAAGTGTAGTTTGATGTAATGTCCTTTGTTAGCGTTGCCTAGCTCTTTGATCCAAAATAGCAAATGATGGAAGAGATATATTGTATAGCTCCATTCAAAAACAAATGTTAGGCCTTTGAAGATAAGATAAGATAAGATAAGACGCACAAAAAAGCTATGCTCAAAAAAAAGTTAAATGCTCTGAGAGCATTCTAAATAAAAACATATCGATCTTTAAACTCAAATCTCACGAAAGAGGATGAAAGCAAATCAAAATAATATAGAATAGAAAATCCATGCTCATGATAATCTCTTCTTCTCCCTCAAGTGAACGAACCACTCCTCAAAAATACCCAATTTGGGAAGGAGAAGGAAGAGAAGAACACAAAAGCCATATGTGCACGATCATGGTTATCAAATAGTAATTCTATTTCTTTTGTGCTCTATCTAAATAGAGTGCATAATAAAAAACATGGCAATAACTACGGCTATTCCGATGCATCCAATGAGGACCACTTGGATGAATCATGATAATCAAGGCCCGATCTATCCGGCTCCTTCCTTACGTAAGCATCTATAATGTGCATAACGAAGCAGAAAAAACACGGCTTTTAGAGAAAAATGTAATGGGAGGGAAAGGGGCCAGAAAAGCCAAAACAAAGCCAGAAATGCCTTTGTGGATTCCAAAACTCACGCCGGAAAAAGCGTTACACCAAGCATGAGAGACAAAGAGCAAAAAACATTTTAGATAAGTAGGTTTGAGCCTTAGTAGCCAATACCTTCTTTAGCCGAATCTAACATATTAGCTAGAGTATTTATCATGCTCCTTGTCTACATGCTTATGTATATATATCGTAGGCTTTGTGTGCACCCTTATCTTTCCACTTAGACAACTGTCCTTGTGGCGAAACCGCTACATGTAAGAGCTTGGGTGTGTTTATGTAATGCTTTTTAATCCTAGTAGTAATATTGTACAAGTCCAACTATATGGTCTCATGGCTAATTGGTCTATGCAGTGGTAAAGTCTCTTCTATTCTTGATTTCTTTTAACGAAAATGACGAACACTTCAACTACTCAAGAAATTGCTAGTAAGCTTTATACATCAATTGAATCGTAGATTGAATCTTCTCCCTATGGGAGACAAGTAAAAAAATTGTTGTTAGTTTTTGTCGGCGCCTTGCTACAAATAAAGGGTGACATACATGGAATTTTGTTTGTTGGGCGAAAGCAGAATGATTGCAACGATGTAAACCATATTATTAATGGAATTGGGGGGAAGAGGCAAGGTGCAGAGAGAAGAGTGCTCAGTTTTAACATCGCAAAATTTTGATTTTGTTTGAGTTGGTCGAGTAGGGTGGAGAGCCATCCTCCCACATGTTTTTGTCGGGACGACAAATTTCACTTTCATATGGTTATCCTTGCCCTTTCTTGCACAGAGAGGCATAAATGAGGAGAAACATCATCATTTGCTCTTGTCATATAGCCTGGGTCCATATCTTAGTAGTGAAGATGCATTAAGAGTCTCTTCTTTGTGCCATCTGCTCATTTTGAATTCTCTAGATTTGGTTTGTGCGTCATCCTCATAACATTGGCAAAGGAAGGGAACATTTTGCAAAACAAAACAGAGCAAGACCTTTTTGGGAGCCTCATCCGAGACTTCCTAAGATCAGCAAACAGAATTTATCTGATGGAAGTGAAAATCTTATAACTACTAGTTTGTTTGCATATATCCCTCAGGAGTGGGGCACAGAGCGAGTGCTAGTGAACATGACGGATGACACGGATGTTAGAGAACAAGATGGGCATGATAAAAGCCGAACATACGCTATATCCGATGTTACACCCTAGCCACATTGATTTTATTTTGCTACTGATCTGGAAGGATAAAGACTACATGCCAAATGGCGACATCACATATGGGGCCACGTGGCTTCACTAGGACGCCAAAGAAAAGTTACTAAAGTAATTAGTGATAAACTAAAATTACTTTTCTTTGCTCATTATAACGTGACCAAACAAACGTAAACCCGGGTCGCCTTCACCGCCATAGCCAAATCCGGCGATTCCTCCGCGCTTTCTATACCCATAATTTGCAATTTTTGGATCGTTTTTCTTCCGGCCTGCTTCTTTCCTGTCTTTTTTCGTCTCTGCACCATTTCTTGGAGTAGAAAGAATAGGCATTTTGTGATTCGTTGAGTTTTTTCTCTTGAAGTGGACTAGACGAACTATGGCTATGGCTTCCGAGGCAAGAATTAATCCGCGGCCACAAGGAAAAGTAATCACCGCTCCTGAAATTGGCCGTCCAGTTCTTAAGGGAATTCAGCCTAAGGTACTTCCCAAATCTCCCAAAATTTCTTCTCCGAAAAAAGACACTGTCAAGAAATCCCTGGATGCATTTGAAAAAGGTGCTCTCAAGAAATCCCTGGATGCATTTGAAAAAGGCGCTGTCCTGGATGCATTTGTCTTGACCGAGAAGATAGAATCTGTGAACATTGAGGTCTTTAATCTGGCTCAAGATGCTTCAATTAAGTCAAGTGCTCGACTTTTCGACAGTAAGATTGATGAGAAAGAGCTCTATGCCGTAACATCGGCTGGGAAAGTGAAAAAGATTTCAATGCAGGGGCTGGAAGTTTCATCTCCCCTTATTAAATCGCCAGGGGGCTCAAATGCCAAAAAGATTAAGCTTCCATTAGGTTCCCCTCGATCTTCGGCAATAAATTCTCCAGCTTCTCCGGCTATAAGGTCCCCTGCCACACCAAGATCAGATAAGCTTTCTAGAACCAGAGGAGGTATGTGCCTGGCCAAAATTTCTCCAAATTCAGCTGCAGATTCGCCCAAAGTTCTGAAGAAAGGTGCGGGTGGATCACATCACCAAGTGGTAAGGACATTTTAACCAATGCTGACAATCTGGTTTTCATCTTCAATTTGAATTGAATGCCAATTTTCCCGTGATTTTGCTGTAGACCCAGCCTATGTAGCTTATCACGATGAGGAGTGGGAGTTCCTGTTCACGATGACAAGTACGAACTTAGTTTGTTTTTTTACCTTTTCATGTTACAATCCCAATATCTTATGGAAGTTTGAGTTTTCTTAGGAATCAGATGTTGATCCAGGAGCCCAAGCAGAAACACAGCTGGTCTTCTATTGTAGTAAAGCGTGAGCAATATCGGTGAGTACCTGCAACAATTTAAATTGATGTCCTTACAGACCTCTTTTTCTCCCTCAATTTTGTCCCCAATTCTGACAATTTTATCTCCTTAGAGCTGCATTCATGTGCTTCAGGTACAAGGAATGCATTGCATTAACTTGAACTGTCTTAGATGATGAAGCAAGGAGACAGACAAAAAACCAGGGCATGCATGAGAAATAGGGGTAGAAGCTGTATGGAAGCTGTAGAACAACCATTTTGACCATTTTCTAATGCCATTTTGTACATATGGAAGCTGTGTAAAAACTGAATTTGGTGGCAGTTGATAGCAAGCTTGATGAGGATAAAGAATGGTGGAAGTATGGGAAATACTAAAGGATTACTTAATAGCCATTGTTGAATTATACATCCAAGGAAAGGAAATGATGGTTTTGTGAAATTGATTGAACAATTGGCACAATAGAGAAGCATGGGAAGAAGAAACTTTGTGTATTATGAGCTTCAACCTATGTGCTTGACTAGAGCAAGCATGTACTTGAGCTCAAAAACTATTGTTATGCTTTAATGCTAAAGCTTTACAACCCTCTCTAAATCTGTTCAATGCATTTTTCCACAAGATGTTAAAGATGTCCAAAGTGCCCAAAGTATTTATTAGTTCAACCTTTGCCCTTTGATATAGATATGGCTTTTGCCCATTGATATATTATGTGAACATTTTGCCCTTTGATATAGATGAGGCCTTTGGCCCTTTGATATAGATAATGTGCCAAAATACGAGCCAAGCAAAATCGCCTTGTCTTGGCACATTTTTTTGTCGGATTTTTGCATTGGGCACATTTTTTGTCATAATGGCTCGGGGCACACGGCTATTTAGCTTAGGGTTGCAATAGCAATCTCGCTTGCCTTGGCACACTTTTTATCGGATTTTTGCCCTGGCACACTTTTTGTCATAATGGTTTGAGGCAGAGTCTACCAAAGCATGTTGCACTTAGCACATGGAAATATGGGTATGTCTGCACTGTACTTTTTAAAGCACTCCTCTACTTGCATCTTTACACTATCTGCTTCATCATCTTGTTCTCATTTTCGTTTTTCGTCATCTCCCCGATGTACTTGCTAGACCATTCTCTTCATCGCTTTTTTAGTGGTTCCATCTACGAGGTAAAATTGCTTCCCTCAATGCATTTGTACATTGCTATCTAGCGCTAATTTCGCCTCATATCGGTATGCTATTTCACTCTCTTCCATGCGTTTGAATGGGACATATCCAATGTGCCATTCTCATTCATAAATAGGCAGGCATTTTTGCGTGGTATGTCGGATTACTGACGTTCCCATAAACATTGTCGACAATATCATCCTGCTCATTTGTCGGCCCGGCGGCTTTTGCGTGATGGCGGTTGCAGCCCGCACCGCTTTCGTCCACTTAGCATTGTGCCAATGGGCTGCGATTCTTGGCGGAAGTTGCATTAGCGGACATGCGATCTTGCGCATGCGTTCGTCGTCGATATAAATACGTTCTGACGTGGGATTGTAGTTGGATTGTGATTTAAGGTACACTACTATATGTCATCTACACGGATGAAGTGAAACGCATCTACCCTTATATCTTTGCTCTATTTTGCTTTCCCTCCCGTATGATAGACAACATGCTAGTCACTCAACGTTGATGGGTTGGTGTGCATCGCGTCTAGCCCAAGGGCCGGTGGCTTTGTTTTGCACTCATCAATCTTTTTGCATGCTTTATTACTGTATGCGGGCAGACTTGAACATGCCTATGTTCTTGCAAGAATGCAACTGCCCTTCTTTGCGCTGATAACATCTTGTTTTCCTCCATGTCCCAAAATTGCAGCAGTAACGGATCATCCTCCTTTTGCCAGCGCTCATACACCATTGTGGACAGTCCCTGTAAAACCACGATATTAGATCAAGGTAGAAATTGATACATGCGGTACTAAATTTAATTAAAAACAAATATTCTAGAATTTGATTACATGCTAAGATCTTTTTAGAATGCACAAAAAAATTGTAGATTGCCTTTATTGACAAGACAAAAAAGAAAAAGGTAAAAAGTGTCATATAACAGTACAGCTAACTACACTACAATCCTATACTGCAATAGAATGACCCATCTGCCATACCAGCTGCAGAAGTCCAACATATACGATTTAGAATAAAAAGAAAACAATTGGCACCATGTTTTGCAACTCTCTCATCCAATATCAAGCTAGAAAAAAGCTTACGGACCAGCTTATGCATCTAGAACATGAATTATGTACAAAATCAAGGGATCTTCTAGCCTACCAGTTTTCATTTTGTGCATGAGGATTTACGCCACTTATTATGAATCTTAGGTTAGCCAATAATCAAAGAATCTAACATCTATTAAACCAACACTAAAACATTAAACATTCTCAAAACCAAGCCTTTACCCAAAGCTCTACACCCAACCAAACTACTCACCTAGCAATATCAGGCTGAAATATAAAGACATGCCTGACAATCAATTACCTCTTGTACCTCCTTTATCGACCTAGCAATCCCTCAATATGATACACCAAAAACCAGGTCCTAGGATACTAACAGATATTAAACAACAACAGCGAAGCTCTAGAAAAAGTAATAGCTTTCTAGGAATCGATTGAAGACGGAATGAGTAGAGCAGTCTTTCTTGACCCCCTATCACTCTTCCGGCCATAACTCTCTTACTCGGAGGAGTTATGGGAAATGCAGCCCCAATTCAGAAACTAGACTCGAACACGATTCCAATGAAGTAAGGGTCCTCAATCCGAGCTGTAATTAGAAGAGATATGCCATTGAATTTCAGGTTTTATTTATAGAACCCTCGCGATTTCAACCTTCTTTGACCCTTTGCCTTTTGCCTTTGCCTTTTCCTTTCCTTTGCCTTTGTTCCCAACCATGACATATAATAACTCTATAAAAATGGTGGAGGAGCAAGCCTTCCAACCATCAACAACTAAAACCCCATTGCTTGTTGTCGTTAACCTCCATTGCTTGTCCTCATTCCTTTTCGAGATCCCATTAATGGACCTCACACCGCAGATAACATCATCCGGTGGCACCAAACGCATACAAATGCGGGGAATCTATGCACGTGCCTAATACAAAAACGATCCAAAAACAACTTATTTGTTTGCTGCTCCTGGAAAAGAGATACATGTCCTCGTTCTAATCCAATACGAAAACTTCTATGACCAACATCCAACAGTTATAGGGCGTTAAATGTGGATGTCGTGGACGAGCAAGCAATGCACACAATCACAAGAATCTGGCGAATTTTAACGCTGGGCGTGGAATTACAAATCGTGTTGAGACCAGGTTTTGGGTCTCCATATGTAATTTCGGTGTAAGGAAGAGAAACCCATTGTAATGACGAGTACGGAGATTGTGTGAATACCATAAAGATTCAGAGGAACACTGAAGTGACACCCATTGAAGGGCCTGGAGTTCTGCTCTCCTTATTGCCCACAGACAGTGCAAACGTCACTGTTAAGTGCGACCCATGACCAACCCATTCACGTCAACCTGCTAGTTGCTATTGCCGAGGGGTCAAAAAGAACATATGATGTTCCCTTGTTTGCTAATCGCAGATGGGTGTGACAAAAAGGATGTCGCGAAATTAAAGTTACGGCACGAACCGGTACATGTGTTTGACAAGCTCAAACACTTGTTTCTTTTAGGACATAAACCCATTTGTCGTATTCAAGACCCTAAAGGCCCGCACGTTAAAGGGGCTTCACTAACTTAACATCTATAGCAATGATTTGGAGTCAGGTGGTTGAGCTCAAATGTGCATTTACTCCGGCTCTTGATTATGCTTTGGGTACGAATGATCGAGGATCGCTTTCATTGTAGCTAATCGCCTCCTAATGGGTAATGGAGAAATTTATCAAGCAATGCTCCTACCATTGTGACATGTAGCGTGTTGGATCCGGTCGATGTCGGCGAACATTGTTAACTCTTTCGTAACAAATTAGGATTCCTGACGTGTCGCAGTAGGACTGTCCGGCACTACCTTGTTGCAAGCATCGGACGTCTTGACGACCTTGTTTTCGCCAGTTATGTTCAATCTTAATGTGCCTAAGATCTGTACATGCAAGGATGTTTGATTAGTAGAGAGCTGTATGAAAGAAGGTAAAAAGCGAAGACAATTTTGGCTTAGTTTTAGTAGCAGAAGATATACATTGGTATTTTGTAGAACGTGTGCTGCAAAGACTTCATTTGTGAGTGTTGCTACTACGTCATCGTCTGGGAAACCATAAATCATCCAGAAACCAACTTGACAGTACGTCCTCTATAATCTTGAATGCCATTGTAGCTTCTATAGATGTTAAGCTAGTCTGGCCACGGAACGTGCTGGCCTTTAGGGTCTTGAATACGACAATGGGTTTATGTCCTAAAAGAAACAAGTGTTTGAGCTTGTCAAACACACATGCCCGCTCAGCCCCGTAAGAACTTTAATTGCGACATCCTTTTTGTCGCACCCATCCGCGACAGCAAGCAAATAAGGGAACATCGTATATTCTTTGACCCGAGCCAATAGAAACTAGCGTGGTTGGCGGTATGGGTTGGTCATGGGTCGCGCCAATGTTGGATTATTTGTATGTTTGCACTATCTGTGGGCAATAAGGAGAGCAGAACTCCAGGCCCTTCGGGTGTCACTTCAGTGTTCCTTTAAATCTTTATGGTGTTCACACAATCTCCGTACTCGTACAATGGGTTTCTCTTCCTTACATCGAAATTACGTATGGAGACCCAAAAACTTGGTCTCAATACGGTTTGTACATTAGAGAAAAATTTGGGGTCTCATATGGACCTCCTAAGAGAGACTAAAAAATATTTTTCCTTTTTTATCCACGTCATATCATCTCATTTTCTCTTAACCATTATTATAGAGAGAGAGAAGATATCTTGAACCATCTAATTCCATATCTAATGGATATTCACATGTGTATAGGTCTATTTTGGGTGTGAAAATATTCGGTACGTAAGAGAGGGTTTATTAGGTCTATTTTGTGCGTGAAAAAGATTTGTAAATTTAAGGGAGGGTTTATTAGATGCTAAATGCGGGAATGCTGCGGCGTCGGATCGGAGTTAGAGTTCTCCATCGAGCTGGAGATAATTCCCTGCTCGATCTCTTCTTAATGTTTTTTTCTCAAACCAAAGGCAGCTCATCAGTAGTATACTTGGCCTCTATTTCAAATTCTAGCATTTGAATTCGAATTTGAATTACACTTCCTTACAGAAAGCAGATCTCACTAGCTTATAAAAGATGGGCAATTTTAGATTTAGATTTTTCTTTTGTATGCCTTTCTATGGCTCAAATTAGGATCAATCCACCTTCCGAAGGAGTATGCCCGCACAACAAATAAAAAGGAGAGGTAGATGTAGATGCAAATTTAAGGATGTAGATGCAAATTTACTACGCATGTCCGGTGCAAAGAATGCTGATCTATGGTGTAAGGGAGAGATCTATCCATGTAATCCTCTAATGTGTAGAACTCAAACTTTAATTCAGCCAGGTTTGGTTATATTTGCAATGAAGGAAAGGGAGGATTGCTTGGTTATGTTGAGAGCATGGTCCAGTACAATGGACAATTGACATTTCACCTTAACAATCTGAATTTGAGCATACAGCAGAAGCAAAATGAGATCTTCTCTTTACAAGGTAAAATGGATGAGAGCCATAGTAAAGTTAGCCACTTACAAAAGAGAATTGAGCAGTTAGAGCAAGATAAAATTCGGATGGAATTCGTGATCAAACAACAGGAGAATGAATGTTGTATCCTACAATCTGAAGCTCAGAAAAATAAGAGGCGGATTTGCTCATTAGAAATTAGATTGAAAAGGCTAAAAAAGACTTCACTTGGCCTTCGTGAAAGGAAGAAATATTTAAAGCCAATTGAGCAAAAATTGTGGAGCTGCTAAGAGGAGAATCTATGCAGTGCGCCAAGTGCTCCATACAAATAAAACTAAAGGAATAATACGGGAAAATGTGGGGCAAGTTTTGAAGAAATTTGTGACTAATGATGAAATTATTGCAATGCTAAAGCAGCCCTGTAATGTGAGCTTGCGAAAGAGCATAATTGAGATGGTAATAGGAGAAATTTATGCTAAAGTGGACGTTGATGCTGTGCAAGGTGTATGTGATTCTCTTTGGAATTAGAATGGGAAGGCTATAGACTCCTCTTTAAACCATTCTATGATGCCTTAAAGGCTTTAGGCACAAAGAAAAAATAACCATTCCAAGACCTTACTACATGGAGAAGATAAGGGCAAGAAAGAATGTAGTCAGGTTAATGAGATTTTTTGGTAGCATGCACTCTCTAGAGTCGGGTACTCCAAGCATTATTTCAAAATCTTCAAAGGGGTAAGCGATCGATGATGCTGATATAATAGGGCTAAATGCAAGTAATAACGCCCGGGTTTGATTTAGAGAAGGTTCTAAAATTTATGGTTGTTTATTACAACTTGAGAGAAAGTGACGTTGGGAGAAAGCTAGAGATCTGCCTAAAACTTGATGAAATGGAGCTCACAAGCAAGAAAAAATTTGAGAGAGTATCTTTAACGCTCATGAACAAAGCACTTTCAGCCCTTTATGATGAACAGAGGCAATTGAAGAAAAAGGAGAGAGATCCGGAATGGTTTTCTGTTCAATCGGAAGATTATACATGGTGGTTAGGAATGTTTCAAGTAAAGAAGGAAAATTACGAAGTATTAAAGTGGGTTTTTGACCAGACTGATATTCCCAAGCTCATAGGCATGTACAACAGCGGTGAGAAGTTACATGTTGAGGGTTATGGTGCATTTGTAGTTAACTTTCACTTGGCATCTGATCTAAAGGCGAGAAAAAATGTATGTACAACATTAGCTCCTCTGTGCAAAAACTACAAAGAATTGTACTTATTGTTGTCATACTTTGAAAGTGAAGGGAGGACCATCCAGGAGCACTTTGTCATGTAACCAAAATGCTCCACCAAATCGCGTGATAGAAAGGATAAATTATTTCCAGCCAATTTACCTATTCCTTTAGAACAAGTTCATATTTGTACATTACATGCCTTGGTTTGGTGTTGAGGATGATTTGGCATTCGAATGTTTTGTGTGGAATATAAGAAATGAGAAGGAGCGGTTGGAAGGTATAGCGCGTGTGGAAAAGGTTCTTTCTGATGCTGGATTGCATGGTGGCTGCGTGAAATTGGAGAAGGATACGAAGCGATCCAATGGTAGAAGCTCTGTTCCAAAAAAAAGTTTCTATTATTGGCGGTGACAAAGCCGGGCGTTTTTAAACAATGTGCATAGTGTGAGTAAAGGGATGTTTGGATTTGGGAAGATGTTAGTCGAATTTGAAAGGGATAGGGCCGACGTTGCATGCGAAGCAAGGAAGTTACATGCTTGGAATGCAATGTCGATCTTAATGCACTTTTACAAAAACCATATTTCAATGATGCGGATAAGCAAACATTTCGCGGTGGTCGAAAGTAACTTTTCTTTGAAGCATACATAAGAGCATGGGGAGAGTGTGAAGTTACACATTACATCCATATAATATATGCACATGCTCCCCGGTTCGCTTGAATAAATATGGCAACCTTGCCATTTGGAACACTCAAGGGATGGAAAAATCCCATAAGCGGTGCAAAATGGCTTTCAATAGGAAGACCCAGCGTGGTGGATGTCATGGAAATGATAAAAGCAAACCGCTCATACAAATGGGCCAATGGTTTTACAGAAAAGTACTTACTCGCCATGAGCAAAACATGGCAAGAAGAGCTTCCCCGGTAGTTCATATTGCCATGGCAGAAGTTGCAAAGAAACGAAAGCAAGATGCTTGGAAAACTCTGATGCAAGTAACAAATCCAGAGTGGAGAAAGAGGCGAAGGTGTGGGAGAAGGTATTGTTTATAATCTTTATTACGCCCTATAATGTGCAACATCCTCGAACAGCAGGTTTGTGTTCATGATGCTAGTGTCTTCATTATTATGCAGTCCCCTGATTATGCTAATGCTAGTTTATTATATGACAGGGTTTAGGATGCTAATCCCAATGCATGCATGCTACTAGAAGGCATGCATATTATGTTCTTGGCTTATTTGAGACTGCGACACTTACGCATATTATATAATTGGCCATGTTTGTAAAAGATGCAAGATTCAATTCTCTGGTAGAAATAAGGCAAGGTTCTGTGTTTTAAATGCATGTTATGTTTCAGAATAATATGCCTAGCAGTTATCCTCAGACACCTTGCCCAAGATACGGTATCAGATCTGGATCCAACAGCCTGGCACAAGGTATTTTTCTTCAAAGTATCTTCTCTAAAGTGAAATGGCAAATGATGTTGTTCCTCTTGCTTTCTGTTCCTCTACCAGATTAACTTGCATTTGAGGATTCGATGAAATTTACATACAATTGGCCTTTCATGTGTTGTAAGATGTGAAGACATTGGTTACTGTTTGAAGACATTGGTTACTTGTGAAGATGTGAAGACTTGCATCAACTGTTTGACTGAGGAAAAACTAAATTCTGCTGCAAACAATTGAAAGAGGACCCTAAATATGAGGCACAAAGAGCTTCCTCAACAAGAGCTTATGGAACAGAGCAAAGGGCATCAGTTCACTTAGGATCATTCAACTTGTTTACACATAGCAAAAAAAGACATTTATAAATTACACATTTGTTTACACATTAAAAAAATGCCAACTTGTTTTTCACATAGCAAAAAGGCAGGTTATATTATGTTATATCAAAATGTCCAATTACATATGTTCACAACCCCGCTTCAGAGTCAAAAACTAAAAGCATAAAGTATAATATCTTGTGATAAGATAAAAGCATACCGCAGATACTACAATGAAGATAAAGAGCAAAAGATAAACCGCAGGTCACTTTAATCGTGCATCTTGAGCACTATTTTGAGGGCTACCCGTCTCCATCAACTTCAATCTTCGGCGCCGAGAAGGCGTTCCTCATGCAAAGTGAAAGCGATCTACCCACGCCTTGACTTTTCCAGAACTAAAACTCCTTCGGTTTGCAAAACCATCTACCTTAGGAACAAACGGAAGCTCTTGAGCTCTTGCACTAATTTTTTGGACTTTTGAGAAGAAGCGACAGATTCCTCCATTGGCCCTCTGCAGGTGATCTTAGTCAAGCCATATCTAGAGTCGTAGGGATGGAAGCAATGCAAACCACAATTTATTGGCGGTTCATTTTGCATGCGAAATGATAGGACCTATATAGATCCTATAGACAAAAAGGTAGGCTATAAAATTATTATTCGATAGGACCTATATATAGGATATTCTTAGAATATTCTACTTTTATTTTGGGGTAGTGTGGTAAGTTTTTATATAAGTTTTTTTTTTTTTTTGGGTAGTGTATATGCCGGTCATCGTGTGCTGACCCAAGTGGCGGTGCATGTCACTAGTCCATGGCATACATGTCACTAGTCCATGTGGCATGCCATGTGAGTAGTCCATGTGGCATGCCACTAGTCCATGTGGCACTAGTCCATATGCGATTACATGTCACTACCCCATGTGGCATGCCATGTCCCGGTAGTCCGTGGCGTCCATAATGGCGATCCCATGTCGTGAGTCCATGTGGAGTCCATGTGCATTTGAAGTATCGTGTGGACAAGTATAAGTTTTTTTTAGCATTGAAGCTAACTTATTGGACAAGGGGGAACACCACATTGCTACATCAAAGGGGTGAAGCAAGAGGGGATAGAATATGTCGATGGTTTATTCATGTAGTGCAATACCCCCATGTAATATGTTAATATTTAACTAAAAACAATGCAATAGAAGGTTTTTATAAAGGAGACATTCAATAAAGCATGGTATTTAAAATATGTTCATAAATTTGGTCTTCTCTATGCATATACGTCCTAATTCATAAGTTTATAAGTGTTATATTGATCCATAAGGCCTAACAATCCATGTATCCAAGTTGGCCTAAGACCAATACACACGTACCGCCTTAAAACCAACCTTCCAAGTTGAAGTTAAGTGTTATAGAAATCCATGTTGAAGTGCTATAAAAAATCCATGTGTTTCCATATTCTACTTGGGGGCATTCAGGTGCTTAGCAATTGTTTGTTGCACAAAGTGCTATAGTCTTAATCTGCCCGAAGCCTTTATAGAAAAGCCACACTACATACAAGAATCTGCTTTGAAAAATAGGAACATACATGATGTTCAATCCAAATCTCTTCCTCATGTGATAAATCCAATTGATCATCCTTAAATACTTACGCCTTAGCTTAAACCAATTGACTTTTCAGAGTTAAATCAGCATTTTTGAGACCTAAAAAAGTTGCATGTTGCAATGAGATCCAACTTGGATAGCATTGTTCCAATAGTGGGTACATATTCAGCGCCATATCTAGAACGTGAGGTACGTTTCTAGAGTGAAGCAATACAGCAGCGCCTAAAGGATCATTCAAAGACGATCTTGGCGAGTCACGTCGGACTACGGATCAAATCGAAATTGCACAGGGGTTGTGCATTTTCAATATCAGATTTTTTAAGCGACCGACTTATATTGACCACTGTAAAAGAATGGACCATCTAGAACTATAAACATCAGGAGACTTGACTTGGAAACCAATCATCAAGAGGATGCTGAGTATATCTTCTGGCCAATCTAGATGCCCAAACCTTATTCGGTTCGATGTTTATCTCTTATACCTTAGTAGAAAGACCCAATGCATCCAACCTTCACCCACGAAATGTTCATTATATAACCAAACATTTAAAGAAGTCCCAATCTGCCAGCACACAAATCCTCTCAAACATCAATGACTTTGTTCTAAAATTTCACGCAATAGTCAGCCCATTGAAGATTTGAACGATAATCTTCTCGCGGCTTCAGCACGATTTCCTGAATCCTCCAGTTGAAGCAAGACCCTGCCGAGTTACGCCCCATACCCGGTAGCGAAAGCCGGGCTGTTACAGAAAACATAATTAAAAGCCACCAGCACGGCATCATCCCCGCGAATGCATTCAACATACGTGTTCTCCATCTGAAATTAGACCTCCAGAATGTCCCACCAGATCACTACTTCTAATGCAGGACTCACCAAAACAAGGAAGAGGCACCACACCTTTACCAAAGACATCTGACCAATGTCTCGAAAATTCTCCAAGTTGTTCTCGGTGACGTTAGTAAAGAGCTAATCCCACACCCCTATTACCTGGCCGTGATCAACTCGAATCAGTCAATAAACAAATTTACTGATATGGTGGCAATGACAATTCAGAAACCAAATGCCTTTTCTAACTTAAAACGATAATCTTCAAATATTGCCCCCTATTCTGATATACCTAGCTATTAATTTAAGCTAAAATAGTATCAATAAATCAGAAGAGCATAACTCACCAAGGACTAAAACGTCCCACAAGGCTCCCGCCATATCTTGCCCATACCCACCCACAAGGATCTCTGCGACCTGCCCAGCCTGGGACACGGGCCTTCAATGCATTGATTATTTAATTCGCTTTGAGCACGATGTCACTTTAGTTGTATGGTAATTCATGAAACTAAACAACAAATCATCTATTCTCCACTAGAGCCTGGTGTTTTATTATAATCGTTAGTTCCCACCCGGTATGGATGAATCTGAAAACAAAATGAAATTGATCAATAGAAGTAAAATGAATATGCATCTGATTGATCAAAACATGAGAGGCACCGATCAATTGAAATGTTGAACGCCAGAAGCGGAAATACCTGATTGATCAAAGAAATCAATGCTAGCAACGGATTCGAAAAATGGCCAGAGACAAAAGATACAAAGTGGACGTGAATCCCAAACCTGAATATCAATACGAAATTTTTAATGGGCCTAGCCCTATCAGTTAAAATATTTATAAACCAAACACTGGCCCCTTTGAAGATATTGAACAAGATTACGCCCAACAACCAAAATATTAATTTGGTAATAACCATACAAATTATGCCAAGGGATGTTAACCAAAGCTAAAGAAAACTTGCCATATTAAGATTAGAAACAAAGAGTCTGGGAACCCTATTGGCTATGGGAGCAAGTCCGACAAAAGATTTTGAATATTCATATTAACTATATGAGGACCCCAATTTCTATCGATTCCACCGCTCACACATCAGCAGCGCATCGCGATTGTGTACTGCTTGCTCGCTCACTGATCCATACGAACGCCTTCCATAATTGGATGTTGGGTCATAAGCTCGCATCTGATTGTAAAACGAGGACAATATTTTAAAACCTTATAGTTGTTCAGATATAACATCGGCACATCAAAGCCTACAACAAGGCCAAACAATGGTTTGGTGAGGTTCCTACCTGAAGACATTGAAAGTACAGGTCAAGTCATTCTTGATCCTAGCCTCCTAACTATATTGAAACCATTAGTATCACCATCAGTTGTGAAATCCGTATACGTGCTCAAAGATTTATCCGCGATAAGCATGGATGTGAGGATTATATGTACCATTTTGATATAGCGACTGGGATGCATATGGAACCATTCCAGACGAGGTATCTAAAGCGAAGCGGTGTCCGCCATGTCGAAGCGGCAGATCGGATTTTGGGATCCACTACAATGTCGCTTGGTGAGAGCTTTTACAAACATGCATCCTTGTGTTTCTATGCATTGAACCTAAATCATTCTTCTCAAAGCAACGGGGACATCTTCAGACCGCCAGCCGATTTGTTCCGAGGCCGCCCATGCTGAGCCAGAATTAAGAATATATCGTGGAACTAGTCCGGTTCTTTCCATTTCTTTTGAGTTTATCCCGATGCACCACGCATATTCCTGCCAATCTAAACCAAAGCCCGTGAATCATTTCGGCCAGGCGGGTAGTGCTTGTGCCAAGCAAAGGTTTATGGCACCTCCATCCTTGACGCAGTGTATGGTCTTGTATTTATTTGCATCCAATGATCACACATGAGACCCAAAAGCGATGCCCCAGTAAGCTGCCCTCGGTTGTTATTCACATATTATTAAAATGGGTTCAAAGGTATTTTTAGCTTAATTACTCTAGCTACCGCACACGTTTGGCTGGCTTGCTATGCAACTCAAGAACTGAAGATTAAAGGGAAAGCGAAGGCGATCCAAACCAAAGCCAAACTAAAACCTAGTCATCGACAAGGAAAGCTTCGGCCAAAAGAAAACCTCTCAACATCTAGTTGTAAGAAATCTGAAAGGCTCATTCATTAACCCGCTCACATAAATTAATCTAATAAATGGCAGTGTGATGGCAGCAACATGATCATAATTACATAATATATAAAGTAACATATACAAGAAAATGTATAAAGCATTTTATTCTTCAGGCCATCGTGAATTGTACTATGCCTCTAAGCGATAGTATAGCTAAACTAGATTTCAAAGGTATCTCCGAACCCTTTGCTCATAAGCAAAAAATAACCACTGAATCTCAACATGCAAGTGGCTGCAACTTAAAAGAGCCCACAATAAAAGCATTGGAAACATGTCAGAGTAGCCTACTGAGAATCACCCGGACAAACTCATACATCATCAAATTAAGAGACTAATGTTTCAAGATAAGGATACCGGCTGAAATAGCTACGAAACATCTAGGGAAAAGGAATAGTTGGGAATCAGAGATGATAGACCAATTCGTGATAAATATTTTTCTTCTAATTTCAGCTTATCACCACAACATGTGCCCACAATCGCAAACACATCTGGCATGCATAAGTGATCAGCGGCAGACCGCTTAACAATGGGATCTTGCTGCCTTTTACGGTAACCACAAGATGGTGCAGACAAAACACGTATTAAAGCGCTGGCGCCCCTGTAACAAACCCAGACATTATCTATCCTATATTATAAAACCGGTGTTTGGCCCGTCACCGATCGACGCCGATCACGCAATGTCCCACCCGCGACGCTCCAGATTTGTCCGTCATCTCTCCGCCTGATCATATTGATTGTGCCATATGGTATGTTAGTTTTGGTGTGTCCCAACGAAAGGGTGTGCGTGCATTTGCAACTTTGAGGATTTTGACGAGCAATGCAAATTTGTTGAAGTGATGGGGCCTGCAGGCCAACACACAAGACCCCTAACCGATTCAAAGGATATAACCATTTCATTAATCTAAGATGTAGATTACTCCTTCTATAACCATCCGTGTACGCCAAAGCCCTCCTGCAATCCCAGGCCTGCTTGACACGGGAGGTGTCAAAGAATCAAGTGGTGGCCTCAAACTTCCTTGAGAATGCCATTCGTGGTTTGCTATTATCACTTATCATCTTGAAAGTCTTAATGCAGCAAGACTGTAACCCATGGATGTAGCTCTACCTTTCAAGAAACAAGGGCGGTGGCTCTTACAATTTGAGTGTTGCTAAAGACGGTTCCAATTGACATCAGATCGATGCTCGAAACCGCCTGAATGTTTTGGGCACATCGCAAATATTGAATGGGCGATATAGGCAAGTCAATGAATCGAGATGGCGAAAAGGGACAACCTTCAAACAATGTCCGCTCCATTTGGATGGGAGGGTGGCGCCTGACATGCCTCTAATATAAGGACCCTTTGATCCTTAGCTTTATTTTAATATGCTTTTGGCCCCTACCATCTCGACAGGGCCCGGTAAGAAATTGACCTCAACCGGTGACCACTTTCAATAGGGCCAGATTGACATGCTCAGCCAGTTTTACAGACTATAAAGAGAAAGTTTGATCTACTATCCTTAACCCCGCCAGCACAAGCAACAATACGTCTTCACCGGGTAATCAACATGTAGCTTTCAATTTTCATCATTGAGAAATTAAATATACCCACTGATATTTACATGATTCCATTTTCGTCTGGAATTTTAAGCAAGGTGGTTCTGCCCTGCCCTATGAATGTCATAATCATTGAGTGCTCAAAAGCCTAAACCTGGCAAAACCCGTGGGCAAACGGTGAGTCCCAGTACCTGTAATCCTCAACTCCACCCTCCCAGACGTACCCATGCACCCAACCCTGCAAATCATGAGCAGCCTGATCGCCTTTGTCTTTATCTTCGGTCTCCACAGGGGCCCCAGCCTAATCCCACCTCTCTCTCCTCAGCTCTTTTAGTCACATGATCTTTGTGGCTTTAGAATTTTTGCCTACACTCCAAGCTGAATACATTTTATATTTTGCCATTATGGCACATCAGAGGGCCCAGTTAATATGCTAGCAAGAGTACAGAATGTGTAATGTAACCTGGAACAATTATCCGGTTCTAATGGTGTGAAGTATAACTTGACAATAATTATCCGGCTCATGGTAACTCCGGGCTGGCTGGTCTCGATGGTATCTCTTGGCTAATTTTAATGAGCACATTGGCCGAAGTGTCCCGCCATTTATTATTACATCACTCTAAGAGAAAACAAGGGAAAAATACCTCCATGGGCCTCAGATTCACATTAAACATGTAGCCCCGCCATGACACACACGCGTGCTCCAATGGGCCTCAGATTTCAAACATTAAACACGAAGCCCGGCTTAGCTAACACGTGCCCGCGGTGCATCTTGAGGCACCCTGCTCCCAAGTCCCTGCAATTCTGAAGCATGCCAACCTGTGAACTCACATCCCAACTGTGAGGGCCCATCCGCTCTGCTGTCGCTCGCTGTTTGCGAAACACAAATGATGTATGTGAGTCTGCTCTTTCTTAGCTGAGCATAGCTAGGACTAGGTTTTAAGGATTCTGCCTACATCTAAGTTGTTGAATACATTTTATATTTCCAATAGATGGAAAGACAAGAGTTTTAAATATGTGTTACACTATGGCACATTTTAAAGGCCTCCATTAAAAGACTTAAAGTTCTTCTTCAACTTTTAAATGATTTTCTAGAATGTAGTTCATTTTGGTGGATGTGGACCTATTTGTACCGCTTTACATTTTAACTAATTCAAGATAAATTATCACCATTTGATCTTCATCCCACGCCTTCAAAGCCCGTAATAGCCAACCATTGGGGTTATTGAACTTTGGATGATATGTACTTTTAACCAATGCCCATGGATCAAAGAGATATGGCCAAAACTGTCAACCTATGCCCATCATGAATCAAATCCACCAACACACTTAATAATAACACCAATCTATGTTAAGCATTGTATTGTCCAACTTTTATTCCCGACTAGACCAGAAGTATAGAGATCCCATTTTGTGGGGGTGTTATGCAAGTTTTGGTAAGTAAGCGGTCAACATACGGTAAAAATACTAGTAAGACGAGCAAATGTACTATATGTTGTTGATTTTATGTTGCTATAAGTAATATGATTTTAGAGCTCGATGCCCGAGTCACCGCAGAATATGCACCCAAACCAAAGGGGTTTAAGGGAGAATTATTTCAAGTGTGAATGTACTGCCTGTGCGGCATCTAAAACTTTGAGTTCTCGGCCTCTCAACAGCCTCAGCGTCCAATGTAATGTGAAATTGTATTTATTTTAAAAATCAGTCTTGGTTGTCATTATAAACCGTTGGTATATCTTTGAATATACAACATAAGAATAGTTGGTAAAGGTTTCCAATACTTAAAACAAGCGAGTACCAAAACCGAGATTGAAGCATACAAATGCCTATGAAACTTCAGCAACATGCAGATAATGCTTGCACTACGTATCAAAATCTGGCACAAACCATGATGCGCTCTATATGGTATGTAAGAACATCCGCAACAAAAATTTGACCGATTTGAAAGATAAACCAATGATACTTTATCGCAAGACATCGTAAAGCTTATCCTCGAGCAAGTTTATAAAATTGATCAAACCTACAAACTAATGGAAGACAACAGAGAAATATAACAAGATGACCAAGACGATTCAATTTTACAATTTCAAGATCCCAGTATGAACCAAAGTTAGAATATAAATTCACAAAGCCTGTAACATAGAATCTTCTTATTGTACCCTCAGGGTATAAAACCATTCTAATGTATTTATTCGTCATACAAAGGGAAGAAATAAAACATCTTATTTTTTGGAAGCCTTTTTGGAAGTGCAAAAACTCACAATATGACTGAACAGCCTGGTTGGTTACTAACCCGAAACCCTGAGAGGAGGTCGGGCCTGGAGACCGGGCAGAAATTTTAATGCCATAACAAAGAAAGGATTTGGGTCCATGAAGTTCTCAGCTAAAACTGAGATACGGGTCATAGGAATCTCGGTCAAGAATACCCAGTGGGGGTTTGAGCTGCCGCCTGCCTGTGGCTGACGGAAAGAAAGATAGTAAAAGGCCGCTTCTTCTTCGCTTTTGTAATAGCTCAACAATCTTAAATCGCTTTAGCATGAATCCCATGGCAACAAAATCATCAGAAATCCTGATAAGCTGCTAAGCCGCATCCGCCGTCATATTAGAAATAATCATTTGTTATACCGCTTCTTCCCTTGGTATATTTACAAACCCCACCAGTTTGGCTTCTGGAACAGGATTGTTTGACATGGAAAACGTAACCAAAGATGGGCAAGATCCCGGCAGAGTTTCCAACGCAATAAACCTTACCAAACGGAGTCCTCGATCAAAAGAAAGTTAGAAACCGTGGTTGCCGCGGCCATGGCGCCTAGGGTTTCGCCGTAAGGGGTAAAGATTTTTTTCTTTTTGATTTTATCATTTTATTTTTACTTTTGTGTATGGCTTCATTGTAAGCCATTCAATCCTTCGTTTTAAAGAGAATTTCTTGTTGTGTTTCCCTTTGATTCCTTTTGACCATTGTTGAAAATCAAGTTGTATGGGGCCATCTGGCACAATTTAGATGTACCCAATTAGTACACCCCGCACACGGCCACCACCAAATCATAAAACTATTGAAAAGTGTATGCAAACCGTTATTATGCTAGATATAAAATGGAATGACCCCATATACTTGTTAAAAGGAATTTGATCAAGAATTTGACCACCACAACAGGGCCAACACCCAGAGCTAACCCCTACCCCATTGCGAGCTAAGCGATCAGAAGCCTAAAACGGAAAACCAAGAGACGTCATACGTCCATAATGACCAAGCTGACTGAACCTTCGTGAGGATTTAGTTTATCTGCCTGATTCTCGCATTCATAAAGAACTAGCTATGTAGCCTCCTCAATTTTCAGTCCCTTCCTCCCGGCTTTAGTATCCAGGATATTTATAGTTAAAACTCCTGAGCCTTGGCCATCCATTTCTAAATGGCCTTCCAACTACGACAATGAGCCTGTTGGCGTCAAATTTAGACGAATACCCATCTATCTCTTCCAATATCAAAATTTCACTTTCATAATTTTACGCTAAAACGATCTTAGGTTGCAAACGAAATCAAATAGATCAATTCAACCCAAGTCAAGAAGCTAGTTCGTACCACACATTACATCCCCAACATGAAAGTCCATGCTACTGCTGTTTTTTCCTTGGGAAATGTCATGACTTGCCTTGGGCTAATGTCACACACCGTATACCAGCCAACAATCCTATAGTTTCTAAAGCCAAAGACATATGATAATGTAACTTATGCTACATTGAATAATAATGCATCAATGCTCTTTCAAATTACTTTACAAATTTGGATTTACTTAACCAACTGGGTAACCGGATTGCTTGCCCATTGATGAACTCAATCACTAAACATACAAACACATTAACTTATGTTACATTATCCAACCTTATAAGACACATGAATGCACTATATACTGCTATAAGCACGACTTTAAGATAAAAATTTAATTTCACCACAAACAGGCGTCAAACTCCTTGAGCTAACACTCATTTTTCACGTTGAGCTTGCCTACTTTTCTGCCTAAATGAAAAACATGAAACCAAGAGATGACGCCTCTGTAATGCAGATCAAAACAATCAGCCAGTCCGGTAGGATCCTGACGATCCTCCCATGCCTAGATTCCTCGATTCCACAAACAATCCAGCATGCCGTGCACGTATAAGCATATGAAGGACAACCTCAGACCTTGGAAGCCCATCCGCAAAATAACTGCAGCCAAATCTCGTGAAGTACAACAGCAAACATACAAACCACCCCAGAAGCTCACCACCCAAACCGCCATCCAAGAGAACCACCCCAAAATGACTGAACTGGAAAAGAAAAGAAAGGCTTAAGGAAGCTTGAGTTCAATTTAACTCCAGAGAATCCCCTCAATCCGGAGAAAACACGAATTCAAAAAGGATGGGTTCAGAAATGGTATCACTGAAGTGTGAAATTGGAAAACTTAAATGATTGAAAGCCTGGGCAATCAATCAAACCGTTAACAATAATCGAATGTGGCGTTGCGATTTATCAAGATATGAGACTGCGACCGGAGATTTATCTAGATGCTGGAGGCTGTAGCGCTGATCGCCAGCGCCGCTCGCCACGCTGTTTTAGCAAACGCCCCATCGAAGCGAGATGCCTCCCTTGCTTTCAATGCTACTTTATAAATGAGCACCCTTTGGTGTGGCTGTCCATTGGCAAAACAGAATGTGCGCCATCTAATTTTAAACTTAAATGTCCAAACCCAAGCCAATCATAGCAATGTTTGATACAAGATTTGGCTTAAGTAATTTCTAGCTTTTCTCATTCTTGCTCCTATAGTCACTCCCCGAGCACCACCATATCAAAAATGAAACCCCAATTTTTGTCCTTCTCTCCAATCTTAGCATCCAGATACGAGAAGAGAAATTGAGTTTTTGGGCTTAAGTACTTCCACTGGCTTCTATTCCCGCTAATAATAAATTTCGCTTCCTTCCTTATATACCTGAAGTCAAGTAATTAACCTATTGATTTATAATGTAATTTATCCTCCTGTTATTAGTATTGTGCATGCATCGTGGCCCAAGCCTTGAGTCGCCTTGCACCAACAACAATAAATCTTCTACCTCCTCATACAATCAAATACACCAAAGAATGCATCTTAGGTTACAATGTTCCGAAATCAAATATCTATTGGATTTTGCATTGCACTATCATCCTCCCACACAGTATTGTGTATGCATTGTACCTGAAGGCTACCAAGTTTGCCAAGAAGTTGTGTCCATACCTACATTGTCACTTTCACACTCTTTAACATAAAGTCTTTGTATGCAAGCATCATAAAATATTATGTTTCTTTCTTGAAAACAAGTTATACTAGGAAAGTCTTTTGGTCCCTAATCAAACATTAATATTTCTCCCGATATAGGTATCGAGTAAAGGTAATGTATATACATATTGAATCAACAAAACTAAGTTCATCGATTTGTGGATGATGCTGAAGGAAGGCAATTATACTAACAATTTTATTAAAGTCAAATGCTCCATGTTTTAAACTATACGCATGACAAATCACATAAATCAGCAATAAAATCATAAATCCAAGATTAAAATATACAATGCATAACGATCAAAGATTTCGTTAAAACAAAAATAGAAATGATAAATCCACTAGAAGAATCCACCCGTCAACTCTACCATTCAAGCAAACATCATATATATCGACACACACTATGACTCATTTTATCCCTAGAAGATATAAACAACAAAATTTAACGAAAAATTTTTACATCCATCCATTTCCATATCTGCCTATTTAAATATTATTATTAATTAATATAAAATTTTCATAACATAATTAAATAATTTTCATATTCATTGATGAGAACACACAACATTTTGTCTCACATCACAAATGTTAAAATATAATCCCCTACAATTTAATATGCCATATACATAACGTATTAACATATTGAAATTTATCGCGCCTGGGCCATGCTGGCTACTCTTCTAAGTCTCGACACGCTAAAAGATATTGGGTAAAAGAAAATGTACCCAACGAAAAGAAAATCTGTGAGGGCCGTAGTATACCTGATTTATATACCTGAATGAAAAATTTTGAAAGACCTAATAGTGAAGAATTTGTGGGTGCAGATTCTTTGTATTGACTTAAGGGGCCAGTCGATTTAGTGGTGGTATGGAATTTGAGGGGCCATGGGACTTGGGCACCCACCTGTCCCAAAAAGCCCATAGAATAGACTCCAGGATCATGTTCATGGATTTGTCCATGGTTTCCCCATATGTTTCTTTTCCACTCACACCCTTTAGGGCCTGCTTGAAAAAGAGAGATTCCACTATGCAAAACTCATGCCAGCCATGTCAAATATCTAAACCCATATAAAAGTATCGTAACAAAATAGTTTCAAATGTTTGCTACTTTCTCAATTAAATCGTTGGGACATCGTTGTTTAATTTTATCCCCGGCCAAACAAATACCAACCATCCCAACACATTTCTTGGTCTTTCCGCTTAATCTTCCTCCATTATAACTTCAATCTGTTCCAGTCCAAAAGCTGTCCTTTCTAAGCTCGGCACATATGTGCTCTACAATATGATACTTTGGTGAGTCCTGAATACTGCACCAAAATCTAAAGAAATAAACATACTAAAATGCCACCTCAGACAATACTACCAAAGAAACCAGTATGAGAGACAAAATACGACTACTCTGGACAATAAACAAAACCCAGTTTTAACTTTTATTTCTCCATGAATAATCCTTGTATCGTTTTGTCCTTAAATTACAGCCTATCATGCTGAACAAATGCGGACGTGACATGTGGATGTGCCGGAGCGCGTATATTGCCAATGTGTGAGAAGTCCTCAATATCCAATGATGCACCACACGCTTGTTCTCGATGTTAACAAACAAATAATTTGTTTCTCCTAATCATACCTCATTGCTTTGGTACTTAAACGCTACAGCCCTATCATGCCAATTCACTTAGACAAACAAATCCGGTGACGCATGTGGATGGTTTGAGCATGTTTATTGCCAATGTAATGATGACCAATTTTAACATATAAAACAAACAACCAATAAAGCAAATATAGAGACAACTCCGCACATTTGATTTTGTGCAGTGCGCAGTCTGAGACACTAATGATATAATACACAATAACTATATTTCCGGCCATTCATGTAGATAGAATGTAACTCGTTCTCAAGCGGCCCAACTAATGCGCCTCATGTCAACATACTCAAGAAACATATTGGGGACGGAAAAAAGAACCTCCGAGAAGCTTGCATGAAGCAAATCAACAAAATTTCAGCAATATTGCTTATGCCAATCGCGACCCAAATCTTGAATAACACCGAAGCATATATCATAAGGAGAAATATACCGTGTTAGAAAAAGGAGGATCTTTTACCTTGAGAATGATTAAATCTGACTTTCTACCGAAAGCATGAGACATTTTTCTTTCGATTAAAGTAACACAGAGTTAGAAATGCCTGAAACGCATATCGAGAAAGAAAACGTGAAAAATATGAGCAACAACCCTTCTATAAATCACAAATAGAAAAAAGCCAAACAAAGATATAGCCGGAAATTTCGAACCGGTGAAGTAAACCACCTTAACATAACATCATAACATCTTGAAATAGAGAGCTCACTCATAGCACAAATATTTAAAACTCAAATTTTAACGTCATTAAGAACTAGAATAGATTCTATTATCTAACTCCGCTTTAAACACATAATGATCCTCTATAGAGAGTGGCGAGAAATAGCATCGATTTATACCTATATCGCTTTGGCGGAAAGTTTTAGGGATTCGAGATTGTCCACGTAATGGTTGGAGTAACTGGGTATTCCATCATTAGTGTCTCATAATGACCTAAAAAAAACTATAATCAAAGATAATACATATAACAGTAACCACAATATTTTGACCAGAAGTAGAGTACATAAATGATAATGAAATTTCCCATCTGAATTGCTTGTATGACATTCAATATTAATTGTATATCCAAATGAAGCCAGCTATTATGCTATAGAAGAAGTGACAAAGACTCAACATTTGGAAAGACACAATGAAGAACAAAACAAAGAAATAAAAGCAAATCCAATGAACATACCTCACCCGTGATATTGCATCGATGTATGAGTTGCACATTGTTGTCAGAAAACCAAGACTCTCACCAAGCTCCCGTATTCATGCAACCGATGTCCCTAATTAGGACTTTATTTCCAAGATAATTAATAGTACCATAACTATATGAGCTGCGGATGGGTAAAAGCGAGGAGGAGAGTGTGATGTTCTTACAACTCTTGTAACGTGGAGTAATTTGAAATGGTATCATTTGACTGAGAGATGATTGTTGCTTTCAGTCTCACTGAAATTACAATGTTTGGCATGTAGTCTAGAGAAGAAAAAGTTGAGAAGATACATTTGAGTGTGGGAAAAGTGCCTTCTGAAATTAAGAGATTGTTGAACTTGGTCAATGAAGTACCCAAAGAACTGTAGCGAAGCTTGAGGTTGGGAAGACGTCCGAGATCACAATATACATTGAAATTGATATTTGATTAGATAAGCAATTTGTGCATTGTGTTATACAACCTAATTACTTACATTGCAACAATGCTGTTTCGAGCATTGGACTCCTTGTCATAAATCCCGCGTAATTACGCTTTGGAGGAATTCCATCCCAAAAGAGGAGGCTTAACTACAAACCGGGTGAGAGAGTCTTAAGAGCAACAAGCAAAGGGCAAACATTATGATGGCTAATTAACTTCTTACACCCACATAGCGTTACGGGCCATTGCTTTTACCATCTTGTGGTCCGGGTCATGAACGGCATATGATAATATAAACACTAAAGCCATCAAAAGCATCCATTTGTGAACCATTTCTATCGATGCAGAAGAATCACGGATCATATGCGAGATGGATCTTGAGTTGATGGTCACATGTAGCCTCCATTTAGATAAGTTCTTGAAGGAACCCACTTCATTTTTGGGCGAATAGAATATTGAAATATGAAGCAAAGCATATGAAAAGCTTATTTGCAATTGATAATATGACACTTGGGAAGATCATTTATATGAAATTCTCAAAGCATCGAAGAGGATCTTGAAATGCAGGGCAAAATAGAATTGGTGTCGATGTGCCACGTGAGCTCACAGGCAGGATAAATATTATTAATGGCAAGCTTGGGCACTTGTCTGAGATGCTTCCATGGATTTGGGTCCGGCATTTTTTTGCCTTGCTTGTCTAAAAGCATGAAATGCGGTTTTAGAAGAATAGAATAGAATAGAAGGTAAACACATTGTCTTTTTTACGAACCCATCTGGGAGATATACCAAGATAAGCTCACATTTGCATCCGTGCATACAACTTAAGGTTAGGTAAGTGGTAGACCCATCACGGGGAAGAAACCATCGTACCCCCCATTGCCCATTGTAATTGTCTTTGAATAAATCATCTAACCCACGCTCTGCTCTCATGATTATTGTAATGCCCGTGCCCATCCATTATGAAAGAGTATGAGATCATCTAGCATTACCCCTATCATTCACATTTTCAATTCTAATCCATGCTTTGGCGCTAAAGAAATTTCTTCCCCGCTTGGAAGAACAAATCTTCATGGATATGGCCAGTTTCCACACCGGGCATAAGCGCTACGTGCCGAATAATATATGGAATAACCATACCTAACCGGATCACCGGTGCTGACAAAGAATCAGGTTTCAAAATCTCATCTATTATCTGCCCGATTTGCCACAACCGGATCTTCATCGATGGACCCTTGAAATGCAAAGCTTATGAATGAGGACTTAACATGCCAAGTAATAATCGCCATAGCAAGAAAGGATCCATGGCGTGGTTTGTTTGGAGAGAATAAATGCATAGAGTAGAAGCGGGGATTGCCGAACAAGAAAAAACTGTGTAAGCCATTATTTATTTAATTTTCATTTATGCTTTTTTTTTTCAGGGCCGGGTGGCATGCTCACATCTTTTTACGGCGAAAAATATTGGGTTCAAAACAAAAACCCAAGCTGCCTTATATATGTTTAGAACACAATAGTGTCCACTCTTCCTTCCTTCCTTCCTTCCTTCTTTGTGTTAAAACCGTAGATGCAATGCATCCGCCCGTCGGCCAGTAGAGATCGTCCCAATATCCCCTCGAATCGTCCGACCCGGCCCATATTTATTTGTTTGACCCTTCGCCATTGGATGGCTTAGATTGCACCATATGACATCTTAAGCGTCGGTGTCTCCCAAAATGAAAGGGTGCCAAAGTGGAGGAGGGGCTTTTCCGTTACTTTTATGCATAGGGATACCTCAAATCGCCATAGCCATTCATAAACATGGCTGGATAAATAGCCCTCGAATAAAAATTTGCTAGCCGGTGGAAGCTTTGAAATTCAATTGCTATACGCATGGATCGGTTTAGATCGTTGCGAATTAGACCTTCAAATCAGGATCTAGTCGGACTGCTCCCGGCGACGTATATGCCTCGAAAAATTAAGAAGCGAAGCACCACACGTAATACAAAGACCCGGTCTTACGCAAAACAAGAAAAGAAGCCCAAACCGTGACATGGTTTGTGTTCTCACTTTTCATTCTTTGAAATTAACTTATTAGATTTTCCATCACTATAAATATAGCTACTTTTGTTAAATATTGCTTATCTTTCTTTAAAGATGCATAAGAACACACACTTTGTGATCTAGAGCTAGCCAGGAAGCGTCAGAGACATAAAAGCAAAACCAATTTTGTCTATGCATCCTTTAACGAGGCGGGTTCTCAACAATAATCCCTGCTTTTCTGAATTTCCTTCTTTTAAATTTCATATACAATCACATAGAAAGCCCACCAACGGTGGGCAATTTTCTAGTTATCTATATAAGATTGTGGTTTAGCCAAGATAAGCAAATTTTGGACAAGTCAAGAGAGTTGTTTTTGGGCCAAAATTTGATAGATGATGCATATTCACGGGGGGTGACTCAGAGACAGCGAGATTTGTTGGATAGGTATATTCACCCCTTATTCCTTAATCTACACCGTATGTAAAGTTCCTCGTTTGTGGAGTATGCAAGTACAAAATTTGCTATACTGTATAACAAGATTCGCAAAATACTATAAGATTTCAAGCGGAATACTATATGGTGTTGATTTCGTACGTGCAAAATACAATTATAAGGGCTCTCACTGCCCTACGTCACCCCCCGTGTGAATATGCACCCAAACCAAAGGGGGTTTAAGGGGGATTTTAATTTAAACGTGTTGGACCCAATAGTTGTGTTAATTAATGTCAATGGTAGTTATGTGTTAGTTGTTAATGTCAATGGTTGTTATGTATTGGGGGATTTAATTTTTATATGTTAGATGTTAATGGTTTGTGTTGCAAAAAATTTTGGCCGCCGGGGCCTTGGGACGTCCCAAGTGTGACAAAAATTTAGAATTCAAAACCAAAAAAAACTAGAATTCATTTGAGGCTTTCATCACTGTGAGCTTTTGAATTTCATGACAATAAAACAAATAGAACATAAGTAAAGTTAATTATTTTAAAAGTCATAAAGTTTTCAACACCCATACACAAACATTTTTCAACCGGAATTTAACAGTGACCTTTGGCCTCCATGGATTCTTGTGGTGAGAAACCAAAGTGGGAAACTTTTTACGCTTGTTAGCACAAGGATCTAGAAGCCTTGGAATTTGCTTAATAAGCGCCTCAAAATAAAAAAAAATGCATGGTAATTGTTTGCAAGCTTCATTGAGAATGACCATAAACAATATCCAATAAGCGCAATCTGTGATAATCGGTGGTAGGATGTGAAAGCCTACCAAACCCGGCCGAAAAATTGCTGTTTTATCATAGATAACTTAACCAAACATATTCATATCATACACTATCAAAAGATCTGGGAGAGAGCTTTCCAAGCATAATAAAATCATAAAAGAGCTCTGGATCAAAAGTTATGATAAGAAATGTGTTGCCGGCGGGGAAACTGCACTATATGCGCCCTTCAAGCCCTCATGTGCCCATTATACACCACACACACAAAAAGAGGGCTTTTGTTGTGAGCCATTGGTTGTTGACCATTATGCACCACACGCACAAAAAAAGGGCTTTTGTTGTGAACCATTGGTTGTTGACCGAAAATGGTGCACTCTAGATGTACGCATTAGTACATCCATTTGAATACATCACGAAATCATAGGAAAAACTTAGTGAAAAGCATACAAAAACACAAAGAAAACCCTATGTTATTATGCTACATATATGGTGCTGGTACAAGGCAGTGAATCCGTGCTCATATTGCAACACGTTTCTGATCAATGGTCGGATATATGTGCATATACATGACCCTTTAGAAAGCAAATATGATTTGGCATGTTAATAAGAGAAGGAAATAAATATGAACATGAGAACCATACAAGCATGTGGGTCGCGGTATCCTTTGTATTCATAATTGATTCGAGGAAATTTGAAGGAAAAAACGAAAAGAAACGGCTAGAGGGCTATGGCGGCTAGGCGTAGGGCTTAGGGCGCTTCGTTTCTTCTTGAGGTGGGCCGGAGGTTGGATGCGGAAGGGTGCATAAAGCGCACCACCTTGCCATTCAAGGGCGGTAGCCATTTGGGGATCCACCGATTCTTGGCGAGGTCTAAGAATTTGGCCCGTAGGAGTTCTGTTTGGAGGTATGGCGAGTACAAATGCCGTGTTGTTGTTCTTCTCAGGGAGGTTTTCTTTGGTAAGAAAGATGAGACCTCGCATGTTTTTGATCTATGGAATCGGCCCGAAGGAATCGGTTATGGAAGGGTTTGACCGCGGATCCGGGCATGTCTTTGCCAGACTCCTTCGCGGTTTCTCAAGGCTTGCACTCCATCTGCGGGTTGGGCTCACCGAGGTTTTTCCCTCTCCTATATGATCTTGGTCTGCATTCTCTTCATTGGATTAGCCGTATTGCTTGTCTTTGGCTCATCGTTTTTTCCGGGGATTGTGAGAGATCTCTCTAGAGGGAAGCGATCTTGTGCTTCTTGGCACTTGTTATGTGCTTTCTTGATTAGTTAGTTCATCCTTGTTCACTCTTTGTGCTTCTTGCTCTCCCCGTCCTGGCTCGGGAAGTTTGGCGACTAAATCTGTGCTAGGTCTGTGCTATTGTCATTGAACTGAGACTTCCAATGAACATTTGGTAGGGGAGACTTGGAGTGTCTCATTCTTTGCTTGAGGAAGCCGAGCTCTAATGAGTCAAGAATCCATGTAAGTGTAGCGTGGCCCCGTGGCTAAGCGGTAGACCACTTCCGGGGGAGGCCGATCCTTCACCATTTTCGGGGAGAAGAAGTGGAGGCTACCTCCCTTAGTACAGGCAGGAAAAGGGAGGGAAACTCCATCTAGTACCTTGAAATAGGTTTGATTTCTGGCCAAGTTAATGCGCAGGAATGAAGCCTGCTTGTCTGCCTCTGCTATGCTTGCATCTTACTTTGGAACTTAGGTGTTTCTTGATCCATCATTTACAAAGGTAGTCTTTGTTTGATGCCAATTGAATAGGGCTGATCAGTTTTTGTGGCTAAACTTGAGCATATAAGCTTTAAATCTTAATCCGGGTCTTCGGGGCGACAACTTCTATATGGCACTAGAGGCGGATGTGAAGGATTCAAGAAAGTGAGGAATCTTGCTCTGTAAACGGCTTAGAGTTGGGGAAGAGGGTGACTCCTTTCTCTAGTACCGCACAAGAACTTGTTAGAGGGAATTTGTTAGAGGTCCCCATAGTACTTGCTCCGAGAGGGAAGAAGTTGGAGGGGTTTCAAATGGAGTAACTTGAATTTCTCTACATTTGTGCTAGTGTAATTATAGTTGTTATGGGAATAATTCTTCCTATCCGCCTTCAAGGGGTCCTTAATAAGGTTTATGTACCATTTATTATTACAAGAAATTTATCGCGGCGGCCAAGGCCGCCGCAAACATTTCTCTTTCCCAACCCCTCGTCTGTACCCAATTGAGTGAAACAAAAAAATATCGCTCACATTTGCCCAAGATCTACCGACTCTTGCTTATCGGGTTAGAATTTTGTCCGGTAGCGTAATAGTTATAGATGATCTAGTTGTGTGCATCGTGTTATAGTTTAGATGACTGGCGAATGGTATTTGACTTACTTTCCAAATTTAAATGCTTTGTGTGCACAACAAAGGTCGTAGTTCAAAGGAACCAATCTAGCTAGGTCAAATGCCTCAATTCATGGAATTACTCATAAAGCCCCCCTAACTTGGCACTAACAAACCTATGGTCAGTCCATGGTGCAATCTTGCTCCACTTGCTTGGCAATGGATTTTTATTACAAAGTGATTAGGAGGCTCACCATTCCGATTCTCAAAGTTTATCAAGTCCAAATCTAGAAAATCTAGTTTCCAATCTTAATTTTTTTTCTTCTTTTTAGAATAAGGTTATTGAATGTTTAGAATTCCATTATATAACGAAAGCACAACCGTTGAATGTTATATTATGGGTGTGTTCAAAAAAAAGGGAACGAAAGGAAGGCACTGATTTTTTTTGGCAGGCCGAGGTGCTTCAGTCATGAGATCATTGACCTCGATTTTGAGTTCAAGCACCTAAATTGTGTTTTTTGTTGAGCTAAACCATTGACCTCGATTTTGAGTTCAAGCACCTAAATTGTGTTTTTTGTTGAGCTAAACCTTTAAATTCGGTTCATACTCATGTTTGCTGTTCCTTTCGTTCCTACCTATGGCTTGCTTCTCATGCTTTACTTTCATTATCATTTTCTCTTAAGAGGGCAACCCTCCATTGCATTAGCAACTTGTTTTCCCTACTTACCTAATTTCCTAATTTGATTTCACCAAGTTTAAGTCTATTCTCTACTTGATTAAAAAAATGACTTACCAAGACTTCACGTATTAGACAAAGGAAACAAATAAAGTCATAAAAATAGATTAACGCTTCACATTATATATCATAATTCTAGATAACTCAAATTGAAATATCTTCATGATGGGAAGCGGATCGCTAAGTTCATGAGGGATTAGGACCCTTCATCGCCATTTATTAGATCGACCGATGTGTAAGATATCATGGGACTTGCAATATTTCATGAGAATCCCACCAACCATTGCAATGGATTGATCTTTGATACCTCGGGACCAATCATATCTCTTCTTGTGCCTAAGGTGGAGACAACCATAATTTCACTTTTTATCAACCCTCCACTTGCTAATATTATCATCCCGCCACGATCTGCATCCAAATAGAGAATAACACACAACCAAGAACAGGTTAAGCAAATGAGTTTGGAAGGGATAAAAGACAAAAAGTTACCTGTTAGAATTGGGTGGGGTGACCAACATAAACTGGAGATTTTTTTTTGCACAAACCAAGATCAAATCTTCATTCAAGTGTTCTATCGGAATAAAAAGGTGACTTCAAGTCAATCTATGCCACAAAATCATCTTCAAGAGACGCTCTAAGTGAGGACAAAGAGGTGATGAGAAGGAAATTACCATCATGTGCATTCGATGTCGTATCTAACACCTCTCGGTTTCAATATTTAACCATGTAGAGACTGAACCATGTGTCATGGCAAAGGACCTTGTTGTCTCAAGAGAGTGCAATCATATCGTAGTGCCTAATTTCTCCTTTCTCATCACAAAGGTGGTATAGGAAATGACTTCAAACATTTCAGATCTTCATCGAGGTGGTTTACTTGACTAAAATTACATGACCAAATCAGTAAGTAAAAGCGAAAGGGAATACGAAGTTCGGGTGAATTTCAAATCTTCTAACCATTTATATTCCATATTCTGATTGAACTATCCTTAGATCGAACGACGCGCTTTGAATCCGATGTGAAACAAAGCCATGTCACAAAGACTCGCATGCACATAGAAATCCATTAAATGCATTTTGAACCACTAACATTATTTATCTCTTAGAAAATGAAGAGATTAAGTTGCATGACTTTGTCCACTGGCAAATTTACCATCTTTGCCATAGACACACTCCCATATCGTAGTCCATAAGATTAGCCAAAGTGTAGAAAAAATAACCTTGATTGCAACCAAATGGCTCTATTTCAATTAGATATGTTGTCACCTTCACATCTGAAAAAGCAAAGCAGCCAGCCTATAAAACGACCATCGACCGATTCAAAGGGTACATTGTGAATGCAAAGGGTACATTCAAAGTCTATTCAGACCGATTCAAGGGGTACATTGTAGATGCAAACCTCCGTGCCAAGGCAGCAATTTGTATCTGGCACGGCCATGCCGAAATGATTTGGGCCACGAGAAACTCACACCGTGATCCATGATCCATAATGCCGCAGTTCGCTTTGATCCCGATTCGGCAAAGATGGCGTCCATGCTCGCGCAATCCTACCGCTGTTTGCTCCACCGCCCCGGCTACCGCAACAACACTTCAAAAAGAAGAACACTTCAAGGAACTCAAAGCAAACAACATCCAACGCCATTCAAGCTAACCGAGAAAATGGCAGAAAGGACAAAGGCATGAAACCAAAACAAAAGAACAGGCCGAGGAAAGATATGTGCCGATCTGGCAGAAGAATCGATATAGTGGCATTTTCAAAGCCAAAAGCAACATATGGCGGCAAAGGATGGGCCAATTTATGAAGCTGCGATGCAACTAAAAGGGCATCATAATTCGATTCTAAAAAGACTTTAAAGGGCAAGAAGAGAGTATTGGTCTCAAAATACAAACAAAATGCTTACTTCAAGATAGCAAAGCTTTACTCATCACGCCTCGATTATGGACTGGACGATATCGAGATATGTGCAGGGCTCCATAATGCGCAATGTACCAATCTCCATACAGAACAACTCTGGAAATGCAATCAAGACCACTATGATTAATCTAGGACTTGAAATATACCGCGCCTGGGCCCGAAGCAAATAAATATGGGGATTTTTCCTTTATTTACGCTCTCTACCACCTCGCCAAATATCTAAGGCGAAATCCAGAAAAGGAAGGCAAGCCGCACCTTTGAAACATATTTTTAGGGTTCGGTCCAGCACCTATATCAAGATGTCGAATGTCGCAGAGCCCGCTCCATTGCGCCTATTTTTGCTAGTTAACAGGAAGGCATTTGCCATGGAAAAATAGGAGCATAACACAACGATGGCGTAAGAGCTTTGTTCCACAACTTCAACCGAAAGAGTGGCACGCCTTGTTGCAAAGTAGAAAACATAGCCATCGTTCATGCTATAATAAACTTTTGGCGATGCAAAAATGATGGAGCTGACTGCATTTCTAAAACCTGTAATCCGGTGGAAGGCCGTGATGGATCTTCTCGGAATGAAGAACTATTGTTTGCTCTGGGAAATTCTGGCCGAATTGTTTCCCCGCACCCTACGCATCCTTCAAGCAGAGGAATGGGAGTAGAGCTTGTGAATCCCCGAGATTGTTTCTCATAATGAGAATAAGAAGGCGAGAAAATCTGCGTGTCGACCATGCAACATTTTCTTTTTAAGATTTTAGAAATGAAAAAAAAAAAAATGCGTGTCAAGCCGCTTCGTGGTTACTCTCTCAGCCGAAATATTACACGCCTATTTTTTTAAGAACAAAATAGACTGCATTACATAAGTATATTATTATTAATAAAAATCTTGCCTTCAACAAAAAAAAAAAAAAAGTATCACTGTATTCTTTACAGAAGCAGACATTGGAAGTTTTACTTGAGCCTAGGAAACCACGAGCATAATAGCTCAGTCGTATAAAAAAGAAAGCAATCTTAACAACATGAGCGAGCTGAAATCTGCTTGGTGCTTTCGTCTGAATACAAGAGGAAAATTTAGTAATGGCTTGCCTAAATGATTAGAAGCTTGTCTTTAAAACTTGAGAATTTGTAACTTCTTAGAAAAGAACGGGCAAAAATATGGTGAAAACATTGATCGATACCTTGCAAAATTGCTTATACCCTTAACTCCCAATGCAGAGTAAAGCTCTATTTGAAGTTGTCCACGGCAATATAGGCTTCTAGCCAGTGTAGGCTCAGTACGTGCGAGAAGTTTCGAGAATACGTTAGCCTCGCCATTGATTATAGGTGAAATCTAGGTAGAATATGAAGGCCACTACGTAAGGTGGGGACCTTCTTCCCTTTTTTTTTAACCCATGTGGTTACATCGTGTAGAAGAAGAGAGCATTTTCAAAGGAGACCAAAAGGAGCTTCTAAAATGGAACGAGTCTCGCTCAAGCATTTCGAAGAAATTACCTAAAGGAAAGTTGCCAGGCTAATAATAAGGGACCAAACATTAGTCTGATCGATCCTCCGTCCGCCATAGCCAGCCATGGACAAAGAAATCGAAGAAATGCAGTTTTTGGGGTTTTCGGGTTGATAAAGAAGCGCTGCATATGCTTGCCCGCCATGCCAAGCTTCTTTTTTTCCATCACAATTCTCCTTCTTTTCCCCTTGGTCTTGGTCGAGCTCTGCCATTCTTTTTTTCACAAATCCGATCATTAACAGAATACTGGTCGATCAATTCCTTATCGGCGCAGAAGAAAGGGTCGGAGACGCCGTTGATGCTTCAAAACACAGAAAGATCTCCGCCTGGAATGGATCAAACTCTTGGTATTTTTTTTTTTTAGGGTATCTTCTTTTCCTCCTTGCGTTTTTCTTTGTTGTCTATTTCTGCCTTGGTGTATACTGTGGCGTCCATATATGTGGAAAAGGAGGTCGGATTCAAGAAGACCCTAAAAGCAATTCCCTCGCATCTGGTGGCGCCTTTGCTTACTCTGTTTTGGGGTTTTCATCATAATCTTTGCCTTTAATTTTCTGCTGATCCTAGTTAGTGCAGTCTTCATAAACCTGCTTGCTCTCATCAAAAATTTCTCCTGCTGTTTCCATGGTTTTTTTTGTTCTGGTTTACTTTGGAATTCATATCTACTTGAGTTTGTGCTGGCATCTTGCAAACGTGATCTCGGTTATGGAAGACAAGTATGGAATTGGTGCTCTTAGAAAGAGCCTGAACCTTGTCAGAGGCAGAGTTCTAGTTGGATATGCACTCATTTTCATCTCCTTCATCTTCACAACAATAGTTGGTTCAGTTTTAGAAGAAAGGTGCTGATTGGAGGCTCAGGCGTGGCTGCCAGGATTTGGTATGGAATTCTGCTTGTCATTGCTCTTACTTTTGTCAATCTGGTGGCCATACTTGTGCAGACCCTGTTCTACTTCTCATGTAAGTCTTACCACCATGAAAGCATAGACAAGCTAGCCCTTTCTGACCAGTTAGATGGCTACCTTGGAGAGTATATGCCCTTGAAGGACCCTTCTATTCCCCATGGAAGACTTTGAGGCCTGATACTCTCACTTTACACACAAGATCCCCAGACGGTTTCATCAAACCACTATATGTAAAATTATCCTCTTGTATAGTTCAATTTTGTAAGAATATAACACTATTAAGATTCTAATAAATTTTCCTTGGTACATAAATGGAAATTGGCATGGAACTTTCTATCAAAAATACATCTCCACATATTATGACCAAAAGAGGGATAAAAAGGAGGATAATTAGAGTCTAATTGCATAAGATTTATATAAGATGAAGGACTTCATAAAAGCATTTCCAAATGTTCTCCACCATTTTAAATTTTGTTCTCTCTTGCGTGTCCATGTGTTCACCCATTTGCATTAGTATCATACCTACTTGAAACAACTTTATGCTTTGCAACATTATAAGATCTACTTGTTATCAGGATGAAACCATGAAGTAAGAATCTGCAAAACTCAACAAAACCGACACGAAACCAAACTTGTTTGTGCATGATGGTTGACAATGAGCATTATCTAATTTCGCTTCAAAAATACCTGATTGGAGCTACTAATATAGTTTAAGCCATTACTCACAAACATGCTACAATGGTGACAAATTCAAGCCACACATAAACACATTCCCACTTTATAGTGTCTTGATAATATGTTCTTTGACCACATTCGCCTGTGGCGTCATGATGAATCTGCGAAAACGATAAGATAAGGTAGAAACTTTTAACTCCACGGAGGCCACCAAGGGTTACGGGATGGTAGAGAGCAAAGATAATAACATTTGGCACATTAATTTAAGCATTGTTTTCTTTTCTTTTTTGTTCAAGTCTTAAGTCGACAAGTAACAGTCGAGAAATTGCATAGAAAGTTTAACAAACCCCACATTGAAAATTTCCTTGTATAAGGTTGATTATTGTGCCCTACTAGACTTTCTAAGAAATGCCTTCGCATGACTAAATATCCCCTTCACATGACTAAATATCCACTTCATACCTCACGTCTCTCATCTTCAGAAACGCAGCCATAGCCATGGAGAAGGAGCATGCCATGCGTTCCTTGGGGTTTTTTGGTCTAATAAGAAAGGCTTTGGTCATGTTTGCATGCCATGCCAAGATTCTTGTCGCAATTGCGTTCACTTTCCTTCTTCCATCTATCTCATTGAATTTCTTCATCATTTCTTTTTTCATTGGGAAGATAATCACTGATGCAACAATGCTTGTCAAACAAAGCAACATAGATGTTTATCTAGACATGGTTAATTTGGAGTGGACACTTGTGGGCTACCTTGCTTTGGCCACTATGTTTTCATTTTACCCACCATTTGCCCTCATTTACAAGAGGTGGCATGCATTTATCTTGAACAAAAGATCAAGTTCATGAAAATTGTACGAAAGCGTTACCTCAAATTTGTGTGGCCTTGTGCTCACGTGGATATGGAGGTTGTTGATCCAAATCATCTTTGGGATTTTTGTTTATATTTATGATTACTGGCTTTCCTTTGGGCACTAGGATTAAGCCTTGTCACTGTCCGCATTACCATAGTAGTTTTTTCTTCTCTTGCTTTCTTGGCCTTTACCTCGTATATTGATGTATGTTGGCACCTTGCAAACGTTATGATAGTTGTAGAAGACAAGTATGGACTTGAAGCTCTTGAGAAAAGTGTCCTACTTGTGAAAGGCAAATTTGGAGTTGGATTTGCAATCCTTCTCCTCCACACATTCATTGCCATGTTGATTGTTCCCATATACTCTACCAAGATGTACAAACATGGGGTTGTAGAACTATGTTATGGTTTTATGCTCATCATTCTTCTCACCTTTGTCAAGCTTATGGGCATGTTACTACATAGTTTGTTCTACTTCTCATGTAAGTCTTATCACCATGAAAACATTGACATATTACTTCTTTCTGATCAACTCAATGGCCAAGCCAGAGGATACATGTCTGTGAAGGATCTTTCTGAACCCACAAAATGTGATGAGGCCTAATGAGTTCAAAGCTTGTACGTATTCTGTAAAAGTAAAGAGATGACTTCTTTCTGCATCTGCTATATTATGTGGTATGCCACTATTATTGTCTCTACAAGATTTGATGAAAATATCACAAAAAATCGTTCATTGTGCAAAATATATATTTATACAACCATTTGCTATGGTTTTTATATAATTGTGTTAATGCATTTATTTGAGGGTTAGCATTTTGAAATGCTAGCGCAATTCTTAGTCCTATGATTCGCCCCGGTCTGCCTGGCCTAGCCACCTGGCTAGACGCCCATTTTTGGTGGTATATCTGACCACCCATTATCAGGCATGTGGTATATCTGGTCAAAAAGAGTGGTCTATCTAGCCCAAAAAAGAGTATATTCGACCAAAAATGGTATCTCTGGCCAAAAACCAGGTGTGAAACTGCACGATGGGGCCGAAATCATTGATCAGACCTTTCTTCAGCTTTGTGGACGACTTGAACTGATTCAAAAGCCCTTTCAATCGCTTTGCTTGCCTCTTTGACACTAATTGATGAAGAGAGGAAGCAGGTCGACAAAAAAAATGGTTCAAAGAAGTTGGTGCTGGGCTCAAAACTGTGAAGCGTACATTGGCCGATAACAGTCAGATATACCACCAAGAAAAGGCCAGATATACCACATCTGTGACTCTAAACACTGCGGTCCGCATCTATATGTATGTATTGGTAGTTTTCTTAGGCGTGGTATGTAGAGGTTGAGCCCTTCCATTTTAAGGCTTGTTGGAGCTGTTTCGTTTGCGATGGCTAGGTTCAACAACAAACGATAGAGGAACTTCTGTTTCTCAGCAAGAATCTCTAGTGGTATACCATAGCTGATATCGTAGGATGTGTGAAACAACTGCCTTCATGTGAGGGCAAGCAAGCCTAGGACACATGACCAAGGCTGAAAACGGTGGGGAGATTTTCGATCCTTAGCAAAGATCTCTGGTGATGTGAACTTGGGAGCATTGGAGCCTGTCAGTCCCACTGGCAGATGGTACATGGAAAATTAATTTGATACATGTCGTATCAAGGTATGGAATATGTTTTCTAAGAGATAGATCATGTTGAGCTTTATAAATATATCTCAATAGCTTCTTTACACATCTATCATTGATTGAAATGTAGTCTATATGACAAGCAGAAGGACATGCAAAAATTTTAGACATAATGCTGACATAAGCACTCATAATTTTTGGATAGAGTTCTCTACGGATTTGATGCAACAGTGGAGAGAGAAATATTAGTGTCTCCATATAAAGAAGCTCAATTATACTCATCTGATTTATTTGGCTTGCTTGATTAAGTGTATATATGTTGATCTTTGCTATTTGAAGAATAAGTAGATGCTTGAATCGCAAAAGGATCTTTCATGCATCTCATTTTCATCACCACTCTTTATAATGCCCCTTTCTTACCTTAAGCTAATGGCAAAGACGCTATGGAGCTTGGTATATCCGCCTCCTTGATGAGAACACCGGGATACATATGGAAGGGATCGCCTAAAAATTTCTTCTAAATGGTACTCAACATGACAATTATTGGACTTTGAAGTTTGTCCCAAGCATCATAGACTTCAATGGATCAGATTGTAAGCTGGCATTCAAATCAGAGGTTACTATAGCCAATGGATATTGTAACAGAATTAAAAATGCTGGCATTTCATGTGACAATTCAGTGGAATATGAACTTATTACAAGAAAACAAAGCAAGCTCTCAAGAATTATCAGCTGAGTTGCATAGAGCATCTTTGAAGACACCTAAATATTTCAATTTGGGTTAATTGCATCTTCAAAGCAGATAATTGTCCCTTCATTTCTATAAATATTTGTCACCATTCATTTGCTTATTTTGTTAATATAAGGATGAGGAGAATTTGCATTTCGATATTGGAATCCATTTCTTCCAAAGAGGGCACATGCGCTCTTGCATGGCATGGAATTATTGATAGGTTTCAGCACATTGCATACCTAACAAAGTTTAAATTGGAACACACTTATTTGCTCCAAATGCACTTTAGAAGGAATCTTTGAAAGATTCCCTAAGATTCCCTAAAAAAAAGTCCATTTTGAAGGTTTGTTCGTGACAAGTGTAATAATTTAGGTAATTTAGGTATTCTTTTTGAGGGGTTGATTGAACATAGCTTGTATGCAAAAATATTTAATAGCTTTTTTTAGCCCCCTAATTTGGAACAATAAATAGTTACTTAGATGAAAAGTAAAAAAATAGGCAATGAAAAAATAGCAAGGGTAGTAGAGTGATAAAGAAGTGTTGTATTCATATCTTGTGAAAATTTTACAAAATTATGAACAAAATTGTCAAAAACATAGCACATTTTGACAAAGCCTCATCACTGGCACTTTGTCTTGTTTACATGTCTGTGTCATCGGACGAACTTACATTTTGCAGCAATATCAGGATGCATGTCATCCTCAAACTAGTTCAGTCCTTGATCATTAGAGCTTTCATCCTCATCCTCACTCCCAAAACTGGATGTACTCGAACGATCTTCGTGATCACTGTCTACCAGTGAGTCTTCATCATCATCTTTTTTGGCAACCTTTTTAGGTTCTTTATCTAATCCACATGCCGACCTTATTAAAGTTTAAGTGACTGCACGTAACTTATTAGCAGTAGTCAGAACAAAGTCATATACAAGAACCTTTAGTTGCCTAGATCTATGATACTAGTATTTGCTTTAGACTTTGCTCTCCTTCCCACTTCTGTTTTTACCATCTTCAAACTATAACTTCCACTGAAAGCATTGATAGCACTTGTTCTCATCCACCAGTACACTTTAATTGAGTGGGAATTCCATCCTCTCTTGTTACCTCCAATACTCTAGCTAGTTTAATGGATTCGTTTCATTATCATCAGCTGGGACAACAACAAGCATTCCTTTCTGAATCTCTGAGACAACTTGTTGTGCCGTGCGTCTGGGGCCAATATACATGACTCTGTCATCTTCATCTGAGCTAGGCATTAGCTGTACATGTTCTTCTTGATTCTCAACTTGCATAGGCAGAGTTTGCCTAGATGGCCAGTTGAATGCAACAGGTCTTCTACCTTGTGACAAAGCTTGTAGCATGTCACGTTGCTGAGAAAAAAACTGAGGCCACCATAAAGCATCTGCCTCCCCAAAGTGGTTAGAGCATGACTGAATACTTGTCTCAATATAATCCAATGATTTGTTTGAGTTAAATGCTCTTCCCTCCTTTTTACTCTTTGTGATTTCTTTCAAGCTCTTTAGAGGCATTTGCTCTGCAGAGAGCATAGAAGTAGTCTCGGGGATGGTGCGAATGAATTGAATACCAGATGTTGGCTGCCACTGCAAGGATGTGGCATATTTCTTTCCTTGTAAGATGGCCTTGCCATCTGCAAGTGAGAATTTGATCCGATCTTTGAAATGTAATGTTTCTTAAGGGCTCAATTGCACAGTGACCCAATTGATCTCTCCGAAAAATCCATTCCTTGAAATCGTAAGTTTCTTCCAATATCTCGCTTTCTGGTCGAGGATTGTAGGAATCTTGGATAACCTCAATCATTGCTGGCAGGCTGAGAGCTTTTTTTCGAGCAAGACATTTAGAGAACCTACTAAACATCTGATCAATTTGATCGTGTGTATGACCAACAAGCAGGAAACCAATCTTCAGCTTCTTGAAGATTTGTTTCTCAACTAGCATGGCACAGTAAGCAAACAATGCCTGATTCTTATTCTCTCTTGTCGTGTTGTCTAGCTGAAGATATAGAACTGGTGGTATATGTTCCGCATCGAAAGAATCTTATTCAATATTGTGATAGTGAGATTTGGATCAAGATGAATGTTTGGATAGTTCAAAAATGCCTTGCAAGAGAGTTTTCCATTAAAAACATAGCACCAACGACATGCGGGTGTATGAAATCTTCTTTAGGAGCATCCTTAGGCACATTGACAAAGTGTGGTAGGGTGGTCTTCTTCTGGTCCATTCCACCAATAACAACCGATATATAGTTGAGTGGTTGTTCTAGTGCCTTCTTCCTGTGTTTTGTCAATTTTCTCCTTTCCAAAGATTGTTGCTCTCTGTGCTTGTTCGGTTTCTTTTTCAATGCATCTGAAATGAAAACATGTTTAGGAAAAAAAAACCTACCATTGAGTAGAACTAGGCAAGAGTACGTTGTGGAAGCTTACTTTTAGTGTGAAGTGTCCTTGCATTTTGTCTCTGAGCTTTTAATTTAGAGCATGTAGCACAAACAGACATCCGGTGCTTTCTAGGAATAGACAATGGGAGAGCACAGTGAAGTAAGAGTAGCATACATGGCGTTCTCCAGCCTCAACACACAAATCCTTATAATTATTGTAGACTTCATGTTTCGTGAAGTTGTCATTCAAGTGGTACATAGGGCTGTTAGGGAGTTTCTCCCAAGACTCCTTGAAGAAACCTTCCATCCAGGAAACACGTTAAAGGGCATGAATTCTGGATATACTTCCCAAATGGCAGTAGTCATTAATGCCAGGATTCTTGTCAAGCCTTTTCTTCAGGCGATGAAGTCGTCTGCTGCCTAAAGCATGAATCAATTTAAAGGCCGTTTGACAGACAGTGTGGCCACCAGCTGTGTAAGTAAACTTATCACCATAATCTGGCCGAATATTGAAGGCTAAGTAGCCCCTTTGGTCTAACAAAGTCATTGAACTGTAGTTGTCACGAATCAACCTTAATTCCTTTAGTCCAATCTTGAGCAAACAACATTGAAGACAACAGTGCTTTGTATGTGTTGCCCTCAAGTGACCCTCGTCTATTAGTTTCTTTCTTCTTTGCGATGTACAAGCTTTCTTGTGTAAGTTTCGCTTGAGGTTTTCACTCGCATGAGCTTTGAATTCGAACATAGAGTCATGTGGCTTTGCTACATCATCATCTGAGAGATCAACATGAGGTGTTTGCATGGGAGCAACAGATGGTGTACTAGTAGATGCTGTGAGGTTGGGTGTGGGCAGGTCTTGGAGGGAGTTAGTTTTCCTTTCTCTTGGAAAAAGTAGTCGAGGTTGATGATGTAGTTGAGCAGCTCCTGAAGTGTCATAGAACATAGGAGTTACATGGCGCTGACTGCTCCCACTTAGTGTAGTATCAGGTAGCGAGATGGATGGAGTTGGAGTGATTTGCGCCCGGGGAAACTGTCTACGCTGGACTATAGGAGACAGACTAAAATGAACTGGAGGAGGGAGTCTGAGCTCGTCTTCGCTTGCTGGAGTGAACTGAATGGGTGGAGGAAAGTTGCGATGTTCTGTGGGCTGTGGTGGAGTAAAATGCATTGGTGGGGGCAAACGACGTTTAGGAGCAGGCGATGGTGGAGTAAACTGAAATGGTGGTGGAAGCCGACGTGCACAAACGCCCGGGCTGGGGCTTTGAATGTCAGAGTCAGAAGTTTTGTGGCTACTATCCGGGGACATTGGACAAGGTGTGAAAAGCATTGGAGGAAGGAGCCTGCGAGCAGGACGTGGCGGCTCGGAAGCTCTCTTTTTTCCAGCCATAGTCAGTAAGTAGAGTCTGACGGTATAAATTTATACGACACAGAAGCAGAAGAGATAGTGAACGGTATAAATTTATACAGAGACGGTATAAATTTATACGAAAACTTCAGATTTCCGTATAGGAAACGTTATGGAAAACTGCTATACGGAAGAACATACAGCAGAAGTACTTAAGACCAGCAGCGGCGCGTCTATTTCCTATATACGTTGTTTGGATTCGAAGGCGCTCGCGCTCTGCCTTATATACTCGCCCCAATTTGCTCCTCCGAACAGCTATAAGCAATTCCATACGGTCATGGCCACGTAAGTCTCTAACCCGTACCATTTTAGTTCTGCATCTCTTTTAATCTTTTTACTTTTCTTCTATTTTGGGTCTATGGTATAAATTTATACTGAGGCTGAGATCCCTCGTTATAAATTTATCCCATTGCAGAACTCTCTCGGTATAAATTTATACCGCGAGAGTTCTGCAACGGTATAAATTTATACCGCTCGTGTTCCCTCAGTATAAATTTATACCGTTGTAGAACTCTAGCAGTATAAATTTATACCGAGAGACCACAGATGGTATAAATTTATATCGTTGTAGAACTCTCGCGGTATAAATTTATACCGAGAGAGTTCTGCAATGGTATAAATTTATATCGAGGAAGCACGAGCGGTATAAATTTATACCGTTTGAACCTTTGCCGGGATAACTTTAATCCGCTCGTGTTCTTTCAGTATAAATTTATACCGCTGTATACTCACTCGGTATAAATTTATACCGAGAGACCACCTCCTCGGTATAAATTTATACCGAGGATGTGAGGTCTAAAGAAAGGTTTGGAATCATGTTTTTTAAATAATAGTGGTGTGTTTTAGAGTCTAAATACACCGAAAAAAGGGTACAATAGCCCCAAATTGAGGTTCTTTAAGGCACCATTTTTAGAACTAAAGTAGTTAAAAATTTGTTAAAAAAAACAGCTTCGTGAAGTAAAACGGGTCTTTTTACACCTTTTCAGCCCCAAGATTGTCATTAAAGGCAAAGGCTAGCAGTCATCTTCGAAGACACAATCCTATGAACTGAAGGATGTGACATGGTGCGGCATCGGGGGAGCCGAGAACGCTACCCCTGATCGCGTGCACTGCATTTGTGCAAGAAGACAGAAGGGGAAGTTTAGGCCCGAGGACTACTACTACTGGTGAAATGACAAGTTTAACGCCCACAGAAAACGAAGACAAACTTCCTGATGAACTGTGTGAACGATGAAGGGGATGTAGAGTAAATTTTGAACAGCAGAATATTTCGTATCAGCATGTGCAAGCCTAAAGATAAGATGTCCACGAGTACATTTCAGAGAATAACAAGCTTGGTTATGTAAGTATGCGCATCTCCCTTTTTTCTTCGTGGCTTCTCCGTATAAATTTATACCGACAGCGGACTAATTTAACCTACACTACAGGACTTAGTGGACATCTTATCTTCAGTGACTCTCTGTGAAGAGAGAGTTATGGTCAAAGGTTTGTGGTACCCACGTGCTAGGGATGACGTGGAGAAAGAAAGCGAACCGGAAGAGGAACAGGAAGAGGAAGAGGAGGAAGAAATGGTGACGAAAGGAAAGGGTAAGAGACAAGCCCTGGTTGTAAAAACACAGGCCACAAAAAAATCTAGAACCACAAAGGCCTTGACAATCGGGGAATCAGCAGAAGCGCTTCAAAAGGCTCCTGGGGCAGATATTGTTTTGAAGCCCTCAGACAGATCAGGTGCTATACTAAAAAGGGTTAAAACCATCATTCATTTACTTTCGGTTTATGTCGAAATTGGGCATTTTAGAGAGCATCCCTTTGCCCGGTGGCTTTTCCCGTCAGGTGAAAATGGCTCCGCTTAAAAACAATTCAAAATTTTTCCCTCTCCGAATCTCTCCAAGAAGGCTTTTTTTTTTCCCATTTTTTCTTCGCATTTTTTTTCGCTTCATCTTCCCTTCTTCCCCGTTTTCACTCCACCGCCTCTTCTCTTCTCCTTCCTTTCTTCAGGTGATGACAACGGCGCCTCCAACTCTTCTTCCGGCCATTGCTTCTGCCCCCGCTATGACGGCATTGCTTCCATGATGGCATCGCATAGGAAGAAGCTTTTTGAAACACGAACGCTTTTGGGCGCCATCGAAAAAAGAGCGGTTTTGTAACCGATCGTTGAGGTTATTTAGAATCCAGAGGGCTCCTTCAAATCCCGACCTGTGAGTTTTGGCTCAGCCCAGATGACCTAGGTTGTTTGTTTCTGTTAGGCCTAAGAAGCTGCGCCCTAAGAAGCTAGGCATACCGTAAATGTTTCAAGGAAACATGCATATGTAAATTTAACCGCAAGAAAGAGGTAACTTAAATTCATTTGATTTTTGTTTGTATTGATACTTGTGAAATTTCAAGCTTTGCAATGAATGCTCTTTTTTGTTGGATTTCGGCATCAAATTCTGTGAAGTTTTGTTATTCATTTTTTTCTCGATTTTTTGCATAAAAGTCGTTAACATCTTGAAAGATCTAACGTGCTTTTGTTGAAGGTGGTTGCAGTGTGCTAGATGATGCTCAATCACGGCTTAAAGGCGATTAGAATCACGTCATATCCATATACGATACAACATCATGAGAGGCGGTGCTCAGCAAGCAATCATCCAACCGCTCGATCCAATTGATCCAATTGTTCAGATAACTTGAAACGTAGTTTATGAAGTTGTTATTCCCTTTGGCAAAGATCAATTTCATTGCACGTGATACTAGTATTAAAGCATTGGACAATAAAAAAGCCCATAGTTCTGAAAGAATCCTTGAGCTTCACATGCAAATGCTACTCTGTAGTTGAATCAAAGCCCCTTAGTCTGATTTTTCTATATCACAAGAATAAAAGCTTCAGAATCCCAAATCAGTATTTTCAGTTAAGTGGGCATCATATTTTGAGCAGCTTTTGGAATTGATTGATTGTTGGCCTAATTTTGTGAGTTTATCTGGTTTGGAAAGAGCAGCTCAAAGATCATGAAGGCAAAGCTAAATCACGCTTTGGCATGATAATGTGCTACAACCTTTGTTGAATGGTCCTTCCCAAATCACGCCATGGCGGTATTGCTGCTCCATACACCTTCATAACTGCAAAATCATGTGCTTAGTATAGAGAAAAAGCACTGCTATATTTCTCTTCAATGGAATATATGTTGATAAATCTGGTCAAGCATGTTTGATGCTTTAAGGAAAAAAGACTAATGTAGTATATTTTATCTGAGAAGCAAATGTCTCAATGTATTATTGGGCTTTAATTTTCTAGTTTTTCTATAATAATTTCAATTTGACACAGCTCACAAGGGTTTTAAGTGAGATTTTTTTTAAAGTAATGACAATGTATTTTAATATCAAAGCAATAATAATTGCCAATAATAATAAAAAAAGACTGGTTGGTCTAGTGGTAAGGGTGGGGGTTTGGGGGCAAATGTCCGTGGTTCAAGTCCATGGTAAAACAAAAAAAAAAAATTCATGTGCTCCATGGCCCCGCGAGGCCCAAGTGAGCATTAGACAAAAATTAAATTAAATTAAATTAAATATTGTGTGTATGAATGTGCTAATGTCTGTAAATGCTGATCAAACATCAATTTCTTCCTCGTATTTTAAATAATAATTAAAACACCTATTAATTATGACTCAAACATTGTACTTTTGCATAACAACATGTCAAGCACCACATCATTATATTGAGTAAGGGGTTTGCAAAAGTGGCGTGCTTTTGGGACAGACATAATCCCAATTTAAATGAATGATGGTTTTAATGAGACGAAGATGTTGAAGCAAACTATTTTATTGACAATGAGCACGATCAAGAGGCCACCAAAAAATGAAGATGGGGTCAGAGTGTTTCAGGTGAGGAAGTTATACGTGGCACATGTGGCTATCCGAAAGCGGAGAATGCGAAGGAATCCACATGCACATGTGTCGCCACTTGTTGTCATGGTCGATAGAACCCAGGTCCAGGAGCTGAGGCATTATAGGAAGGCCGACTTCGAGGACTACGCTTATTATGTTCTTGGTGGCACACACAGTTATAAGGCAAGGAAAGAACTATCTAAAGAAGAAAGCCAAAACGAGGTCTGGAAGAGCATGGAAGCCCACATATATGTGAGTCTAACAGACGAAGAAGCGAAAGTCATTGTCGTGAGCCACAACCTCGACAATGACTTTAGGTTAAAGATAAGCCTTATAGATAAAATCCGCTTCATGCACAGAGAGTATGTCGAGTTCAAACAACTGCATGGAGAGGACTTCAAGAAGCAGAAGAACAAGCTCCAAGAACTTCGCGAGGCCTGACTGGATGCTGCCTAAGTTACGATTCTGATAAGAAGCCCATCATGGCTGTGAAGCAGTACGATAACTACTTCCAACTTGCTTTCAGAGATGGCCAAGTAAGTGCAACCTTTGTATTATCCTTTCAATTCTATGTTTAGCGTGGTCTAGAAGGTGTAGAACGGAAGGGAATAATGAAGACGAGAGCTGTATAAGTTCGTACCCTGGCGTGGAGCGGTATAAACTTATACCGCCAAGACCGAATCCAGATAAATTTATACCCAAGACTCGAATCGGTATAAATTTATACCGGTCCGGACCACAGTATAAAATTATACAGCAGCCTTCCACGGTATAAACTTATACCACAGCCTGGCACGGTATAAATTTATACCGAGGCCTGGCCCGGTTTAAATTTATACCATGGCATGGACTGGTATAAGAAAGAATTTTCTGCATGTTCGAGGATGGTGAACTTAAGGAGCAAACCAGCACCGCTGAAAAAAAAACCGAAAAAAAATAGTGAGACAAGAAAAAAAATATGAGCATTGTACATTGGACGCAAGTACAGGGGCTAAAGAGCAAATAAATTTTTGTGCATCACTTAGAGAAAGTTGTGGCCAAAGAATTCACTCTCGATGAAATGGCAAAGGAAGCTAAGACGTAAGCCGCCTTTACTATGTTGTGTTCTTCTTTTCCTCATTTTGTCTTACAATCTCTTTCTCTTTGCGGTCAGAAGGACATTGTCACCTGCCAATCCAAGTTAATGAAGCAACTAAACCTAGAAGACTGGGAAGAGTGCAATCTTCTTTATCCAACTTGTATGACAGACATCATAATTAGAGAACACGCAGTGAACTTCAGTGGCTGGGTGAGTTTTGTAGAAAACATGTTTTGTCTTCGTGCCTTTGTCTCATAGTTCTCTTACAGAACAAGAAGAAAGGGCTGCCAGCAGGCTTTCTGAACCTGGTTTGTAGGGCCAAAGAGGAAAGGCAAAGAATGAAGGCCATCGAACAGGGAAAGCAAGTCGCACCAAGCAGTTTTGACAATGGCTATCGAAGATTTACTACGTTTGGCCAGGACTGCTTGTACAAGGTTGTACAAGGTGATTGCACTAGGTTGGGGACTGTGATGGACAAGCAAAACTTGACAGTGTGCATAGCCGACATTCCATACGGATTCAAGATTAAAGACAGCGCCTTCGATGATGAGGCTTTCACACATGTGCAAGTACGTGTTTTTTTGGATGGCCTGAAGGAAGTCACCTTATCAGCAAATTGGCAGGTTATCATTTTTCACTCCGACCTGCAGACCATGTCAGTGCTCAAACCAATAGGAGCGGTCTGCAACGCCGGCTTCGAAGACTGCATTTGGTAAGCTTTACATTTGTTCACGTTTTCGTTTTCACTAGAATCCTACGGTATGAATTTATACCGCGGGTGCCTTGCGGTCCATGGGGCGTAAGATCCCTAGGCGTACTCATTTATATATTTTTCTTATTGCTTCTAGTTTACAATTGCTTTATCTTCTACCAGGCTGAAGACTAACGTCAAAGGACATGGTAGGGGTCCGCGTTTAGTCAGCTGCTTCGAGCATTCCCATATAGGTTATTACAGCGCAAACACCAAAAAAACCATGGTGCATTTCAATACATAGAATGAGAAGTCGCCGCCATGCAATGCATTCCAATTCCTTGCTGTCTTGCAAAAGTTGAGAGACCCACAGAGACAAGGCGTTGTGGTGCCCGGGGGACTGGGTTCTGGACGCTTTCTCTGGAACAGGCACCACAGCGATTTGCGCCCTTAAGAAGGGGCGTAATGTTGTTTCAGTTGATATAGATCCAGATAAAATTAGTTTCATCGGGACTAGAATAAGCTTCTATGAATCCTTTCCCGATGAAAATGAGGAATTGGGAGCAAAGAATGGTGCTGGGGATGTTAAAGGCACTTACCCAGAAATCCAGCCTCCAATTACGAGAAGAAAAGATGAGGAGGTGGAGTTCGTGGATCTGGAGCCAGTGGAGCTAGAGCCCGCCAAACCGCCTGCTCCAATAGGATTAGAATCAGAAGCAGGTGTCTCTGGCTTTGTGGCCTCTCAAGAGACAGATCCAAAGGGAGACGAGAGTCTTGCATTTTATGCTAGATATTAGCATGGCTTCATCTTCTCTTTTATTCATCCTTGCTCAACCAGCATTAGTGCTGCCCCTATCAAACCACTCCCAAAAACTCTTCGTCTTCCGAAGTCCCTAGAACTTGAACAATTAGCCGCCCCATGGTCAAAGCTGACAATTAAAACATTTGCTTTCTTTCATCTTAGGGCAGTTGAATTTTAGATGTCCACTAGTAATGGGTGCTCGGCATTGCCGTGCATAAGGAGGGGCATATCTTTGTATAGGATTTGTCTATAGGAATTTATTAGTTAAGTTGCTACCTTTTACAATTTATAGTTAAATGCAAATAAACTATGGCACACACCATTTTCCCTAGACACAACAAATTAGCGATTCATCATGATAAATATCACAAAGAATGGTTTGCCGTGCAAAACGTATATTTATATAGTCATGTCACTATGGTTTTTCTATGATTATGTTGATGTTTATAGAGGCGTGCTTAGGATTTTGAGTTGCTAGTGCAATTCTTAGTTCTATGATTGGGCATTTATGTATGTGTTGGTGACTTTCTTGGGCATGGCATGGAGAGATCGAGCCCTTCCATTTTAGGGCTTGTTGGATAGTAGTTTTGTTATTTAAAATGCCTTTGTAAAAGGTCTTACTTTCATGTCACTATTATCCCTACTTATGCAAGTAAAAAGATCTGCCCAAAGTTGTCAGGCATGTACAGGAGTGGGCTTGCGATGTAAGGAGTGTCAATTAGTTTCATGAAGTTAATGCAAACAAATAATTTGTTGTATTTGCATTGATTTATGTTGGTTTATGATGTAAAATTGTTAATTGCCTTTTCATTGAGAAGGTAATATGCTAATCAAAAAGCCTTATATGGAATGTTCATCCGTTATGACTTTGGGAACTAATGGACAACTTAGATGCTAACAAATGTGATATTACATTGTTTGTTTTGATAATATTTGGGAACCAACTATGATACCATTGCACTTACAAAAGTGCTAAACTGAGCCTCTTAATCTTTCCATATTAAAGCTGAATCTCTTAATCTTTCCATATTTGCTATTAAATGTGTGCTGGACATAACTTATACCACTCAAAACTATTAATACTCTTATAACCTTTAAGGTTTCACGTCAGCTCAAGATAAAATTGAATTAATGTCTTGGTGAATAAAATTATTTTACAGCTTTGAACCATCTTTGGAGACACCAATACATATGCAGGTAACAAGGTTTAAAATGAAACGCACTTATTTGTGTTTGAAAGATTCCTTCAAAAAATTTGAAAAATTGCAAAAACAGACAAAATAGGGAGCAAGATAGATTGTTGAGCACATTCTTAAGGTTAAAGAAGTCAGAAGATGGTGGAGAATAGGTAGTCGGATTTTCTTGACATCGGTCCCCATCTACACCATTATACTGCCTTGACCACACACCTTATATGCCCTATTATCACCGACATATATTTGCTGTTCAGATGTAGATGCCTCAAATGTTTCAAATATTTCTCTCACCAGAGTCATGTGCATTGATGCGCCTGAGTCCAACCATATATCCCTGATCTGATTCATTCTCGGTGATGAACTTACCATGAATAATTTATCACCATCTTTATTGTCTCCCTTTTCAAAGTTTCTTGATGGAAATCTGTTCCTATCCACTGATGACGACAATCTGGTTCTGCAATCCTTCGCCATATGACCAGCCTTGCCACACCGAAAGCAAGAGGATTTTCTGTTCCTATTCTGCATGCTTGCTTCCCCTCTAAATCTGCCAAACGGAGTTGGGCTTCTATTCCCATTTGATGGAACATCCCTTGTCTGCATTGGTTTCTTTCCAAACCATCTCTTCTTGTCTTTGATCATAAAAGCTGTATTCTTCGCATTTCCTTCTAATTTCAGTTTTCTTTCCTCTTCTATTAACGCTACAACCAAGCTGTCCATTGACTGGTTTGGGATGTTTGTTAATGTTGTAACAACCGATCTGAAATCTGAGGCCAATCCCTTCAATAGCACTGCCATTTGATCTTCTGCTGAGACCTTTACATTCACTCTTGCTAATTGTATGACAAGAGCACGCAACCGACTCAAAAATTCTGGAATAGATTCCCCTGAGGTCATGTGGAAATCAAAAAATTGCTGCTTCAAAGACAATTCACATGTCTTTCCAGTCCCTCCAAATGTCTTCTCCATTGTTTCCCAGTTCTCCTTGGCACTCTTCTTCAAGTCTACAAGGTGAATATACTCTTCCCCAAGAGCTAATCCTATTGTGGTGACTGCTTTCCTGTCCCTCTCATCTCATTCCAGGCTTTTGCTGCCTCTGCTGGCCTGACCTCTGTGCCATCTACAACTGTCCAGGTTGCTTCTCTCATCATGATTAATTGAAGTTTTAGGGACCAGATATGATAATTGTTTCCAGTGAATTTCTCTAGAAACATCTCAAAGAATTTATCTATTCCCTGAGTTGATCCTGCCATGCTTTCAGAAACTCAAATTTCGTGTATGAAATTCGTACCTCAATAGGTCACCGATAAATTCTTTGTGGGAACTGGAGCGTCTGAATACGCTCCTCCTTTGCTGTAGGCGAATTCGAATCTGTTCTCTCAGCCTTCTCTGCCGAAGCCTTTGATTTACCCTGTGTAGAACCCTTTGAATCCTTTCTTCGAAACTATGGCAACGGCTGCCCTGTCTATGCCCCATAGCAAAGCTCTGATACCATTGTGGCACTTTACGTAGATGACTGCATATTGGTCTCTAATTCCATTGAGTTCTTGAAACAAGTAAAAGTGCAACTCAGCGCAGAGTTCCGCATGTCCAACACGAGGGAGATTGATTACTACTTGGGCATACAGATTGTTAGAGACAGAACAAAAGGCTGGTTACAAATGGTGCAAAGACGGTACATTGAAGAATTATTGATCAGATTTGAAGATCCATGATGTGAAATACGTACCAGGATTGACTCAAACTTTACTATCCATTGGGAAGATAGCTGATACAGGATTGGTGGTGACATTCACAAAGTACACTTCCACTATATTAGATGAACAAGGTGTGCAGGTCGCCAGTGGGAGTCGCAAGGATGGGCTCTACAAATTAGATGTCACAATCAAGATTCCACATCAGGCATTGAATGGAGGAAGGAGTATGAATGAATTACAGCTTTGGCACAATCGTTTGGGTCATGTGAATGTACAGTCAATAAAGAAGTTACACAAGGAGAGGCAGGCAGTAGACTTCAGCATTGGTGATGAGGAAGAGATAGAGCACTGTGAGGCATGTGTGATGGGAAAACATAAGAGAGGCACATTTCCAGTAGGAGAAAGTGAGCGAGCAAAAGATGTATTGGAGCTCATACACTCTGATATTTGTGGCCCTATGCGCACCATGTCCATTGGGAATAAGCGATATGTGATCACATTTATAGATGATTTCTCCAGATTTGTGACTGTTAGACTGTTGGCCAGAAAATCAGAAGTATTGGACATGTTCAGGGAATTTCAAGCACAAATGGAAACTCAAACTGGGAAGAAGATTAAGTTGTTACGAAGTGACAATGGGGGAGAATATTGTTCAAAACAGTTTGAGGCATATTTGCAAGAACATGGCATTATCCATCAGAGAACTACTCCCTACACACCATAGCAGAATGGAGTGGCGGAGCGTATGAACCGTACATTGATTGAAAGTGCCCGATCCATGTTAAGCTTTGCTGGGATGCCGGACAAGTTCTGGGGTGAAGCGGTCATGACCGCAGCATATCTTCGCAATCGATTACCAACATCCTCTTTGCAAGGACGCACATCATTACTTGTGGTCAGGTCAGGTTCCCTCTCTTGGTCATTTGAGAATTTTTTGATGTATAGCATACCCTCTTTTTTCTGCTGAAAAACGTCATAAATTGGAGGAGAAGAGTGTGCGCTGCATCCATCTGGGATATTCTCTAGAATCAAAGGCCTGTAGGTTGTATCATTTAGAAACCAATCGCCTGATCATATGTCGCATTGGAGATGTGAATTTTAATGAAGATATGTATTATGGGGGAGCAGTCTACCCGAGGGGATCATCATTGGACATCTTAGGTGTAAATTTTGGAGACATAGATGAGTGGTGCATGGGAGAGGGCTCTAGTTCAATCAGCTCCACGATGGAAGAAGAGGAAGATCCTCTTCCAAACTATATTCCAGAAGATACTGCAGAAAAATCAGATGGGTCTCAAGTGGGAGTGACTGGATCTAATGTGGCAGATGCACTTAGAGGACAGCAGCAAGTTTCTTTGGGATATGACAGTGTCAACAGCGCAAGGCATGCACATGAACAGTTTATCAGAGGAAACAAGGGCACAACCAGATCTGGGCGGGTTCCTAAGTTAAGTGTGAAAGCTAAGGAAGCGCTAGAATCAGCCAGCTTCAATAGTAGAAAGCGCACTCATCTCAACTTGGTTATGCATGATGAAGATATACATGAGCCTGCAACTGTGGAAGAAGCACTAAACAGCACGCATGCAATGGAATGGCAACAGGCCATGGATACGGAATACAACTCTTTGTTGCAGAATCAGACTTGGGAACTAACGAATCTTCCACCTGGCCGTCAGGTGGTTAGTACCAAATGGTTGTTCAAGCTTAAAAGGAATGCAGCAGGTCACATTGAACGATTCAAAGCACGGTTTGTGGCCCGAGGGTTCTCCCAAATTGCAGGAGTGGATTTCACGGACACCTTTTCTCCTGTAGTAAGAATGTCGTCCATACGCATTCTGCTGGCCCTGGCAGTTCAGTTTAATTTAGAGGTCCATCAGATGGATGTGCAAACAGCATTTCTTCATGGAGAACTTCAAGAAGAAGTTTATGTATCACAGCCAGAAGGATATATCAAAGCAGAAAATGAGCAGCTTGTATGCAGGTTACACAAGGCCTTATATGGGCTGCGCCAGTCTCCCAGGGCATGGTTCGAACGCATAAATGGATATTTGCTTCGATTGGGTTTTGGCAGTACACAGGCAGATGGCAATGTTTATGTCAAGACAATGGGCAGCTTCTTCACCATTGTGGCACTTTACGTAGATGACTGCATATTGGTCTCTAATTCCATTGAGTTCTTGAAACAAGTAAAAGAGAAACTCAGCGCAAAGTTCCGCATGTCTGACATGGGGGAGATTGATTACTGCTTGGGCATACAGATTGTTAGAGACAGAACAAAAGGCTGGTTACAAATGGTGCAAAGACGGTACATTGAAGAAGTATTGATCAGATTTGGTATGCAGGATTCAAATCCCGTGGCAACTCCAATGGAATCTCATTTGCAGCTTACTAAAGATATGGCTCCATCAAATGAAGAAGAGGCGCAAGAAATGCGGAATGTTCCATATAGGCATGCAGTAGGCAGCCTAACTTATCTAGCAGTTTGTACCCGTCCTGACATTTCATTTTAAGTGGGAGTTGTAAGTCAGTTCATGGATAATCCGGGACGCCAGCATTGGCTTGCCATCAAGAGGATCATGCGCTATCTAAAAGGTACAATGGATTCTGCATTGGTGTATCAAAGGCAACAGGATAAAGAATTGTTCAAGTTAGTAGGATACACGGATGCAGATTGGGCTGGGGATGTGGACAGCAGACGATCAACTTCAGCCTATGTTTTTCAGCTTGGAACAAATGTTATTTCATGGCAAAGTAAGCGCCAACCTATCACTGCTTTATCATCAACAGAAGCAGAGTACATTGCTGCTACTACAGCAGCTCAAGAAGCGGTTTGGCTGCGCACATTACTGCAGGGAATGTTGTTACAGCAGCACGAACCAACCTTACTTTACTGTGACAATAGAAGTGCCATCGCACTAGCAGACTCAACCAAGTTTCATGCAAGAACGCGTCACATTGACACTCGATATCATTTCATAAGAGAACAGGTGCAAGCTGGAGTGATTAATCTGCAGCATTGTTCAACAAACGAGATGATGGCAGACATTTTGACCAAACCATTGGCAAGAGACAAATTTCAGCTGCTAAGAGATGAGATGAATATATTATTCTGTGATAAGAGACCGCAAACAGATCCTGGCTGAAGTGGGAGTGTTAGAATATGATGAGTCGGCAAGGATCTAGGTTAGATGTCATCTAGTCAGCAATATATGAGTCACGTTGTTTAGGGAATCGTCACATCTGTCCGATGCATATGATAACTACTTTTGTTGTATTGTGTGATTGAATCAATAAGAAAATCCGACTACCTATTCTCCACCATCTTCTGGCTTCTTTAATCTTAAGACACATAGCGTTCAGAATACCACATAAAAAGTAACATTTTTAAAGCTATTTGATTTAGAAAAGAAGGCAAGAAAAAAAATGCTTGTGTTGTAGGACAGATTCGATATACTCCTTGGCATGCAACCCAATAGAGGGACAATTGGTGCTCTGGTGGAGGAGATGATACAATATTTATTTGGAAAGTAGGAGAAGGAGATGCTCCAGTGGAGTTGAAAGGTGCATTCTATAACTGTGTGCAAATCTAGCATGATCGCAAAGTGTTCAAAGGCGCAGCTCCATAACTTTTTTTTCGTTTCAGGACATAAGGATTATATTGTAGCACTAGCTTTCAGTAGTGATGGAATGCTGCTTGCATTCAGTAGTGATGGAATGCGCACAACATAAGAAGCAAGCTTGATGGTCCTAGTGAAGGCATTGAGATCTGTCTTTCGTAGTGTACTTTGTGATCCTATCTAGTTGACTAAGGAATGGAATTTTGATGCTGTGTGCACAAAATGATTTTTAATAAATTTTCTATAAAGTCAATGATGGCCATTGAGGTGAGCATTGGGCTTTATTTTCTTGCCATTCCTATTGTTTGAAGTCTTGTGCCTATATGCAGTGGCTAAAATAGCATCCAAGAGGGCAAGTAGTACTTGCTGGTTCTGAAGATTATACAGCATGGATGTGGAATGCTGCCAATGGAACTTGCATGAAGGTTTTCTCGGGGCACAGTGTATCAGTCACATGTGGAAATTTCACTCCAGATGGTACTTTTTCAATCCAAACATCTTATGCTTTTATTTTGAGATCATTAGATCATAGATATAAAATACGCAGTTAGATGTAGTGCTTGAAGAAGTATTTGGTCAACGACATTTAGTTGTTAGCGGTCTGTACCAGTTCTGCTGATGGCAGCTTCAGGGTTTGGAATGCAAGGTCTGGAGAAACTAGTTATATCATCCATCGTACAGTGCTGTTGCATTCTGGGCTTTCAGTTAGTGCAGTGTAAAGGTAGGTATAAATGAATCAACTTTGCTTCAAATCCTTGATACGATGTTTGTTCTGTGTAGCTTGTTTAGACGTACACAATGATTCAGCCATAGCATGACAGGATCGACTGTGGGAGTGCTTGCTTGGTGAACATTCTAAAATGGAAAGGTAGTTTAAGGGTCTATGGTCTATCTGATATGGTCAAGTTGTGTATATCTACCATTTTGTTTATGCGCCAACTCTGGAAATCCTGTCTGAAAGGTTATTTGAAGCTTCAAGAATCATGAAAACTTTGTTGACTCTATTGGTTTCTCAAGTAGGTGAGCTATGGTGCTTTTGTTCTGGGTGGATGCTTTTGGATTAACTATTGACCACCAAAAGTGCAGTTTACCCTTAGCTGCCCCTTGGTTCATGGATGCCAAATTCATTATTTGGGATCTTCAGAGCTCAGAGCATTTGTGAGCACAAGGTATATGATTGTCGGTATTACAAAAAAATCTTACAGAAATAACTATGTACATACCTTGGTATTTAGGAAAGTGGTTGTGGTAATGGAAAGGTAAGATTGTGGGATGGTAAAACCGGTGCTTGTGTTAGATTTACCTTCTTTGCTTCAACCTACAACACTTCAGAACTTGTACTATCTATGTAAACCTATCACTCTGCTCAATTTGAGTTTTGTTTCTGGCTTTAAAAATTCACAAAGATCTACCTGTTTGCAGGGATGAAAAGTTCATTATAGCTGGTTATGGTGACTCCAATCGTAAGAGTTTTGAAATATAATGTAATTGTAATTCCTCTTCTATGCCGATGTCAAGTTCTGATGAGGAACTGAAAGGTTACGACGTTATAGAGCTCCATAGTTCGTATAAATATATGATGGCCAGATTGGAGTTCCTCAGCACTTCCTTTAAGAAGTTTCAACATGAATTGACATGAAATTTAAGAGATGACATGGTGACTTTTAAATGGAAATATAGCCAACAATTCATTTGTATGAATGCAAATCCTTCTTAATGAAATTCAATTGCACTATAGATGCAAAAACTGGTATTAATTTGGTTGTCATCTTTGAGGCTATATTAATCTCACTCCGAGTTTTTCAAACTTCGCTTTTAGAAGATTGATAATTATTTCTTGCTTGACTGCATGCTTTTGTTACTTGCATAATGATTTAGTTTTAAAGGCATTTACAGATGAGCTGTTACCAAGCATGCCCTTACCTGCCAATGACTACATAGACCTCCAGTTATGATAGAAAACGTGTGACCGGCTTTCAGAGCGCCTAGGGTTTCATGAAAGCGAGAAAGGTAAAATGGAGGAAGGAGTGGTTGTGATGAGGCCACATTGAAATTCTTAGAAGGACAAAAAACAAAGTTGCATCCTTGGAAGGAAGGAAGGAAGGAAGGAAGGAAGGAAGGTATTTTTATCGTCCACGGAGATCAATCGGTCTATGGGACCCAATACAAAAGCGCAGCAAGCGGATTACTACCCGGATTAAAAAACCCCCGCCCCGAAGGGTTTTCGAGGGTAGGAGGGGGAAAACAAATATGCTGGAAACTTTTGTATGGAATGTGGGGTGATTTATTTACAGTTTGGACAATTTGTGGCTTAGATTATGAGTTATGCATGTAAATTCTTTGGAATATGCCAATTTGACTGGCTAAGATGGAATTCAAAACAACTTGCCATTCTCTTTTCATTTTCTCACACACCAACTACATATGCATGTCCACCATATTGCTTTACACTAGGAGCAACCCCTTATGCAAAAGCATCATGTTTTGATTGTGATCATGGCCACACTCCCTTCTAAGCATTAGGGTGGGAGTCGGTGCGATCATATCACTAGAGCCCTATGCTCTTCATTGACCCCATTCATCCTAATATGAGATTGTATTGGTGCTTCATTCTAAGTTTAGATTCAAGGCCTTAGAGTACGAGCCAATGCAATTGCAACTAGTGGTGTGCTTTTTATTACTATAGAACATAAGTTACTTTGTAGTGTGGACATCATCTCAATTATTATAACATCTAAGAGCAGAAAACAATATATGGAAGTTACTAATGCAATCGGGCATTGCTGGCAATAGGCAGAGGGATTTGCGTTTGTTTTGAAACATGAGTAAATGGATATATCATTGAAACATTTTATCTATGCTTTCCTAATTGCAAGGATACTTCCTTTGTTGTAGTATTTGAAAGATACATAGGAATTGCAGATGTCTTTGCCCTTCGCCTCCAAAAGATTGCTATTTTGAACTACGCCATAAAGCCATGTAATTAATAAAATAATATTTATGGTGTGACCAACTCTTGGTGATGAAAGAAAACGTCTTTGCATGAGTCAGATCCGAACATAGCACAAGAAGTTTACAAGGTTGTCCTAAAAAATATCACAGAAAAATAGAGCACACATATTGCTTGGTGCTTTTGAGTATAAAGAGCCCTATTTACACAAGAACCTTAACAAGAGGCCAAGGTGTATTTACACATAGAGATAAATACAAGAGCCCCAATAAGAGGCTTGACAATTGTTTCAAGGATTGTGGTTGCTAAACGGCAATGTTGTGCCACAACTCAACCTGTTGGTACATTCAACATGCAAATTTTGCATGAATGGGGGCTCTCTATCACATAGGCTATTTTTGGGTTGCCCCTAGGGGGGCAAACCCTCGCTTATGTGGGTTTTTGGAATATCTTAAGTATATGCTAGAATATACCTAGGATATGCCGGTAATCCGCCCAAACCTATTGTTTCCTCAGAACCGGCGGTCACCGTGATTCGGATCGAGGATGTTTCAACCGGGTAACTGGCAAGGCAACTGCAAGCAAACAATATGTTGTGTAAGTGTTATGGCCTGCGGCATACTCCCTCTGGGAGATGCAACTTCAAGCTCGTGTTTTGATAGACAAAGCCCTGACTATGGCAATCGAACATTCAGTTCCGGCAGTTGAAGTCCAGGGTTCACACTTGCATCAGGTCTTAAACGATGCTACATCTCGTCCATCTCTGTAAGTACGTTATTTTCTTCCGAGCACATTTACGTACAATACATTTATGAACTCATGGCCATCTAATCTCATGAATGCACAATGACAATGTGACAGTGGGAATGCAAGCATTGCACAGAGGCGATCTGTCCCCAAAAAGAATGGATGAAGCAACAACAGTTATGGCATCTGCAGAAGTTTTCTGATGTGCCTTTTTGCTCTGTGCATTGCTAGTGATATATATGCAAGAGGTTTGAAACTTTGGGATGCATCATATATAAAAACGCACATTCTCTTCTCTACTTGCTGGAATCACTTACAGTCCCCTTTACTGCATTGATATGCAAGAAATTTGTCATGGGCCGGATGGTATTTGTGTTACTTCTTCCGGGCCTTTGTGACTTCGCAGGCTTACTTCCTTTCTCATTTCACGCCTTTGTTTCCTTTCTATGCAAAGATCCCTAAACCCCGGATGGCAGTTGACTGGAATGCAGAAAGGACAGAGCGCACAGATTTGTTGGGTGCTTTGATTATTTATTTTTATTCTCGATCTCGCTCCTTGTTGTAAAATCTCAGTTGCATTAGCCTTATCAAATCGCTGCAGGCCTTGTAAATCTATAAGTTTGGTTTTTATCAATTTATATCTGATTATTTTCTCGCTTAAGTTTTTATTCTTACAATTTGTGCAACTCGATCTGTTGAAAATCTTGCTCTGATGGTAATCTTTCTCTGTCATATACAGAAATTACAACAAGATCCTCTTCATGCAAAAATGAATATATGCTCGTTGGGTTAAAACCATCACAAACAACAAGGTAATCATAATTAGTTAAAGATTAATCTTGTTAATTCCTTCTCCTAGCAAAGTTTACGCGATCGAAAATTGGTTGTAGCTTTTAAACATAAATTTCTGAGCAGATAGAACAATTCCACATATATCGGAGATCTAATAAAGATGTAACCGATAGTACTGATAGAACTCATCAGATTTAGACATAACAACCATTGCTTTCACAAATAATGATTTCTTAGGGTAGAATCAAGTCTTTCCTGCAGTTTCAAGCATTTGCATAATGTGATGATGAGATTCAAAATATTTAAATATGCTTTGGGATCCAAGAAACAAAGTCTTCAATTCCTGATACCAGATCACATTTTGTTTTTTGCTATTATGGTTATGGTTTTGTCTAAAATGGCCATTGCATATAAGATACTCTGAGTGCATGTGTTAGATTAATTTTACACGCTCATTTGTTTTTACTTTTTGTTTTCCAAACATGGAGATGGCTCATTATTTAGGTAAAATCTATATAATTCAGGTCGTAACATCTTATTGGAGCTAGTTTTGCACACATGCTTAGGTCTTCAATTGCAGATTATTGGTTGGATTATTTAGGTTGCAATTTATATCTATTTGAATAATTAGAGACAATGGTTTAACCAAGGTTCAAATCCTTGGAGCTCCTTTCAATTTATTTGCAGTACGAAAAAATAGCAATTCTTATGTATTGGCAAAATCTCCAATAATATGACCAATATTCTGACTATTGCGTTGAGTAATAAACTGACTAATATGATGACCAATCTTCTGACTATTGATTTGACTAACACAATGACTCTGACTATTAGAATGACTAATTTACTGACTAATCATCTGACTATGTCTGACTAATTATCTGACGATTATTTCGACATTAAACCGTCGGATAAAACCCCCACAAGACATTCGGCCAGAATAAGGGGCCCTGGCGGTTGTTCTGTTTTTATGAAGGATGTCTGACGATTATTCTGATGTTTAGCCATCATTCTCTTCTAGTGACATATCTAGTGATAACCCTAGCCCCCCATATTTCACAACCATATAGAATGATGGCTTGAACTAAGGTCTTGTAGAGCATTTTTTTGAGGCCAAAATCTATTATTTCTGCTTTCTTGCACCTTCTCTGCATGGAAAATAGGGCTTTAAGCCCACCGTCTGTCCTGTGAATGCTCATATATGGCTATCATTTCTGGAGGGAGAGAGAGAGAGAGAGAGAGAGAGAGAGAGAGAGAGAGAGAGAGAGAGAGAGAGAGAGAGAGAGAGAGAGAGAGAGAGAGACGCCTCCACCTCCGGCCCAGAGAATCGGCAGCCTCCACTTCGGCCTGCATAGAATCGACCTGCACCAAATCGACATCTGAGTCTAACCCTGATTCCGATGCTGCCCCTTTTGTTTTTTTTGGATGCAACACCACCGAGAGTGACCTCGGATGTGGTCCCCTTAGTTTTGTTTTTTTCAGTGTCGGACTTGGAAAACTTTGCCCTTTTTGCCCTTTGCGCCAGAGAGAGAGAGAGAGAGAGAGAGAGAGAGAGAGAGAGAGAGAGAGAGAGAGAGAGAGAGAGAGAGAGAGAGAGAGAGAGAGAGAGAGGCCTTGGCCACATGCTGACTTAGAGATGACGAGAGAGAATACGAGAGATGAGAGATGGGGGAGAGATGGGAGAGATGGGTGAGAGTGGAAAAACCCAACTCTCACCTCGAGAGATGATTCGCCCCTAACAGCCGTTAGGGGCGTTTTCATTGCCCACTAACCAAACAATTAGCCTTAATTTTCGCTGCCTGAAAAAACTGCCCGAAATGTTTCCCACACCGAAAACCAGGGGCGCCATTTCCCCTGCTTCTTGATCTTCAAGGCCGCCTAATTCTTACTCCAAGTATCCAATTCCTCGAAGCATTTAGCCGATTACGATCCAGGTATGCATCAGATCACGCAGGCATTTGCATTATGTTTTTTGTGCATTCGTTCATTAAGTTCTGATCGTCAATTTCGTTTTATGTCGTCCTTATTCCCAATCAATTATTTGGATTCAGATGTCTAAGGCCTCTCGATCTGCTTTGCCAGCAACCAGCAAGCCTTTCGTGCCTCCTCGGGTTGAAAAAATGGCACCAAGAAGGACCCGGAAAATGACAGGCCAGATCTCCATGGATGTGCAATTGGAGACTAATTCTGAGCCAATTCCCTCTTCAAGACAGTCAAAAGAAAAGAGATCCAAGCGTGTATTCAGTGAAATTCAGGCATCCTCTGATATTGTGAGTGAATCTATAGAAACCGATTCTGCTTTGGCTATTGTTGTGCATGAGAAGGAAAATTCGAAAGTGATAGACACAAAGAATAGGAAGTCCCCTGTGCAATGGACAGATCACGGTGTCTCCACATTCCTCAATCTCCTGAACGAGATGAAATTGGTAACCGGAGGCACCCTCAACCTCTCCAACACACAATGGAGGGAAATTATGATGAAATTGCAGCCCTTTGTTGGGGGTTTAGTGGAGCTGAGACAACTAAAGAACAAGTGGGATAAGCTACAAGCTAAATTTAAAGATGAGAAGGAGGCTTGTAGCCATACAGGTTCTGAACCATCAACTTGGCAGTGGTATGACAAAATGGAAGAAGTGAAATATGGTGTTACCTCTGATAATCCAATACCAGGTGCTGGTGATGATGGTGATTTTGGCAATGAAGCTTTCGAGGCTGCAGACTTGCATACTAATTACTCAGAATCTTTCATGAATGACAGTTTTTTTGAAACTGTTGGAACAGATGCAGCATTTGAAGACCACTTTGCTGATCCACCCAATTCAAACAATGATGTGAACGAGGGAAATCCAAGCAGTCCAGTGATGCCAGAAATTCCAATCAATAGGACACCAACAGGAAACCAGACAGATTCTTCAAGTCCTAGATCAGCTGCATGTAATCAGCCTGGAGTTTGTGGAAAACCTACAAGTAGAAAGAAGTCCAGGTTGCAAATAGATGAGGACATTGCATTGGGAATATCACAAATGGCAAGCACATTTGGGGACACTGAGGTGAAGAAATTAGATTTCCTCAAAGAAGAAAGTGCAAGAAAAATTGAGTTGGTCAGGGAATTGGAAACAATAAGGTCTGCAAACAGTCTGAAAAAAGAGTCCATGGCTGCAACGACTCAAAGCATATGTGAAATGACAAAGGAGACATTGCTGGAAATTGCCAAACTGGCTGCCAACAAGAAGGACTAAAGGTTCGTTTTCAGTTATTTGCTTTTTTTAAATTCTTTTTTGGAACTTCTTAAATATTAAAGAAGTTGTACAACCCTGTTTTTTAGTATTAAATATTGCCTATTAGTCACGATCATCCAAATTCGTAAAGGCTACTTAAGCTTCCTCCAATTCTTGCATGCACGCCCATTGAAAGAAATGGAGAGAGTCGTGAGCAGAAAGCGCCAACGCTCTCCAAGCCCTAGCTCGAGCTCTTCGAGCTCAAGCTCATCCAAGTCCTCATCTTATAGAACTCCACCAACTACTTCGAGTCCTCTTCCTCAGAGTTACCCTATTACTCTGACCACGATTCCTGGCCCACTTCCAGTGAGGAAGTTCTTCCCGACAGCGGTGGGGATTCTCGCCAGTTCAGCGAAATGCCTGTAAGTTTGGAGAATCAGTTTCAAGAAAATTATGTTTCTCATGAAGACGAACAAGAAAGCCAGTTTTCCTCCCCTTCTGTTCAGCCTGCAAATCCGGAAGTGGAAGTTTTGACCCACAAGAAGATCCACTGCAATTACTCCAAAGAGACAGTCACAACTTTTTTTCAGATGGGGGTTTCTATTGATCTAGATGTTTTGGAATGGGCTGCTAATTCTGCCAGGAACAGGACTGTCCACATGGAGACTGTGTACGTCAGGCAGAATGAAAAATGGTGCCTTGAAGAGATACGAAACATAAGCTTCCGTTGTGATCTTTGTCCCAGGATCTAGTGGATAAAAATTTTTATGTTACATCTTTTTGTTTTTGTTTCCTATTTTCAATTTGAAACAGGTATCTGTTATGTGGAAAATGGCTTGCATGCCATTTTTTTTTTGCTGAATTTTGACGTGAAGAAACACATGCATATTTCCCATGCAGATTGCCTATGCCCTTTGGGAGGAGTGACTTATGCTCTTTTTGTTTTCCTATGCACTTTGATTGTAACTGGTTGATGAGATATCTTGACCTTGTTTTTGAATAAAGTCAAAAAAAAAAAATGTACTCAATTTCTTTTGAATATAAAACTTGTTTACCTTCTTTTTCCACTGTTGTTGAAATTTTAAAATATTTTATGTGTATCAATGTGAAGTCATTTGACTCAGAAAAAATTGTGACCTCTTTGTTCGATTCGATAATGACGAGGGTTTTTCGAGCACAAAAAACAGGCCACAAACACATTTAACTTTGTATCATTCTGTAACAATCGATTAACAAATCAGAATTAAAGAGATCACATCAAATACAATTGATTATGAATTTCATTCTTTTGGTTGCAAAAATTCATTCATTCAAAGGATGACATGGCCATCCAACTCGAGAGACAATCGTCTCTCCTCTCCTCCTAAAAAAATACGTACATTTCGGGGAGGAACCGTATGTGGCGAGAGATGCATTTTTTTACGAGCATGTGGCCGACGCAAGAGAGAGAGAGAGAGAGAGAGAGAGAGAGAGAGAGAGAGAGAGAGAGAGAGAGAGAGAGAGAGAGAGAGAGAGAGAGAGAGAGAGAGTAGAATAGAATGGAATAGAATGTTGATTATTTCGTCTTTGAGACCATCATGTTTAAACAGTAAGAAAATATGTCGTCAGTCATGAAAGTTCTCTTTGCAAAGTGCCCTTAATAGGGCGTCATTGGACTCTCTATTCTCTTCTTCATCATATAAATCAAGTAAATGATTATAATTCAAAATAGACATCTCTCACATTTTCAGCACCTCTATTAGAAAGTCTCTAATAGTATTAGCTTCAAGTGTAAAAAATTCAAGAAGTGTCTTAACATTCGTGAACTGGAATCTGTGCCTTATCATTCTGATAAGCAGGGCAGGGGGGGAGGGAGGGAGGGAGGGAGAGAGAGATCCTCATTTAGCTATGGAGCCGGATTCTTAGTATGTGCGTTGCATAGATCTTGCATTTTGAGTCTGTGATCATTGGGTTTTACTTCTTCTTGCAAGGTCTGGAGTTAGGCTATGCATCAATGTTTTATTCCTCTACAAAACTTACTCCTCATGTTTGAAGCTCTCTATGACAAAAACCCGATCAGAGGTCTTCAAGGAGTTCTCTCATTTCTATGCTAACAAAGAATGTATTTCCATTCTCTGCTCTATTAGACTTGTTCTTATGCTTCTGCAATACTTCTTCCATGCCGAGCACCCCTGAAAACTTCTTAAGGCCAATTCCCACAAAGTCATGGTATCAAGTATTCTATTATTTTGAAGTAGCAATTTGCATTGATTGTGAAAACATGACTTCGAACTATGATTTAAGCCACTTTACCCTCTGGCCATGGAGGGCAACCCTCTGTGCGCAGCACCTTGTTAGTCTTTGAAATACAACGAAGTGTTTTGATCAAATTTGAAATTGTTGTTGATTGTTTTTAAGTAGATTGCTTTGAAATTATTCTTGTTGATTGATTCATCGATGAGCTCTATTTCAGATTGAACTGCGTTGCTAGATGAAGAATGTTTGGCAGGTTTGGAATGGAAGTAATGTTGGGATGAGATTCCCTTTGCAGAGGTGAAAGATTTCTACTTTGCTGGAACAACTGCAATTACAAGCACTGCAATTGTTGCTATTGTATTCTACTATCCTGTAGTCATGCCCACACAAGTAAATTGCGGGCGAGACAAATGGGAGTGTGTCAAGATCTTACCATATGATAGTTCCTACCCTTGAAGATGTATCATTTTATTGGTCTATATTTGTGAAAGCTATGCTCAAATGCTGGAAGTGAAATCTGGCCATTAGAATGTTCAGCAGATCAAGAGTGCTGCAAGTAGATCGAGAGTGTTATTGGTAGATACTGAAGACGATGTGCCACGTATTCCACTTTGATATACGTGGCGAGATGTAAACTCATTGAAGGATTTCACTAAGTAAAATAGTAAATTACCACGGTAACCCTAAACGAAACATTGAAAAATGCATTCATATCCGCACGCGTTTTCGGCGACCAGGATCGCAGTTCAATTCATCGCAGCCCCTTCCGACACGTGCCGCGTCCCAGTGATGGGCCGCCTCCTCCTGTCTCTTCCTTCCCTTTTCTCTCTCGCGGAATCGGTGCACCGCCGTCATCGTTTTCGCCACGGTTTCAATCCATTTCCTTTGGTCTGCCTATCCTTTCCTCACTCCCGATCAATCCGCAGTTCAGAGCCCATTCGATCACTACATTTTCTGTTTGTTTTGCCCCCTGAATCAGCGAGATCCGACCCCTTAGGGTTTGCATTGTTCGGTAAATTGTTCAAGAGTATTTACGATCTGGGCTGTTTCTTTTGGGCGTTTTTTCGTGCGGAGTTTTATTGTGCGGAGTCTGTCTTGCGGTTAAGAGGGATTGTGGGCTGTCAATTTGTGGGCATTTAATAGTATTGTGAGTATTTTGATCAGTTGTTTGGAATTCGCTTGCTTCTTTTTGCTATATCAAGCAGCCGCGTATTAGGACTCTGCAAGACAGACATACACGTTGAGCATATTGTAAATCTTTAACAAGGCAAGGTAAAGGACATTTGAAGCTGCCATTAATAGTTCAACTACGGTTGCAGATCCTTTGTATACCTTGTTGCTTTTCCCATTTCCCGTGTATGGTTTTGCACCTTTTCTCTATTTGTTGACATTTTGAATTTGGAAAAAAAAAACCAGAAAATACTTGAAATTTACAAAAACTACACTTCCACTGTCTACTTCCGCTGTCTTTCACCACTCTTAGCAATCAATTCATTTTCCTTTTTCCGAGTCCTCTTTCTGCGCTTTTTGATTTACTTTGAACGGTCGTCTCACCTTGTTGCCTTTTATTTCCTGGATATTCTTGACGTGATAAAGAAACAGTTCACGATTAGCCATTGGTCAGCTTGCTTATAAACACTCAACATGGCATTTACTTTATTTTCCAAAACATCTGATGATTCTTATGGACGTGGGATGAATAAGAAGTCTGTGGAGGAGCCAAAGAGTAAAGTTCAAAGTAATGGGGGAATTTGGAAAGACAACATGGCTCTAGGGGGTTCAGAGGTAATGGATGATCAGATGGAGGAGTGTATCGGTTTTCTTGAGTTATGGAGGCATAAATGTGTTACACTTACAGGGGATCCTGTCCAGGCCAAGATGGTTTTAGATTTTATGAGAAAAGCGAATACTCTGCAAAACGATTTGTGTAATTCCAATGGGGGTGGAATTTTTCAGTATCAGGGGCACGCCGAGGTGCCTAATCTATTTTCTGCACTTGCTGAATGGGTGCAAAATTTGCCCCCAGATAAGACATCCAGTAATGTAGCATGGGATGGTATAGGAAAAGAAGATCTATTATCCTTTATGGATTGGAGCGGAGGGCATGTGTTGAATGAAGGGAGAAATTTAAATAATATTGATGGCAGTTTTTCTCTCCTAGAAGCTCATGGATTTGGGGCATTTCAACCAGGAGTGGGGAAAAATGGATATGGAGCATCTCCAGGACTAGTTGAGAAAGGGAGTGGTTGTATTGGGTTTAGTACAGACGCTGTTCCCAGCCTGTCGGACAAAGATGCATGGTTGATATCTCGCAATTGTGTCACTCAAGAGGACAGTAGTAGAAGGAGATCTGCAAACACAGGAGCATTAAGAAATCATGGAAAAAGCATGAGATGGTTCCCTGTTAAAGACAACGCAGGCCAGGTTGAGGAACAGAAGAGACTTTCAGAGCATGGCATTTACATGGAGAACAGAGGGATCTGTAATGGGCATGGTGCAGTAAGCAACTTCCATGGAAGTTCATTGTTTGAAGAAAATGATAGACATGAAACCATGCAACAGAAAGAGATCAAGGGTTTTGTTGGGCCTGAAGACTGTCCATACCATGCAGGAAATAAGCTTTCTGTAGCCACTCAAACCTGGGCGGATGAGATTGCTTCAATTTCTGATGATTATATGCATAGTGATGATTCAACATCAACTACAGTGATGAAAATTAATAGGGTTATGGAAAAAACTTCTATTAATCAAGGAAAGATTACGGATAATCAAGTGAGACAAACTCTACATGATGGGATATTTTATGTTCTTCCGTATCTAAGCCTAGAAGATTTGCTATCAATTGAGCAAGTCTGCAAGCCTTTGCATGAAGCTGTTCGCAGTGATGTTTTATTGTGGCAGACTTTGCATATAGAACCTCCATTGAGCAAGAAATTAACAGATGACGCACTCTTAAGAATGGCTATGAGAGCCCAGGGGCATCTTGTTTGCCTGAGCCTTGTGGAATGCACAAAGGTCACTGAGATGGCCATAGAGGAGGTCCTCAATCACAATCCGATGATTTTTAAGGTATGCAGATTGCTCCTTGTGATAGAATTAGTACTAGTCTAGATGCTATTTGTGGTTCTTTCATCTGACATGCTTGTCTTACAGCTTTATCTTCCTGGTTGCACAAGAATAAGTCCTGATGCAGTTGTGAGAATGGTAAAACAGTTTAATGAAAACAGACCTGCTGATAGACATGGTCTCCGGCAATTGAGAATTCGTGGACTTCATGGAGTCACAACAGAACATTTGGAAATTCTGAAGTCAGCATTGAGTGATGGAACTCCACTGCAAGCAGAGAATTTCAAGCCTCAATTTTATCATAACGGTCATTATTCATTTTCTGGAGATGATGGTCGTGCTATTGATGTTGAGACATGCCCAAAATGTGGAAACGTTAGGATAGTATATGATTGCACTCGCGATAGGTGCCAACAACGGCAAGCTCTAAAACTGCAACAATGTCGTGGTTGTACATTTTGTATTGCTCGTTGTGAAGAATGTGGTAACTGTATAGACGACACAGAATATGAGGAGACCTTTTCATTGGATCTGTTATGTGCAGCATGTTGGCGTAGATTACCAAAGTGTAAAGAGTGCAACAGGCCTGGCTGTGGAAGGCATGCAGATCACTTTATTCGCAGTCCTGATACAACATTCATGTGCGCCGATTGTCGGGGTTCTTCCCCTGGAGAAGCAGGGCCCGAGTTTTATGTACCCTGATGGTTGGTGCCTGTAGGGAATAATTGTCATGTATCATAAGGTAAGCTCAGCATATCAGGTATAAGATGATTCTTAAGGCAATAATTTGGAGGCTGCTGTGATGCACCATGGCAGCAAATTTTTGTGGGGATGTAGATGACAATCCTTACCCGGCTGTACTAGTTGTAAACACTTCGGAAGGCGGGACGTGGAACCAAGCAGTTCGTATCAACTTGTAAATATTTTTTGCACGGAACGTCTTGAGTTGACAAAGAATTATCAGAAATGTACAGATCCTACCCAGTTATCAGGGATTTTACATATAGGATTAGCTTCAACTGAGGCTCAAGTATATTTTAGGTTGTGAAGACATTTTTTGGTTTGTCAAGAATAAAAGAAAAAAAAGGTTTAGGGCAAGGTGTTTTGATGTTGTTGGTGCCTTTTAAATTCCAGTAAGAGGCGAAGTTTTCTCTTTGTTATCAAACATTTGCCTTTAACAAACAAAAAACCTGCTCTGTATTATATTATTTACAGCATTGCATAAAGATGTCAAAAGTATCAAGTTCAGATTGTTTTGTATAGTTGAGGCGAATAAATACACACCCACCAAAGGCATTTTGCACTACTAAATTCTCCATTCTTTTTGTCTGCTATTGATAAGCTATTAAGAACTTGGTACAAGCTTGACATCTCTGCATCGACCCACATTGCATTTTGCAAACATGCACGTCTTGACTCGTTTGCCATGTAAGAAACCCTTAAATCAAGTCAAACATCGTTCAACTTCACTGGTCGTGCCAATACAGAGTTTGACGATGCGTCATTACAAACAATGAGTTCTATTACGGCACAGTCTTCTGCCACTCTCTTGTACTTCACAGATTTTTCCATAACCCCTGAACAAAAGGAAAAACAATCCTTAAATTAGGATCCACACAGTTATAACTAGTTTGGTGGGTGCTTACCAGGTCTAAGTTTACGAGAGTTGTGCAAGAGCTTGGCAAAAGGATAGAATGCCCAGTGCTTCACAGCAGCTTTATTGGTTGGACGAAAACCTATTACTGTTCCGTCACGCAACAGTGTTACCTGTCCAAAAAAGAAGAACCATTGACAAGACTTCTAACATAGATTTAAAAGTGAAGGAGTTAACCGTACCTCAAACGATAACAATTTTTCATCCTCAGCTGCAGCCTGTGAAACCATATTGCCAATAGCGTCACTCCTGCTCTCTTAGTGATAAAATCATTACATAAAAATTTAAGTTACCATTTGCTTGTGTGGCAGGTCTTTTCCAATCCATGCTCCTATATCTGGATGACTTTCAACTTTTTCGGACAACATAAATGAATCTTTAAGTATGCCAATGACCAGACTGCAGAGTTTTTGGAGGTCTTCCGATGGCATTGCATTGATATTAACCACAGATTTCTGCAGAATAATAACAAGGTTATCGAAGAGGACCAAAGGAAAAAAGAGTCATGACATAAATTTCTGTCCTCTATTCTGTTTGCATTGCACTAGAGTAATGCAAAGCAGTCATAATACATGCACCATCTGGCTGTAACCAAAATAATCCATATCATAAAAGCAGTGAACCTAAGAATTACATGAACTATTACGAATGGTCCTTCCAAATAAAAGGCATCCTAAAAACAGGTCTTAATTTCTAATGTTCAGACATTCTCGTTATTCGTTATTCGTATGTTTCACTTTTGCCAAAACCATAAACTTTTTCAATGGTGCCTGAACAGTCTGTTTTTAATGCCGTGACGTAACTATAGGAGCCCAGCTTTGAAGTACAAAAAATTGAATACCATGATACCAACAGAAAATGTGAATACCTTGGGATCACCCAAGCTTTTCCCTGAAATGGTGGCTGCCTGCCCTTTCATCCATGGCATACAACGAGGTGGCAATAAACGTAGCCTTGCAATCACAGACATGGAAACAAATGCCATGCCGGCCATGAAGGTGAGAAGAGCAATTACCATCCATGATGTTGCCTGGTAATATCAGACCACAAATCAATGTCATAAAAAGAACAAAATTTGGATGACGCAAGCGTTAGAAGAAAATGGCAAGCACCTTACTTCTGGGCTTATTTATAGTGTCCAAGGGAAAGCCCCTCTGCAGCTCCTCTCCAGGGCAGGTGCAATGATCGCCATAGAAAAGGTCAAGTGCATTGGCCAAATCTACCTATGCAATAAAGCAAAAAAAACATAACATAAATAACATATACAACAGCATGAATCGGATATGAGCATAGATGTGGCTAAGAGAGATAATACAGGGCAGTCATTGACGTAAAGTAGTTTTAGTTCTCACCATTTGTGCATGTGTAAGATGCATCTCCCATACTTTCCTCTTTACTTGCTTCTGACCTTCCTTGACCACGATACCAAGCTTTTCCAAATCTATCTCCAATTTATGAATAGGAAGATACTCATGCACCCATGGGATTAACCTATGGTCCTTGATGATATGTGTAAGCATATATGACGGCATGGACCACCATGCATGACTTTCTGGGACTGATTCTGGCAATTGACTTCCCATTAGCACTCTCGAAACTCTGGATTTTAGGTTTCTATCAGCTGCCAGAAGGGATGAGAATCGAATTCTCACTCCAGAGCCAGGAATCCAATGAAGCTTAGATGCCACATCTCGAAAATTCCATCGCATGCTTTTCTTCATGTATGTTTGCCTCACCGATTCAGTTGAATAATATGCTAATGCTTCAGAAAATTCTTTAAGCGCACTCGCATTGCAAGACTCCAGGCTTGTGATGGCATCCATCTGCAGAAACTCACATTGCCAAATTTAATTTCCTTCTATAGTTGTTTTTCCATTATTGAATATATTATAAATATATAGAGATACATAAAATATTCTAACGTTCACCTAAAATTATGCCACAGTGCTATCCATAAAAATCATTCCCCCTTTTCTTTACTTCTATATGTTATCCTCATGAACCACCAATACACTTCTTAGATTTTGTATTCCAGCATGACAAAATTCTACAATAAGTGTAACAAAATGACTAGCTACTGCCACTGTAAATTCTCAGGCATTCTCTTAGTTGCTACAAACACGTTCTTATTCAGCAGAAATGCTGAATCTAACTGCAACAAAATTTTATGCTTAGTGATTGGTTTGCTGGTAGTCTCACAACTCATCCACCTAACACAATTAACAAAATAATTAGCCAATTGGAAGCTCAAGCTGCCTTTAGAGGGAGCACCAAAATGGAATTTGCCAGCAGCTTGATACTGCCAACTGGGAACACTGTCAGGATGCCGCTGCCATGACACAAGCTCAAAATGGACACTGATGCATGTATTGCATAGAAATACTTCAGTATTATTTACTTGAGCAATCAGGATGCTACAGACTTAGCTGACACTTCTACATATATAAACCTTGTACGTATTATCCCTTTACAACATGATCTCTTAGTACATATATGAGACATCTACATTTCTTCCATATGTCCACATCTCTAAATTACGACCAAATACTGAAGCTCAATACTATTTAAGGTCACCTCATCTTCTTCAGTAAGGGAAGCCACATTTCTTTGTTTCCCAGGAGCATTAATGCAAATCTTAAAATCTGAAAAACGGTGCATCACAACTGCTTCGAATGCTTTGGCTGCAGTATTCTCTAAATCCTGCTTTGACAGCTTTGGTGGAGACTTTCTCGTCCATGATGACTTCGCATTCTCTAGAACCAACAAGGTTGGGGCCAGCTGCTCAAGGAGAAAATAATGAATTATAAGAAGCGGTTCCCCAAAAGTGAATTATCTAAAATGTTTCCCCAATTAAAAACAAATGATGTATGTTAATGACTTGGGACATACAATGGAGTGAGAAACATGATATGGGTTATTTAAATCTTCAAAGGAATGAATGTGCCTAGATCCATATCCTGTACATGTCTCTGGTATTCACGAAATGCCTAAAATCTTAAGTTTCATTTATAAAGTTCCCCACAAATGATAATTAGCCACAACAAGCAGGACACACAAATTCTCACAAGTTTCGTCGAGATGGCGCCACCTTTGCAAGGGATAATACACTGAATGCTCATCAAAGATTTCCCTTTCTCCAGCTCTTGTAAAGCTGCAACACCCCCATCAGCAGACATAGATTCAATGACTTGATTAGGATCAGCATCTCCTGTGAGTTCCAACATACATAATCCTGTCTGAAAAGCTCTCATCATAGGATAAACCTTTGATTGCTGAAATCTCTGGGCAGTTTTATATTCATCAATGCTTCCATCCAAAGTTTCCACATTCTCTTTGGGACTCGCAAAAGCATCTTCTGATAGTCCTCCATTTGAGGCATTGGCTAGGATGGGCCTGGCAAGATAAAATTGCCTGTTTCTTGTTTTCAGGTTGCATGAGGATATTGGAAAAGACGGAAAAGAAGAGAGGAGGTCGAGCCGGATGTGGCCAACAAAGGCATGGCTATGGAGGAGAGCTGCCATATTCCATCATCCAGGATGACAGTATGTTTTGGTTTCCCTTCCCCCTCTTCTTGGGATTTTTGCCTGCGTGTTCTGCCACCTAGGATACCTTACGTGTCATTTCTCAACTATACACAATTCCAGCTCACGTTAGCCTCTGAATTGGAGCCCTAGAAGTGTGAGCTTTTAGGTAGTGGTAATGCTTTATTACCCTCTGAAAGGCATGGTGAGCCCGTTAGGGAGAGCCCGGTCAAAACCAGCCATGCTGGCCGGGGGAGGAACATTTCCACTTGAAATGTTAGGAGACATGACATTTTAGAACACGTGGCATGATATGATTGTTCTTTCTCTGCATTGAGAGGAAGAATAGAATAGAATAGAATAGAATAGAATAGAATAGAATAGAATAGCATAGAATGGTCATGTTGAGAGGGAGGAGGACATTGTCAAATGTAATTTGTGTCAAAAATTTGCCTCGAAGGGTGATCAAAGGACTACTATAAGGTCAATTGTGAGCGCATTCTTATGCAATAGTAGCGCCTATTATTTCTAATGCCACGATCATGCATATCGGGAGGCAAGCCTCTGCCTCGCTTCATATGAAAAGAGGCTGTCGGGTTTAACCAGTGCCTAGTCTCTACACTAATTTGATTCTGTCTCCCCCTTGTAGAGGGGAGCTATGCTTGCCGATCTGGATGTGCCGTTAAGCTACTGACGACAAAAAGCTGCTGGAAAAATGAGGGCCTTGGGTCCTCTGACCGAGACTTTCCATGATTGAAAGTCAGATATGGCTAGATTTTGGGATTATCGGAAGCTTACAATTATGCAGTATGCAGATGACACCTTCATGTTCGATGACAACAGTTTTCAATCCTTCCGTGATATTCTAGTTGCATTTAAGGATATCTCTGGCATTGAGCTCAACGCCAACAAGTGTTCCACCCTATGGGCTCTTGAAGGGGATATCGATCCACGTGCTAGAGGACTTGAACAGGAGAGACTGTCAAGCTCTTGGGTCTTCCACTATCTCTTTCGAACAGTATGAAGGGCCTGTGGTCCCCAATCTTAGACAGACTTAGAAAGAAAATGGGAATGTGGTCCGCCAAGGGACTATCAGTCTCTGGTAGAGTCACGGTGGCCAATGCTGTGTTTGCTAGCTCACACATCTACTTCTCATCAGTAATAGTAGCTCAAAAAAGTATATACAATCAGATACAGGTCATCATCAGAAAGCTTATTTGGGGTGGCAATGCTAAAGTGGCATGGGCAGAGCTATGTCGAGATAAGAGAGATGGTGGGCTTGGATGTAAGGACCCTTTTATACAAGCACAGGCACTAGCAGCCAAATTTGTTTGGCGTATGCTACATAACGACTCCTCTCCAGCTATGATATTCGTTAAACACTGGATGGATCTGTGCAAGCTCAAGCATAAGCCAGCACTTCCCAGGGACGAACTAGGGGCCTTCTTCTATGAGGCCAAAATAGCTCCAGGTACCTCCCCGGTGATGAGAAGAATACTTCAGGTCTGGATGAAGGTACTAACAGTATGCTCCCCAGCTGACATTCCTAAAGAGACTGGAAACATCAATATCTTTTGGAATACACAAGTTTGGAACATGGAGGGTCTCCCTTTAGCCCTAGTCCATCCCCGTGTATTTGGGAAATGGAGAAAACAGGGAATTCAGTCCCTACGACATTTATGGGTGAATGGCAGATGGATATCCTGGACTAGATTCAAGTGCAAGGTACAAAGGGCAGGGGAAGGAGATAGGAAGATATTACGTGAGATTCTAGATAATATCAAAGACTACACGGGGACTCCGGGCCCTAAGGAAATATGGTGGTGTGTCAGGAGTGAAAGGTACTGTGTGGCGAGTATCTATCACGCTTTAAGTGGTGACGAAACTCCACTAACAGCAGAAGTTAGGATGGGGGTAACAACTATGGTCGCTAAGCTTCTCCTATCTAATTCATGGAAATCTATCTGCTCAAAGAAACTTCAGTTCTTTAGGTGGACTGCGCTTCAAGGAGGTCTCAATACAAAACAGGTTTTACTCCAAAAAGGGATTGTGGCTGATGATATGTGCCCATTGGGTTGCCAAGCATGTGAATCGATCATACATCTCCTTTTGTGTCCTAAGATTTTCGAGTTCTGGTGCTGGATTACCCCGATCTTAGGGATAGAGCTGGGCCATCTGGCATGGCCTGGGCTGCTCGTAAGAACTGATAAGTGTATAATTACTGCCTCCTTGACCAATGTGGCACTTTGGGTGGTGTGGAGGCACAGATGCAATGTGGCATTAGGGGGGCAGGTTACTTCAGTGGCAAAACTCAAGAACCTCTTTAACATGGAAGTGGCTCTAATGGCCTTGTCCCACCATAGAAAGATGGGTGTGGCGTACAATAAAAAGTTGGATAGAGTAGACAAAGTTGAAGGATTCTACAGCTACTTCAGATGCCAATGGATGGATGGAGAAGATTCAGCCCCCACGAATGATAATGGGATCCACACACTTGGTAACTAAATACCTAATACGCCCTGAAAACCTTTGGTGAGTGGAAACTGGGATTGCCCACTCTATAGTACCTGCCTCTGCGAAGAAGACGGTGATATTTTCCTATAGTACTCACATGCAGGGAAGAAGAGCAGGTATTCCGGTAGTACACTCACACCTAGCTCTATGGGCATGCCCCTTGAAGGGGCTCTTTGTTTTATCTACAATAATAATATACTCCTACCTTCAAAAAAAAAAAAAAAAAAAAAAAAAAAATTGCCTCCCCAAACATTCCTCTTGATCTTGCATGTATCTTCTTCAATGCTAAATGTGAACTTAAATACAACTGTCAAATTCAAAGCATTTTGAATCTTTAACATTTATTGTAGAAGCCATAGGGTAATAAGAAATTGGTGGTCAAGGAACATTTAGGTAATTTTAAAACATGTTGCGAAGGGTCACCCCCTACTGCGACTCACTGGCAGCTACAGTCCCAGTGAGTACAACCCCGTCTTGCAATCCCCCGACACTGTATGGGAACTAACTTCCTATCGTTCTACATTGCGTGAATGTCAACCAAGTGGCCATTCCCAGACGATATGTGGCCCCTTTTCGACACCACAAACATTCTGATCGCGTTCTGAAAACCCTGCACAAATCTTCAAACTAGCTCCCAATCAATGCGAAGGGGCTCAAATTGGCAAGTAGGTCGTCATTATTCTTTCAAATAAAATCGATAAGTTAGGGGTAACTTTGGGGCATAGGCATAACTCTTGGTGCAGTGATAGAGAAGACAGTCCAGATGTCTAGCAATGGTGAGATATCCACCATCAATGGTTTGCCAGGTAACATATGGTGGAAACTATTAAAAAAGAGGCTCCTTGAGATCTCTTTGAGGAGTGTGGAAACTTGAATTAGAAAGATGGATTCCTATCATGCCTACCCTAGCTATTCATGTCGGCATAGAAATGGCATTAATGGTCGTAGACGTATGCACTCTATGGTGCCTACATGCTCTCCCCTTTCCTAAAATGCATTTTACACCCCGCTCCCTTTATGATCCCTCCAGATCTATCATTCAGAAGAGGATATGTTCACCTTCGAAGTCGGATTGATCACATCATCCATGGTGCGTCCTTGGTATTGCTTCATAAAGTTTGCGTATCAAAATCCATTTTGCGAACCCGTATTGCATCCTCTGGTGGTAAATGCGGGTAAATATTTTCATTTAACCAAATATTGCAGGATTTGAGTCTTCCTTGTTTGCTTACATGCTCGATCTAGGAGAGCTTTGGGAACTATTTCCAGTTGTTCTTCCGTCATCTCCAATAATGCCAGTGATTCAAGTATCTCATCTAGGTCAGGTTTATGCTTCTTAAAAAGGCTCACATTAAAGACTTTATGAACTTTTAGGTATATGGAAAGATTGAGCTTATAGGCCACTCCATGCGCTCATGATCTCAAAAGGTCTCGCCCCTCGAGGAGCTAACTTCTTGTAATTCCCAATTTTAAGCTTGGCCTGCTTAACCTTTATCTTTAACCATATGGAACCTAAAATTCCTGTGGGGTTCGATGCTTGTCTGCGAGACTCTTCTGTCCACTCCTTGCTGCTAACAAGTACTCACGTATCTCCTCAACTAGGGCTTGCATGTCGGTGATCAATTTCTAAGAGAACTTTTAATATCGGGTTATGCCACATATCTGAAGGAAGGCATTGGTATCTATAATTAATCATGAATGGAGACATTCTTGAAGACTCTTGCTTTGTACTATTGTAGGCAAATTCCACCAAATTGCCCACTTAGATTGCTTATTCCAGACATAATTTCGTAGCACATCTTCAATTATGCGATTGGTGCATTTTGTCTGACCAGCTGTCTACGGATGTTGCACTCATGGAAAGCTTGGTCTGTATAGTGCTGAAGAAGTCCATCCAGAAAACACTAACAAACTTGGGGTCTCTGTCTGATATAATCGTCCTTCGCATACCATGAAGTCGAAAGATCTCTTTTATAAAGAGGTATGTCGCATCCAAGGCGGTGTCAGTGGTTCTATAGGGCAAAAAGTGTGTCATCATAGAGAGCTTATCAACCTTCATCATCGAAGAAACATGTCCCTTTAAGGATCGTGAAAGACCTACTATGAAATCCACGGTAATGACTTCCCACTTAGGGTTTGAGACATCCAAATATTGTATACCTGGCACGCTAATTGCTCGGCCTTTGTTTTTGTCTGTGAAGTGACATTATTGCTTAATACTTAGTAGTATACTTTTCACGATCAAAGGTATGGCGGTTCGTATTTTTGAAATCGTCTTCATGAACCTAGCATGACAGGCTATTGGACTATTATATGTATCATGGAGAATAAGCTTCCTTACTCCTGATGGGTGTGGAACACAAAACTTACTTTTATAATATAGAAGGTTGTCTTCCTTCTTATAATCCAAAAGGTATCATGTTCCTTATTTGTTCTCGCCTCCTTAAACAAACTATACCACAATTCATTAAACTCTGGATAGTTGAGAATAGATTGCTCAATTGTATCATCAAACTCACTTGTAAGGGCTAAAATAACATTACAATGAGTTCGATAATCAATGGATGGTGGGATAGAGCATCTGCTATAATGTTATATTTTCTCGGCTTATAAACCACCTTAAGTCATACTCTTCAAGAAACTCCATCCATCTCCTTTGTCAAAGATTAAGGTGTGGATGAGTGAAAATACATTGGCGGCTCTAATGATCTGTATCTAATTGGAAGCGTCTACCAAGGAGATAGTGCCTCCAAATCCTCAAGGCTTGCACAACCACTAGCGGCTCCTAGTCATCGTGGGATAGTGTAATCGTGCGGAGATCAATAATGTAAGTACAAGTGGAGCACTTAATGTGTCCTTTAACTTGTCAAAAAATCATTGCACTTTTTCTTGCCAATGTTTGGCCCAATCCTAAACCCTTTCATGCTTTGTAAGATCTGTTAGAGGTCTTGCTACCTTTGCGAAATCCTTACGTTTAGCAATAACCTGCCAATCCAAGAAGCTTTTGACCTCAAAAATATTACCTGTTGGCCATTCCTTAACTGCATTAATATTGGCTGGATCAGTTGATATTGCCTTCTATTGAGACCATATGCCTTAGATACTCACTTTTGTGGTAGCAAATTTGCATTTGGAGAATTTGGCAAAAAGCTTATGCCTTCTCAACTTTTGTAAAACCAGACGAAAATGGCGTTCATGCTCCTCTAGGGTCTTACTATAGATGAGTATGTCATCGAAGAAAATGATGATACATTCATTGACAAATTAGTTGAAAACGGCATTCATCAATTTCATGAACGTTACCGCCGTATTGATTAGCCCAAAAGTCATAGCAATGAATTCATAATGGCCATATCGCGTCCGAAAAGCCGACTTATGAACATCTTCTTCTTTTATCCGTATCTCATGATAACCTAAGGGGAGATCTATCTTGGAGAAATGCATAGTTCCTTGCAGCTGGTCCACGAGATCATCAACTCTAGGTAAAGCATACTTATTCTTTATAGTATGCTTATTTAGTTGATGGTAGTAAATACACATTCTTAAGGTACCATTCTCCTTCTTAACAAATAAAATGGATGCTCCAAAAGGAGACATACTTGGGTGGACAAATCCTACTTTAAGAAGGCCCTATAACTACTTCTTAAGTTCTGCCAACTTAGAGGTACTCATTCGATAAAGAGCCTTACTGGCAGGCTTTGTATCGGGCGCAAGGGCGATTTCACATTCAACCCCCATGAATGGTGGCAATTTGCTTATCTCATCGAGCAAAAGGTAATAAAGTACCTAATGAGGTTGCCAATAGCTTTGGACAAGCTACTAATAGTTTCTTGCTGCTTGGATGGAGATGCAACCTTTACAATACAAGTGACTTTATGCTTTCTTATGGCCCAACCAATTGGTTCAAGGAAATATACTCCATGGCGGGATTGACTTTATTACCCTTAATTGTGACACATGTACCATTTGGTGTGGCGTCTGTTAAAGTAAGTAAGTCTGTCAAACCAGGTTTGTCCCTTTCCCTTACGCCAAGGCTGCTTGAGTTGCACGGGTCACATAAGGCGATCTTGCATCGGTATCCCTTTGGGGCGTAAGCGGTAATATGCCTCATCCTTCTTGAACCGCTCTCATGCTTTTCTTGAAATAGATTGTAGAGGAGGCAATGGGTGGGTGGCGAGGCCTATAAAATTATAAGGCCCACTTTGCCCTTGAAATCGGTAGGCTTCTAGTATGATTTGAGCCCTTCCTCTATCGTGAAGGGTATCGCTGAAATCTCTACATAGATTGAAGCAACGCAGTGTGTTGATGCAGAGATTCAGACTGAGACTAGACATTGTGTTGATGCAGAGATAGATTCAGACTAAGGCCAGGCACTATGTTGATGCAGAGATTCAAGTCTCATATTCTGACTTGCCACCACACAGGGTTCTTGCTAGCTCCCAGGCGTCTTCATCACATGATGCCTCTATGACTGACACATCGACCCTTTATTTGCGTATTATAGGGGTTATAGAATTGGATGCAGAAGGAAAAACAGATTTGGAGGTAGCAACGAAATTTTTTATGGAGACAATGCATGTTCCTGCTACTGGAATTGTGAGTGCTACTCGGATGGGAGCAACACGTCCTAATCGGCCTCGTCACCTTCTCGTTCGCTTCGGGATCGTTAAATTAAGCCTTCATATTCTTGACATGGCAATCGAAGGGGGCGCATTCATGCGGAGGATCTTTCTCCAATACTGAGGTTGTGCAAGTGCAGGGACGAACTCTGTAGAGTAAGGGAAGTGCGCCAGCATAAGAAATGGGCAGTTTATCGAGGAGGAGCAGCGATTGTTCTAGACCATAAGCCTTCCAACTCGTGCATAGGTTATGTCTAGAACATTTCAATAGCACTAATATCCTTAGCATCCATGAGCATGTTCATCCTGTTTGTACTGGGGCTTTTTGCCCTCATGTGTTCTTTGGGCCTTGGCCCTTTGTTTTCTTTGTGTCTTTGTCCTTTGGTTTTGTTTGGGCTTTTGCCTTCTTTCTTGTAGGCTATTTGGGCTTAGCCACCCTTTTCTTGTATGGGTCCCATAACCCTATTGGGTTTCCAGGACGATAAAAAATTATCTTTTATCTTTTTATCTTTAAGCTAAGGGCCAATGAGGTCAGCCAATAAGGTGCCAAATTCGACATGCCAAGTCATGCCATGCGAGGTGCCAAACATCCTAGAGTAGTTCTTACTGGGGAAAGTTATGCGAGGCTTAGATTCTCCCATAGGCTAGTCATGGTTGAATCCACGGTCTTCTAGTAATCCTTCTTACTAGACTTCTGGATCTAGTTTTAGAGCCCAAAGAATCTGAAGAACCAGAACTCGAACTGGAAGTCGAAGATTGGCAGGAGTGCTTAGGACGTCCTTGATTAACGTTGGTAGAGGCATTTGGTTGGTATCACCCTTCGATACTTCAAGTCCAGGTACTCGAAGCATGGCGGGGGTTCCTTTATTCAGATATAAGCACGGAGTGCGCGCATTTGTCATTTTATGATTAGCGGCTCTTATCACGGAATGCGTGCCCATGGTCAATCAGGGTAGCCCATGGAGCATTGGGCACCTCGTCTATATAAAGAAAAGATTATCTATAGATGATAATAGCATATGGAATGATTGTAAGTTGTTTCTTACAGAACATACACAATGATCATCCAGACATAGACACAATCTTTAAGACATAATTTATCTTATGATAAGTATGCCAAATATGGCTATACATATAGGGGTCTGATCATAAATATTCCAAAATTATAATAACAAAAGGTCCATCTCACGAGCTTGATCCTCGCCTCATCGTCTTTGAGGTGGGGGCATGGCCGATCATTTACGATGCCAAAGAAGACTAGCATATCGACTCGATGGACATGCATTTCTTCAACTATCTGCTTTCATCATTCATAATCACCCTTGCCCATGCGCTCGCATTCTTCCTGTGGTTCAGGGATGGGCTTCTTCCCTTTCTCTTCCTCTATGTCCTCGTCCTCTATGTATCTATCCATTAAAATCGCAAGCACAAAGTAACCTCAAAGAAGGTTTCATCTCCTTTTCTCTGATGCCATAGATTATCTAATATGTTATCTGATCATCCCCTGGCATCTGGGTCAGAAGGGCTTGTGAAAGATACAACTTGGTAGGATCGCCAAACCGAGAATAGTGTGGTACTATCTCTTGAGTGTAAAAGGTCACCCAGGCAGCATACTCTGGATTGACCTGCTTATTAGAGATGAGGTTTGTTTTCTAGACTAGGTGCTGGTGGAAAAGATTGAAAGGGATCTTTGGATCCCAATGTTCACCATCGACATACCATTGGTGGCGCTTAGAATAGTTCATTGGAGTGAAGTATAGAGCAGGAAAGAATGAAGGCGCTTGGACGAGCTTGAAGAATGAAAATGCTAAAATAAAACCCTGTCTTTTATTAAGATTATGATGATGTTAGCATCATTTATTGCATTTACAACTTATAATACATCAAAAATACTAGAACCATGGCTTGAAACCCCATCTTGTAATCTTTCTACATCGTTCGAGGGGTAGACTTGGGCCTCCTTTTAGTACTGGATCCAATTTCTCTATCTGCCTATCACTTTGCTTCCCATTCTCCTTCCCTTTGGGTGTATCTTTTGTCAGCTTGATAGAATTGAAACCTCCTTTTCAGCTCTGTGGGTTGTAGGAGATCAAGAGAGAAATGTCGGGGACTTCCACCATACAAACTTTTGGGTGGCCTCATTAAAGAAATCTTTGGGGTATATGGAAGTATTCCCCTTCTAGGATGCATTCCCCATCATCGGATAGGCGTGCGATGCTTGAATTTGGGGTCTCCTTTGGTTGCTTCTTAAGCATCGGTGATAGTGGGCATTGTTGGCGTGGCCAACATTTTTGAACATATTTTGTCGTTGTTATTTCCTTGGCCTTTCCACTTGCTCATTTTCTAACCTTTGCTATTTTCAGACATTTACTTGCCTATTCTTGAACTTTGATTTTCCTATGCCTTCTTACATCTCTGATTTCTTTTTCCCTAATGTATAGAAATTCATATGCCCATAGGAAGACCATAGGATGAAATAATGGAGCAATGTTTTTCAAGCATGTTTTCACCGTCATATGGTGTGCCAAGAATAAACCTCGACCAGATTTGGCTTTCTATAAAAGATAGTCAATCACAATTCTTGATATAAGGTCGGTTAAGGGCGGGATTTCTTGATACTTGAAGAAACTTCGGTGGATTGTTCAAATAAAGGGAGACTCTAAGAAGATACACCGCGAGGCCGTTTGCAAGGCGATTCGCTTGCCGGCTTTGTCATGATGCCAGAAATTCCTGTTGTACTCTTTTATAAAGTTTGAATATTGAATTGAGAAATTTTATTTGCTCTTGTTATATCCCGGTTGAAGTGGACCCAAAACTTTTGTTCTGGCCATTGATTATCTGTAATAGCTAGATCTTGTGGTTCAGAGACACTTTCTTTGCCAGCAAAAAAAATAACTCTTGATTTTGTGTTAGTTTTCAGCATAACCAATTCCTGTCGTGGATTCCATTATGTTGCACTTTCCATTGCTTTGCACAAGGGCTTGAATTGTGCCCTTAAACAATTCTGGAGGTCCTGACCATTGTTTAGGACTCCAAATCGTGTGTTGGCTCGAAAAGGTGAGGCCAAACATATTGGAGGTCCCACGGGATTCTTTACGGATGGTGTAATTTTGGCTCACTTTTGATGTTACATTGAACAATAATGGGAGATGAAGATTTTTGTGACTATTGTCATCGATTTGGAAATCTTGATGCAAATTTGTGATGATATCCCATTTCATCATTTACTTGGATGTTTTATACATGGCTTGCAATTCAGGCCTGAGATTTACTCACAGATGTATGCTTATTTCAAACTAGGATCCTTTGATAACTGGATGCAGGTCTTTCACATGGTGAAGGATGTTGCGAGATAAAATGCATATGTGCGAGACCGCGATGATATTTGAAGAAGATGCCAATGATAATGCTGCATATGATGGCGAGGAACATGATGATGTGTTTCCTTTCACGAAATGACAAGTGGAGAATGCGAGGTATGCACTTATTGTGATTTGCTAGGCCACATCGTTAGTGAATGCCAAGTATTAGAATTCCATAATTTGAAAGCAGCTGAGATTGAAGCTTGTAGCTATTGCAATTTAAAAGGGCACAAAGTTGGTGAGTGCCAAGTATTAGAATACTGTAAATTGCATAATCTATGCACCTACTGCAAGATGCAAGATCATTCAATACAAAAGTGTCGGACAGGCGCGATTGATTTTCCACGAGGGGATTTTCCACGAGCATCAAAGGCAGAAATTAGCTTCAAATATCAACTTTGAATATGAAGTCGCGAAGGCGGATTTTTTCACATGCAGGGAACATGTATTATCAAACCTTTTTGATTTGCCGGAATCCTCTACTAGTGTGTCAGATGAAGTAGAGAACTTAAATGCATATCGTCGCTCTTGTCTAGCAGATGGCTTAGTCATTCAGAGGTCTGATGCAGCTTACATCATTCATAAATGTGATTTAAAGGAAATGTCAAATGAAGAAAGTTCTGAGGAGATGCAGGAATTTTTTGACATGCCAGGGATACATTTGTCTTGTTTTGAAGATCCATGGCACTCTGAATGCCAGAAGGGTTTAAACTGTATGCTCATGCCCCAAGTAAATATTGATCAAGATATTGAAGTTGATCCACAAGTGAACAATCCTGCACCAAAAGAATGTGATGGAGATGACGAGGTAAGTTTTGATATTGCAGATCTTTTTGAAGAATCAGTACATGAAGAAGGCGACATATCACAAGCATCAGCTTGACATCTCAGACCTATGTATACTGCATATAATGATGCCATAAGCCTTACTGCTACTCCTTCCAGTAGAACTGCCTTTGTTCACAAATCCTCAGTTGCCCCCAAAGCATTGCTACCTACTACAGCCAGTACGAATTTTCCGGTTTATAACATTCACTTTGAGAAAACACTCTACCCTCTATTGCCTGCTATCAGTGAGAATAATTGCCCTACCAAAACCATTTCGTTTGACCATACCTTGTCGTTGCCAAAACCATTATTTACTGCTATAGCAAGCTTTGAGCCTACAACTACACATTGTACTAATGCTGTCCTACACATTGCCAGTACAGATCAATATCCTGTCAAATCTATTTTCTGTATTTTTACATTTGAGGCATTGTCTACTGTTAAAAAAAGCCGATTTGCCCATTCCTGAGCTGCCTGTTAAACTCTTCATTCAGGAAAAAAAAGAAAACCAGCTTTGCATATATCTGCCTACATGCTTATGATCACCCTCTTGTTTTGAAGCTCAAAAGAGTGCTCCGTTTTTGCTTCTGTATGCCCTAAACATATTCCCTAAAAGCAGAATTGGATGATCTGCAAACCCTAATTTTGGCTGAGGGGACCAGCCTGTTTCATTTGGGCCTATGTTGGCCCGCTGGCCAACATTTTGAACATTTTGTCGTTGTTATTTCCTTGGCCTTTCCACTTGCTCATTTTCCAACCTTTGCTATTTTCAGACATTTACTTGCCTATTCTCGAACTTTGATTTTCCTATGCCTTCTTACATCTCCGATTTCTTTTTCCCTAACGTATAGAAATTCATATGCCCATAGGAAGACCATAGGATGAAATAATGGAGCAATGTTTTTCAAGCATGTTTTCACAGTCATATGGTGTGCCAAGAATAAACCTCGGCCCGATTTGGCTTTCTATAAAAGATAGTCAATCACAATTGTTGGTAAGGTCGGTTAAGGGCCAGGATTTCTTGATACTTGAAGAAACTCGGTGGATTGCTCAAATAAAAAGGGGAGACTCTAAGAAGATACACACAGGCCGTTTGCAAGACAAGTCGTTTGCACAGCTTTGTCATGATGCCAGAAATTCCTGTTGCACTCTTTTATAAAGTTTGAATATTGAATTGAGAGATTTTATTTGCTCTTGTTATATCCCGGTTGAAGTGGCCCCAAAACTTTTGTTCTGTCCATTGATTGTCTGTAATAGCTAGATCTTGTGGTTCAGAGACACTTTCTTTTCCAGCAAAAAAAATAACTCTTGATTTTGTGCTAGTTTTCAGCATAACCAATTCCTGTCGTGGATCCCATTACGTTGCACTTTCCATTGCTTTGCACAAGGGCTTGAATTGTGCCCTTAAACAATTCTGGAGGTCCTGACCATTGTTTAGGACTCCAAATCGTGTGTTGGCTCAGAACCAGGCTGATGCCAAACAACTGTCCATGACCCTTTGAGCCTCCCTCCTTATGAGCTCAACAGAATCTACGCTTTTAGACTGGAGAGGGTTTCATCTGGTTGATCTACTATGGTGTAACTGGCGCCCAATTAAACTTATGTAGAAATCGTATGTTCAAATTTCAGTCATAAAGCAGTTTGCAAGTTGGTCTGGAATGGGTTCAATCACAATTGAGGTCTTGGCTAACTTCAACCCTAACTGAGCAAAGGATTGGGGCACACTAGAAATGTCAAGACTCTGAGTAGTTTTAGTATAGGGTATAGATATAGGGAAGACGAACTAGCACAAGAGAGGATATAGGTTGGTGCAAGCTTATCTGTGATAGGTTTCTGGCGGAGGTCCATTAGTGGTTGACTATGGCAGAGGTATGGCAATTGTGGCAGGTATGGCAGATGTACGGCAGTTCTAGTAGCTATGGCAGATGTGAAGAGTTCAAAAGTGAAACGGTAACCTAAAGAGAAGCATAGTTTGGCAAGTTCTAAAAACTTCTTACATGGACCATCTTCTGACGGGTCTTCTTGGGGCTTTTGGTCAATTGAAGTGTCCTTTATGCAACGCACCAAAATCGCCTCGATTCAAGCTTCATACAAAATGTTATGGCCCTCGAGATCAAGTGACCTTATTCTATTGTAAACTTAGCCTTGTCTTTCAATTTTCACCTTCTACTTCTAAATAGTCAGTAGTTCATATACTTAAGTTATTCTATCAGAGCGGAAGAGACAGAGAAATTTTTTCCTATTTTAACGCTCACTACAACTCATTCGACCTAGCTAATTAGGGCATGGCTAGTGCTATGATCTGGTCTACTGAGATCAAGACTCTAATACCATTGTGATGCTCCTTGAACCCATATGATGCTCCCATCGTATAAATACAGAAAATCCTCCTTCCCAACAAATTATCACTAGGAAAGGTGCTTCGTCTGGCTTGGACCACTTGTGATAGCCAAGAGTACAAGCGAAAGACAAGGAGGTATCATTGGCCCCATTCCTTCCTCTGGGATAACCCTACTCTACAGAAGCATATGTACATGTTAGTACCTAGCAACAATACATAGTAATATGCCACCTTGAAGGGTGGCTCAGCCATCATCAATACTGACATTATCATAAATATACATAATGCATCAGAAATAAGGGTTCTACCCTGGCTGAGACTCAAAAGGGGATTAATTGACGATCAAGATCACGGATAACAAAGGGACGGACTAATGACAATGGCATTGATTGGCATAGAACATTGGCTAGGGTAGCCCTTTCCATTATGTACATACTTTGCAAATAAATTTTGAAACATCTTGAGTAGCGACTATAGGCATTGCAATTCTATGGAGTCACCCTATGGAGCTACTCTAGGTTACATCACCCTCATCCAATGAGGCAAAAATGGGACAAGTTCCCTTCCAACGGCATAATGAGATTGTGGCCGAGCATAATGAGATTGTAGTCGTGCTATAGGATCATGTGCACCTGTCCGTACCCAACTTACCCTCCATAATCTATAGGTCGGGCTCACTTGCATCCTATCGAATCCAGAACAATGCCTGCGGCCCATGGAATGTCAAACTCATACTTGGCCCCACAGACAATGACCAGCTATAAGCCTCACTCGCTATAAAGTACCTCAGTAGCCACGCTCAGCAAGATCCTACCATCCATAATCTCGCTATCCTCGTTATCTGGTGCTAAGTCATTACATACCATCTACAACCAAGCAGGCTTTTATACACACAGGCCACAATTATTGGGATTTAAAGGGTTATAGCTAGAATCATCCATAATCCTATGAGCCTTTAGGTCTCTATCCCCCTTTCTCCCACAAGCACAAAAGGTGCAGCCTCGGGGGATGCACCTATATAAAAAAGGGTATGACGTGTGCGTGAAGAGGGTGGCTAGAGACACCCCTGGATATGATTTTTTGAAAGGCAAATTGGACCCCTTCCATACAAAATTTACCCCAAGTAGTGGCCAAATACCTCCGTAACTCATACAATCATGTGGAAATGGGTCGAAAAAACCCCTTGCGAGTCATTCAGGCGCTTAGTATGGCATCCAAAGGTGGATCCACCTTGGGTGCAGCAAAGAACTACCATATATCCATTCATAACTTCAAACTAAGAACATCATAAGATTTATCATCTACCTACTCAAAGAAGGGTTAACTCCTAGCTAGAAACTCAAACTATCTATCCTGCTAACCAGTTTCTTGGCTGGATTCGTTATCCCTAAGATTCTACCTCTTCTGATGGCTATAATTGGAGTTAAACAGGGCTGCCCGTGCTCTCCTACTCTTTTTGGTTTGCTTATAGATGAGCTCGAATGTTGGATGACAAGGCTAGGTGGCATGGGAGCAAGGCTTGGGAAATATGTCTGCGCAATTGCTAATGTTTGCAGATGATATAATATTAATTTCAAGGGATGCAAGTGGGTTACAGAGACACCTGGACGTGCTTGAGTCCTTTTGTTCCTCTAAGCAAATGCAGATTAATGTAAATAAATAAAAAATTATGGTGTTTGGCAGCAAGGATTTCACTATATTTACAGTGGGCGGTGCTCCTTTGCAAAAGGTGACAGAATATAAATATCTTGGGATTGATATGACATGTAATTCTGGATGGACAAAATTTCTCGGCTTGGCCGGGAGGATTGCGGGCCTTTTATAGTATGATTTATCAATGTAGGCTTAATAATTTTGAACATTGGAAGTTACGAAGATTGCTTTTTGGAGTTCAAGTGAAACCAGTTATTCTATATGGCAGCCCAGTATGGGGCCACAGGTTATCGAAAATCTTTGGAATGACATTGAGAATGTGCGAGCGTTTTTTATTAAGTGAGCTTGGTGCAAAGCCACAAACTCCATATTGCATGATGTTGGCTGAGACAGGCATGTTACCCTTAGAAGTGGAAGCCCTATGCAGAACAATAACTTTTGTTAATAGGGTTCTCACAATGGAAGTGGATAGATTTCCTCACCTAGCCCTTGAGCAATCCAAGGATAAGGGGTGGTATTGTGAAGTGAGAAAATGGAGTACCAAGTGGCTTGGACAAAATGTGTGGCGAAGTCAACTAAGTACAAAGAAGTTTATGGGGAGGTGAAGGCTTGTGCCACGAAGGAAATGTGGAAGCTTGAACGTGCGGAGATGTTAAAAAGGTTCTATCTTGATGATATAAATAAAATTTGGACACATATGAAGAAACGGGAGTATTTGCTTGCAAACATCGAAAGAACCGCATGTTAATTCTCGATTCGCGGTTATCATCGCATCACCTACATGTTGAAACAGGTAGATGGAATGGAACACCTCGTAATGAGAGATTTTGCCTAGGATGCCTAGACCCTGAAGTTGAAACAGAGAAGCACGCATTTCTGGAATGTTCAGCTTATGAGAATATTAGAACCAAATATGATATACAGAGCCAGACCTTGAGAGAGCTACTAGAAATACCTGCACATAAGTTAAGTGTTTATCTTAGGGATGTTTGGATGGAGCGTACAGACATTATAAACTTATTTAATCTTATGGATAGTTTTGATATTTCAGGTGCTTCGGATTGAGTGCCTATATTACATTGCATTACATTATGTATTTTGTTTGCCATAGAGGCCTGGGGGCCTAAATGGCTTGATAATTAAATTAAATTAAATTAAATTAAATTGATCCTCGTCCTCCACATTCCCCAAAATCGATTTGGGGATGGTTGAGATACTTGGAATGAAGAGAAGAAGCATAAATCTTGTGGGGAACATGTCGAATTTGGGTTGGATGTGGTTGAAATTGGAAAGGGCTGATTTAAGGTCGATTTGGTTTTGAATATGAACAATCGATGCCTTGAGAATATTCTCCGATGATATCAGATTTGGAACGACTTGCTTTTTGTTGGTTATATTTGCTCTTGTCTTATTTGTGTCTTTTTTCCATTGTATTGTTAAGACATTGATATTTAAGTGTAAATGAATATATAAGAAGTCCAAAGGGAAAACATGGAAGTATCAAGGGGCTTGGATATAGCAAGGACCCTTTGCCGAAAAAATACAGGCGAAACTGCAAGAGATTTGGGTAAACATAAAGGACGAAAACATGTAAGAAGTTGAAATGCTTTGAATAACACGTAATAAAGAATATTATGTAATCAAGATTAAGAAGTCTAAAAGATAGAAAAATTGGTATTTCTTGGCTCGTCGAGTTGGAACTCTTATTAACTATGCCAAATTGATTGTTAGCTAAGGAATTGAGTTTTTATTATGAAATAATAAAAACCATAGGTAAGGGACCTAATATCGAAATTAGCATCCATGTTCTAAGATTGAGATGAGTTCACGAAGGTACAAAGAGAGCCATGAGAAACTTGGGGCTTTTGAATATGGCATGGAGCATGGGGCGTTTGGTCTAGTAGTAACACACTAGTTCCTTAGCAATGTGGTCTCGAGTTCAAGACCGCCCAGAATCGCACTCGGTACTGTTGGGGGTCAAATCCCAACAGACGCAATGTAAGGTGGTTGGGGGCAGGGCCCAACCAAGCAATGTAGTGTGGTGTGTGGTCACATGTCCAGTTGGATGCTACCTAATGTAGTGTGGTGTGTGGTCACATGTCCAGTTGGATGCTACCTAGTGGCGTGACGTTAAAACTACTATCTATCTATCTATCTATCTATCTATCCTAAAATATGTAACTATAAGTTGTCTAAGTTGTTGCACTATATTTTATCAAGATCCTCATAGCTAGTGGATTCCATGTATAAATTGATTTGAGATGTTGGATTCTTTATGGGAGGAATGGCCGTGGTACAATCATATAAAGAGGTTAGCTAAGAGAGTGCAGATGTGTTGATCTACATCAATATGACAGCTGTGCTGTGACTTTTTCGACAAGTTTGAATTGTTGACATGATCTTCATCAGTAAGCTAAGCTACTTCAACATGGGTAAGTTGTATGGGCAACCTTGACAAAGGGAAAGAGTATGATCTAGGCACATGTTTAGTAAATATTTAAACAAACATCACATGTCATTGTCTTAGTCATTGCACCACAATTGTCTTGTTATTTTGTTATCTCTTGGATCCTCCGGGGTCGGACTTCCAGGTTCGGTGGCCTGGGTTGCTCTAGCATGACTCATGTTTCTATGTTCTATGTATTTGTGTTCTGTGACACCGGGCATTAGTTCTCCTGGCTGAGATTGCTACGTCAGTCAACTCTTGTGAACTCCCATGGTAAGATGTCCTCCAGTGCCAAACGTGGGCTGAAAAGGGTATGTGCATAGGAGGTTCACCCCACCCCCCGTTACAAGGCTTGGAATGTCGGGTTGGCTAGGCAACATCGCTATGGGGCATGTAATGCTGGTGGCTAAGCTACCCATTGTCCCCAAGTTTGTTTATAATAGTTTGGCACTCTGGTTATGTTATTTGCTCCTGATGTTTATGTTGGTTCTTTGTTGTCATTGTCTAGCGTTGCACCATAGATTCTTGTGTCTTTAGTTGTTATGTTTGTTATCCAAGATTGCAAGATGTTCTATGCATGCAGAGGCAACTCTGGGATTTCCCACTTAGTCACGAGGACTAACCCCTCAAGTGCGTGTTCAGTGAGTTTACCTGATGCTCATGTGCTAATGCTATTGTAATTTCTATATTTATTCTCTTTCTTTTTGGCCCATCGGGACCCAACATTTTTGAACCACTTGAACACAAGCTATTACATCCAACACTTTGAATTACAATTCACTTGAAACCCCCTTTGGTTTGGGTGTAGCGTAACTATAACATGTAAACCATTTATTCCAATTATGCAGTGTATTTCATTGCGTTAGTTGGACAAAGCCATCAAGAAGTATTAGTTTGCTTGTATTGTTAGACTCGCATCAGTAGAGGCCAAGACCAAACAAGAAGACGTTATTGAGAGCTTGCCCACACCCATAGCTGCGGTGCTTCGAGAGTTCCACGGCCTTTTTCGGGATGAGATTCATAGGTTGCCACCTTTAGGGGCGTGGAATGTGAAATTACCTTGGAACCGGTACTAAACCTACCGGTAAAGATCCGATTAATTACACCAGATTAACGGAGCTTAGAAGTAGTTGCAAGAGCTCCTCAAGTTGGGGTTCATTCGACCAAGTGTATCATCCTTTGGTGCCCCTATTACGTTTTGTGAAGAAAAAGGATGGTACCTTGAGGATGTGCATCGATTATAGGCAATTGAACAAGCACACAATTAAGAATCGGTATGCTCTACCACAATTGGATGATTTGATGGATCAATTGCAAGGGGCCAAGTATTTCACAAAGATTGATCTTATTTCGAGGATATCACCGGATAAAATTAAGAAGGATGACATCTATAAATTCGCTTTTTCGGACATGTTATGAGCACTATGAGTTCTTTGTTATGCCATTTGGGCTAACAAATGTACGCTACATTCATGAGGTTGATGAATCGTGTATTAAAGTGAATATCTTGATGACTTTGTCATCATTTTCTTTGATGACATCCTCATATATAGCAAAACCTTAAAGGATCATGAGCATCATCTTCAGTTGGCCCTGTGTGACGTTCCAGGGGAATATACGCCATAAATACGTATATTCCTGGACCCATCACTATACAAGTCTGCCCTTGTAGCCTTGTATACCTTAGGAAGTGTCAATGGGTGCACATCTAAGTTAAATGCTTAACTTAGATAACCTTAGGATAAGGCCCATTTCCACATGGCCTTATCCTATTGGGTACCCGCCACACAGCCCCACCCCATTGGTGCCACGTGGCATCCCATGTGGACCCTAACTTATATTAGTCTAAACCTAACCCCTAACCTCTTTTCACGACCCTAGCACCCGAGACTCATCTATGCACTCGAAACTCCGTTTTGAGCACCGTTTGCTGTGGCATAGGCTAGTGCAGCAACCCTCGGAGTGTGGATTAGATCTTGGAGCAAGTGCAGCTTCGACCAATTCGAAGACCATGGAGACGCCAGGATTGGGAGGGAGTGCTTCTGGAGCAGGTATGTAGAGTAGTGCTCTTGGTAGATCATCTGGAAGTTAGCACTCCAGATGGGTTAGTATTTCGTATCTAGAGTAGAGCCATCCTAGACCCCTTATACAACATCTTGAACCCTAATCAAGGAACTTAACTGTAAGTTAGATATGTATGATTAGGTTAAGATGTTCTTACTATGATTATCATGATATGATGTTATGTGATGTTGATTGATCATGTTTGCTCCTCTTGTATTGGGACGGGGGGTAGAGACCTAGTAGCCATTACGTAGTATGCTCCTAGTTAGACCCCTTAGTTTCTATTATATGCGGCCTGTGCATAAGAGCCCACCGGGCTATTGGGGCTATGATGTGACTCAACACTACACAACGGGGCTAGAGGCAATACGGATGGGGGATCCCTACTGAGCGTGGCTACTGGGGATCCCATAGCGGGCTAGGCTTATGGCCGGTCACTTTGCATGGGCCGGGCATGGGTCCGACACCTCCTGGGGCAATGGTGTCGCCCTGCCTCTCAGGAGTTGCAAGTGTCGGCTTGGCTCCTGTTTTGGGGGGTTAAGTCGCGTACGAATCGTGTGTCGCCACGATTCTCTAGCCGCCCGTGGAACCTCTAGACCCCGGAAAGGGAAGATGCAACCCTTCCTGCCTCGACGGACCGGGGAGATGCAACCTGGAGTAGTCCTGATGGGTGATGCCATGGGATTGCGTATCCGGAAGGCTAGAGTCATGTCAGAGCCCGATTTAGCTCATTCTGCAAAGTATGCACAGGAGGGGCGGATGGAGTGGTCAACCCTAGCCATTGTCTATAGCTAGCCCCGCCATTGTTATGACTTGGTCTGCTCTATCTTGAGGCCTAGCCAGTCAGTCATCTTCCTTATGAGTCGGAGCCATGGGTAGGAGCTCTCATGTTTTATGGCATATGATTATCTTCTCTGTGGTTATAGATATGTGGATGGGCTACCCTTCGAGGTAGCATGATGTATTGTATTGCTAGTTCTGATGTTGTTTATGTTTCCGCTGTGATAGGAGCCCATAGGGGAAGGGCGCGCAAGACACCTTCGTGTCCCCTTCCCACACTAGAGTCACCCCAGAGTGCGGGATAGACGGAGGGCCCGTGCCGCTGAAGGACCGGATGGGGGATTTCCTGTGGAGTGTACGGCCGGGCGCCGTATATTTAGCAGGGAGCGTCACAATGGTATCAGAGCGATGTTCTTGGTTGACCAGGAACTAGCACTGACCATATCCCTGAAAGTAGTCTAAGTCTAACAGGCCTAATAGGGTGTGAAATAAAAAGTTTCCACCATGGAACCTCGAAAATAGGGGAAAAAAATTTTCAGTGGGTCTGTAAGAATAGGCTAAGTTGTTAGATGAGGAAAAAGAATGAGTCAAATTAACATTCTAGTAAAAATTGGAGTGGAAATTATGCATTAGCATTAGATTTCACCTTAAATGGGTCAAAGAATCATGCCAATCCGAGACCTGGGTGAAAAATGGCGCAAATTCATAATTAACACCTCAAACCATTAGGAAAAATTCGAAAATTTAGTATAATACAGTATTAAGTATATATTAATAATTAGTTATATTGGAGTAATTAATAAGGGGGGCTAATTATTAGACCTATTAATGGTAGGGGAATATTCCCTAGAGCATCTTCCTTTTTAAATATCTTCTTGCCACCTCATTTCCCCCAACCTTGCCTACAACCTTCTCTCTCTTGATCAGCCTTACGTCATCTGTTTCCCTAACCGTAAGACATGGCAAGGACGAAATGCACCATGAGGAAGTATAGCCCAAGGCGCACCCCTTCGATGGCGGCAGCAGCCGGAGGACACGGAAAGCAGATCCCCGAGCACCTCCGGCCGAAGCAAGGAGGAGTCGTCTTCTTCGACCGACGAGACTTTCCATGCGTCGCAGGAGGAGCCCCAGAGCAACTCCTCGTCAATAGAGACTCAGCGAACCGACGAGACCCGTCACTTGGGTCCGCTATCCGACTAGGAGGAGGACCACCAGGAGGATCATCGCTAGCCAGGATCAGCAGCCAGAAGCAAGAATGTGATCATCAACAAGCAAAGAAGATCAAGAAGCCAGGAAGAAGTAAAGCAGCCACAGAAGAACGCCAAGAGGAGGTGGGGACCTCCAGAAAGAAGAAGGGGAAGGAGAAGGTGACGGAGTGGCCTGGAGGAGACTACGTCCAAAGAAAAAGGGAAAGGGAGCAGTAAGGAGAAGGAGCCTTGAGGAAGAGGGCTTAGGAGAGATAAGCCACGGGGACCGCGGATAAATTGAAGAACCTCGCCCACGCGAGGAGGAAGAGAGGCAGAGGAGGAAGAGGAGGTTGAAGAGGAGGAAGAGGAAGCCGACGCCGGGGAACCCTTGGACCCCAACGACGCTTACCCCTACCCTAAGTGGCCCAAGCCACCTAAGGTAGTAAAGAAGTAGAGGTGGACGAAGCGGAATTCACCTCCCCAGATCGTGAATTCAAGCTCAATGAAGGTGTGTGTGAGTACCTCCGGCCGGACCAGGTACAATGATTGGTACCGCAAGCGTAACATATAGAAGTACGCGGAAGGGGCGGCCGAAAAACCAACCTGCCGCCGCCAGAAAGGCCGTGAGAAACGAAGAAGGTCCACCATGGACCTAATTCCCTAAGACGCCGGAGTTTTCCCTCGGGAGATTAGGCACTTTTAGCAGTGCACTAATCTCCTGATCCGGAAGGCGCCGTTTGAGCGGCTCCTCCAGGAGGTTATGCAGGAGTTCCGGACGGATTATAGGGTCACGCCCCTAACCACCTGGGCCCTTCAGGAGGCAGCAGAGGCGGAGCTGATCCAGCTCTTCGAAGAAGGGAATCTCTGCGCTATCCACGCCAAGCGGGTAACCGTCATGCCGAAGGACCTGCACTTGGCGCGGAGAATCCGCAAAGAGAGACCTAAAGGCCTCAAGTTTTGTAATTATCTTAATATTAAAGTTTTTCAATGTAGTTAACTTTTTTTTTTCCATATATATACAAGAATTTGGCGCTGACGGAGCCGGCGCCTGGTGTCCGAACCATAAATAGTTGGGTATCTAATGCAATGGTGTATTGTGTTTTGTGATGTGTGCAGTGTGAATATCTCTTAGGCTAGGGATGCCATTGGATGGCATATTTATGCCTAAGGGCATTGATAAATAGGCCTAAGGCATTTGGGAAGATAACATATTTTATGCCATGGGTAAAAAAATTTTATAGCATCAAAGGCAGCAACATATGCTATACTATTAGCAACAACAACATATTTTACATCGTGGGTAAAAATTTGTCGGGACAATAAAACAATGATTTATTTAAACCATTGGAAAAAAGTGAGCTGTCATGTTAGCATCGGATTGGGTTGGTAGGCCTGCTGCTAGTGGTCACCATGTGCTATTGCCACATTGGCAGGAGCCATTAAAAAAGGGCAGCTTGGGAAGAACACTGGTTTTGGCCGTGGGAGAGGAATACGCCCAGCATTTGTTATGGGCAAAAAAAATCAAGGAATATTTAGTTGTATTACATAATTTAAAGATCATCTATGTTTTTTGGGATTTGAAAATCTAAAATTCATGTGTTTTACATTCCTTCTGAACAGCATTTTCGATGGAAGTTTGGCTTCGATTGCTCCACTGTCGATCTTCATCGGACCACAATATGACATCAACATTCTAATTTGGAAGGTAAAAACCCAAATTCCTTGCCGCTACAACAAATCAGGCTATAAAAATGCACAAATCGCTTTAAAAACGCGCATTTAGCTTTGATTTTAAGTGGCTGATGGTTTGTTTTGATTTACAGGTTTCAAGGAGATTGAATTGGTAGATGAGGATGGGCAGAATTCACCATTGCAGAATTGCACATTTTCTAGGATCCATTGGGGATCTCATGGTTTTGGCCTTATGTATAGGTTCAAGGTTTTTTTAATGACATTCGGCGTGGAAGGGGTGGGGTCCCGCGGATCGCACAGATCGAAGCTATGGTCGTCAAGCCATATCCATAGCCGTCGTCCAAGCTATGGCAAGACGTTGCCAGATCTGAAGTTCCAATAAAGCTTGCTCTATTTTTTGAAGCAGTATTTTTTTGGTTTTGCATGCCTTTACTTTCTCTTCTCCGACAATCATGCAAGCTAAGGCGCAGAGGGTATGAACGCGGCAAGTTACGCACTCGCACGGTTGCAATGGAATCGTGTGCCACGTGGCGGCCAGGAAATTAACTCAAAGCAAAAAAATCGTGACCCAAATACCATATTGTTAGCATGTTCAAGTCACCATCTTGCAACACACCATTGTACACAAATCATAAATCTAGGTGCATGTTCCATTCTATCGTGAGGAGCTTGAGAAAAAGAGCAAAACAAAAGTTGTGGCAACAATATAGGGTAAGGTGAGTCTATAAACGTTAAATGAAATAATTTATCAAATTGGCTTGAAGAATTTTTTTAAATTCAACGTAACCTACCACCTTAGCATGTCACGCACAGGATTACCCTCGCCATATGGAAGCAAATGATTAGTTGTAAAATCTATTGTATGTATGCTAATATTTAGTGAATCTTCTTCATGCCCTAAAGGTTTACAATTTTAACCATGGGTGAAAATAGAGTTGTCTAGTTTGATGTGCAAACAAATCTAAAAAATGAAATGTGAAGTCCTTTGTGTAATTTTAGAAGCTTGAACGCAAATTTGTGTAAAAGAAAAATGAATTGAGGGAATTCAATGAGACGAACTACAAAAATTTGGACAGTGTACCTATGTAATGGAGGGAGTAAAGGAACATAAGTAGAATAAAAAATGCAATGTTAAGGAATGCCTTTTTATTTAAGCTAGCATCATAACAAATGCACTAAGGAATGTCACATGTCTGTCTTTAACATTGAATTCCGCACCCATGCGTACCACCATGTGCAAGGCGTATCATACTGTACATATTTTAAGGTTTACATATTTATCCATGTTGAAAAAAATGCTCCTATAAGTATTAGCTTAGAGGCTACAATGTCATGGCAAGGAAAGAACAACAATCATGCAACATAAAAAGGCTACAGAAAAGCACCACTATGAGAAACATCCATTTAGCTTAGTATGCCGAAAAATAAAAATAAAAATATATGCAACTCCAAAAGACGATGGAAAAGTGATGTCTTTGAGGCTTCAATGCCGCACCAATGCATAAAGAAACTATAATAACCCCATGACATGAACAAGCATTGAGCTAGATTGCAAGGGCAAAAGGCCACTCGGGACTTTGTACTCAATCCAGGAGTATTGGTGGGAAGAGAAATTCACCGATTAAATGGTGACAACAACAAGGTTACGCCATGCACCGCGCAATAACACGGGTTGATTTGCCTACCTAATCGAAGAGTAAAAGCGATAAACCACCGCCAAAACATGCGGTGTGTTGGCCGGAAGGAAAAAGGTAGAAAATTTCAAAACACAGCTTTACTCCCCACCGCCTGTTTGATCCACAAAGAGGTCAGGCCGAAAAAGAAACATATCTATGGTTTAGAGTTTTTTAATTGGCTCGATGATAATGGGAAGAACAACTTGCCATTTTACTCCGGCCCCAAAATTCGATTGAATTTGGGATTTTGCATTTGTGTAAACATTGCGTACTTTTCCGATTGAAAAAACGAGGGAATTCAAGAGAAATAATGAATCCATTGGCTTGGTCGGGTCGGGCTCAAAGGACAATACTTTTTCTACAACAGGCCGGAAAGCTTCACCACCGCCATAAATAATCGTTTAGGAGAGAAAAATCACAAGTATGACCTCGCCATAAATGGCTATAAACCAAAAACAGAAGTTTTTTATGCTTTGGGGCACCAGACATTGTAGAAATTGGCTCAACCTCGTGAACGCTAATACTAATATTATCCGAAGATTCTTGAAGATTGGCCGGAGTTCTTTGCGGAATCCAACTTTTTCCTTTCTTATTTCTAATCACAACCAACAAAAGCAGCCATGCGACTTCAAAGCCAAGAGCCACATTCGCCGCGGGATCGCTTTCCAAGACTGACCAAGCTAACGGGGATATTCATGCCTCGTTCTCATCTCAGGCTTAATGCCTTGAATCCAGCCTGTGGGAACTCCATAGCTCTGCCAAATAAAAGCCGCGTAAGAATTGAGTGCTCAAAGGCATCTTCATTTAGATTTTTAGAGACGCCTTTATTGTGGGAAGCCGTGATGCATCAATTTTATAACCCCTCGTTTAGGAGAAGCCGAATAACAGAATGCTCAAAGGCCTCTTTTGCTTAAATTTTTACAGAGCTTTTGCAGTGGGGAAGCTCCATCTAACATCAAAGCTCGGCCCCATCTAAAACCCAGAACCTAATGTTGAAAAGCATTTTGCTTAAATTTTTATAGAAATTTTAAAATCGCCAAAGCCATCAGATTGCAGCTTCGATTGCTTCGCCAGAGATGAGGCTCTCTAAAACTATTAACTGATTGGGGTAAATATAATCTAGATAGAACCATACCTGGGTTTTGGGTTGTCTCTCCGTTTTGTCTCTGCTCGGTGGAGCTCTAGGACACACCAGAACGCTTTGTCAGAGAAGGCATTATTCTGTAATGTTGGAATTTTTGATAGCCATCGCTGTGCACACGCTTTCTTGCTCCATTTTTGAGCGGCATAGGTGTTGTGTGTGGTAGGAGGGATGCTATCTCACGGGTGGATAGCCATCCGGAAGTTTAAATTGTTAAAAATCCATGGATCCATGGAGGTCTTGAGCTATGGCATAATTCTCATTCAGCTGAATCTGTCCTATTATGTCATACCATGAATGCATCCACCATAGCTGGTCTATATGCAATTTGAAGACGCATGGCAGTTCCGGTTATGGAGGCGGATGGTCTGTCGGTTATGGAGGCGGAAGCTGGGAGCAAATAAATATGGAATTTTGTAAGAACTTGGGTTGCTCAAATTTCCTTAAGAACCCACTGAAAAAAAATGTAGTTTCCAAAAACATACGTAATTTAATTTTACTCCACTTAATTACTAAAATCAAAAGATAGCTAATTCCAAATGCCACTTTGTAAACCGTTTTTTTAATAATAATATATATAGAAGGAATATATAGAAGGATAAGTCCCTTTTCCTGTGAATTTGATTGTATTATGCTTGAAAATGCAATTAAGTAAGTTAGATTGTAGTACAATTTTTGTATAAAGCTTAAAATGCTTTGTAATAGGTTAAGTAGAATAGGTTCCAAAGACAAAGAAATCAACTTTGGCTCAAAAATCGGCCAAACTGGAAGTCGATCCGCCCCTAAATCAACTCTAAGGTTTCAAGGACGTTAAAAGCTGCTACAATCAACCCCAAACCGTGATTTGGGACAAAATTGATTGGAAAATTTGTGCTAAGAGATAGTAAATTGCTTAGAATTTTTAGGAACCTAGTTTAGAAGTTAATTTCAGCAAAGAATCATCAAAAATGGCAAGTTCGGGCCAAACCGTGACCAACTAATAATCCGTCTGCGTTGCCGACACACGCATGTTCGCCTTGAACCAACGGTTACCTCAAATTGACACTTTTAGATGTTCATTTTGCTTAAAACAAGTTCTTAGCTAGATTAGAATCCACCCAAATAGGCATGTTAGCATCTTAGAACCCCTAGAAATGTCTAATCACCTCCCAAATCTACCAAACCGTCGAGTCCGCCAAATCGCTCTCTAACTGTAGCCTCGTTACGAACCGACTGGTTGACTCATTTTGGTCTGATTGGCCAAATTTGACCCAACAAACCGCCATATAGTGTTTTTGCCATGTTTTGCTTAGATTTGCACTTCATGGTAGCTCATTGGACATCCATAGCCTTAGGAACAAAACCGCCCTATCAAGAACCCTCAGGCACGTAACCCGAAAGTAACCCTAGTCTATGTAAATCTCATTTGCCATTTTCCTTCAATTAAACCGCTTTGCCATCTTAGGCGATTTCCTAAACTTCTCATCAATCCTTCCAACCATTTTTTACACCTCCACTCACCAATGGTGCTCAAGAGTTTTGTCCCATGGTACGATGTCGGTAACCATATCCATGATTTCCTCACGAAGAGGCCTTCATGTGTTCGACCATCTCTTCACTCCATGCAATCTTGGACTGTGACACCCTTCTATAATCGACATCATTTGCTGACATGACCGCCAGATCCTACCCTAGGAAGTTAGCTGTCACTAGGGAGGGAAATAGTATCCCTAGATTCTAGCCAAGCCTTAGGGGAGGATCCAAGGGCAAACCACCGGTGGGATAGACAAGAGCCATGCCCGGACTACGACCCGCAAGCAATAGGCATAGATATTCACCCCATGCAGCCTCGCCTCTATTCATGCAATATAAGGCAATCAATAAGGTGGGGAAGCCCCTCACTCCAGCCTTTTGACCTAGCCACCTCGACACTCTCCTCAAGGGAGCAAAGCCACATTCACGATCGCAGTCCCTGAGTGGCCATGTACCACCTGCGATAACACGTGACCACCGACCTAAATCGGCAGGATTACGTAACGCCTAGGGGAAGAAAACCCGAAAGCAGAGAGGCTAATAAGGATCGAGGCTTATAGCCGCATGATGAGGAAATCAGCGCCTATGAGCCACCAATCGGGCATCACGTTCTAACGCCAATAATATCGATGGAGAGGAGTACATTTGGCAAAATCCATATCCTCAACCTTCCTCATCGTCAAGAAGAAGGGCTTACCACGCAGCTCTTAGGCTTCGATGGCAAAGGAGTAAAGAAAAGTTTACTCTACCACTACTCCTACCGAAAAATCCTTAAGGGAACTAGCAGAGCTTTAATAATTTCACGGAGACAATGTCGATATAGCGTTCTATGAACGATAAGGAGATGTATCGTCAACAGAACCAATCATCCCGCAGGGAGGAGTTTCAAAATACAAAGCAAGATTGTACAAACCAGAAGAGGGCCCGCCTCTAGCCGGCATTGCCTGTGAGGCGCAGAGGCATCCAAGAGCATCAACTGAGAGTGCAACTACCATGCGTGGAGGATTCAAGCGAAGATCTCTTTGGCATTAGACGCCTACGCATCGGGGCGTACCGTGAGAAAGGGCACAGTTCGAAGCGCCATAGGAAAGGGTAAGGCACTGCACTATCTTCTCCAGCCCTACCAAGGGCGCATGATAAGCTACGTGGAGTTCAGCCCATCAGGAGAAGAGTCGCGGGCGCCCTCATAGCATCAAGCCGGGCAGCACTGCCAAATCCCGCAACGGATCATAATAATTTCTAAAAGATCCGCGGGCACTCTACCGCCAGGGACCACCTCGGATCTAATCTGACTAGTGGCGTAATCCGCATCTCAACTCCCCCGCACTCCCAAATGGCTCGAGCCCCTCGGCGATCTTCTAGGAATATCTTGGCGGAACGCCGGCAAAGGACTTAGCAAATACGTAACCGGAACGAAGCAATAATGCAA